>CAUYUJ010013503.1:97000-129500 GCA_963575745.1 Prorocentrum cordatum
CATGATCATTATCAGCCTCCCCATCACCATCACCACCACCCCCCCATCATCATCATCATCATCATCAAGATCACCATCACCATCACAATCATCATCATCACCATCAACATCAGCAGAATCATCATGATCATCATCACCATCACCATCACCACCACCACCACCACCAGCATCACCATCACCATCACCATCACGATAATCATCATCATCACCATCAACATCAGCATCATCATCATCATCATTATCTTCACCTGCACCACCATAATAATCAGCATCGTCATATTGCCCCCTTCCTCTCCTGCCACCTCTCAAGCGCGGCCACTTGTTCTCGGGCGTGGTTGAGGGAGGGAAGGAAGAACGGAAGCAAGGAAGGAACGTAGGAGGATGAGGTGGAGAAGAAGGAGGAAGAGGAGGGAGGGAGGGAGGAGGGAGGGGGGAGGGGGGAGGAGGAAAGGGAGGAGGAGAAGGAGGAGGAAGGGAGGGGGCGGAGACGGGCGGAGGATGAGCGGAGGCAAAAGAGGTCAGAAGAGGGAGGAGGAACGGAGGGGGGAGCGCAGGGAGAGGCGAGCGGAGGGAGGCAGAGGAGGGAGGAAATGCACGCCAGGAGACCCGCCGACCTGGCCAAAGGCGCTCCTGGGAGCGAGGCCCAGGCTGGGTCGGAGAGAGGGAGCTCGGCAGAGGCGCGCTGCGCCTGGGAGGGCTTCCGCCGCAGGATTCCCCGCGGGGCTGGCTCTGCCCGCCGTTCCCCGACAGGGCAAGCTCGGCCCGAGCGCGGACGGAAGGCTCGGGGATCTCTTGGGCTCCCAGGGCGCCCTCGTCGCCACGGCCGGATCCGCCTCGACGGCCCAGCCCGGACCGCACCTCGGAGGAGGTCCGGAGGGTCGACCCCAGCGAGGGAGGGCCCTGGCCGCTGCTACCCCGGGGCCAAGCCATCACACCAGGGGTACTTTGGCACTTCTGGCACCCAGAGGCCGCTCCGGGCTGGCGGCGCGCGAGGGGGTAGGGGGAGGGGGGGGAGGCTGCTCGGAAGGATGCTGCTCCTTAGAAGGCGCTGGCCCTATATCTATAGATAAGGCTCGCGCCTTCTCAGAAGCAGCCTCCTCCTCAGAAGCCTTCCCCCCTCCCCCAGATTACCGCCCCCTGCGCGTGGCCGACCGTTGCCCGAGAACCGTCGGCAAACGGCTCGCGATGAGAGGCTAGCCCCGAGGAGGGGGTCGCCGAGAAGTCTGGGGGCCAGCGACCCGAACTCGTGGAGACGTCGGCCTGGGCCTCGCGCCGCCGGAGATCGTGCTCATCGCGCAAGCTGCCGCAGGTCTCGGGGGGACGTGAAGGTGGAGTGAGGGCAGAGGTGGGGTTGGGAGGAGAATCGCCCCAAACGGCCCCTGGGAGCAGGAAGTGTGAGCGTCCGGCGGGGGTCCTTCCCACACACCCCCTCGGGACAACTGCCCGTCTGACGAACCCCCGAATTGTGCTCATCTCGGGGACGTAGTCACCCAGGTCAGCACAAAGCAGGGTCGGCCAAGACCCCGGCCAGCCGCTCCGTCGCCCCCAAACCTGGGCCTGCTAAGGGCGGACAAGAGGAATCGGGCCCACGTGGCTCCCAAACACGGGTCAGCCAGAGGGGACCCACATGAGGTCCGATTAGATGAGGTCGGAGGATCGCGCCGCATCACCGATACATCGCCGATACATTGCCGATGCATCGGAAATACATCGGCGACGTCGGCGAAGCATCGGCGATGCCGGCGTGTCAGGCCCCGGGCCGCTGCGCGCGCAGGCGGGGTCGTCTTCGGGCCCCTCCGGGTGCCCTGAGGCTCACCGGACGCCGCGCCCATCGAAGCCGTGCCCGTGCGTTTGAGATGCCAGCCGCCCGCTCCCAGGCGTCGCGCTCATGGGACGCATCCGACCGCGGCAGAGCAGAAACCGCGGCGCCAGACAGAGGCGGCAAGGGGCGGCGGGCGAGGGGGCGAAACGGCACGCACTGGAGGCTCCTTTGTTGTTTTGTACTTGTTGTTCAGGAACTGCTCGAACGTATCCACCTCCCCCAGGGGCGGGATTGGAAGGGCGCTGTCGCCCAGATCTCAACATCCTCCTCATTCACCTGATCATTTGTTTGTCTCTATATATATATATATATATATATATATATTCATCTCTCTCTGTCTGTGTCTCTTTCTCTCTCTCTCTCCCTCTCCCTCTCTTTCTCTTTCGTTCTCTCTCTCTCTCTCTCTCTCTCTCTCTCTCTCTCTCTATATATACATATATGTGTATGTATGTATGTATGTATGTATGTGTGTATGTATGTATCACTAATGTGTTATCTCTCTCGCTCTCTCTCTCTCTCTCTCTCTCTCTCCCTCTCTATCCTTCGTTGTTGCTTCTCTCTCTCTCTCTTTCTCTCTCTCTCTCTCTCTCTCTCTCTCTATCCCTCTCTCTTTCTCTCTCTCTCTCTCTCTTTCTCTCTCTCTCTCTCTCTCTCTCTCTCTCTCTCTCTCTCTTTCTCCCTGTGATTTTGTCGGTCTCTTCGAACCACGTTCCTCCTGATGTTATGTTTCATCCTCTGCCTTTTTCCTCTACCTCGGGAAAACAAACTCGAGATGGTCGCACCTGGCCGCCTTCGCGCTGCCACCGCGGCAGGCGATTGCCAGGCCACGACGCGGTGCTCACGAGAGGAGGAGGAGGAAGAGGAGGAAAAGGATGAGGAGGAGGAAGCGAAGGCGGAGGAGGAGGAGGAGAGGAGGAGAAGAAGAAGAAGAAGAAGAAGAAGAAGAAGAAGAAGAAGAAGAAGGAAGACGGCGACGACGACGACGACGACGACGACGACGACGACGACGACGACGGGGAGGGACGCGCGCCCCCCACGGGGAGACAGCATGGTCTGGCCGACGGGCCGCGCAACGCCGTCGAATACCGCCAGGCGAACGCGCCGCGGGCTAGCCTTCGTCAGAAGAGAGGAGGAGGAGGAGGAGAAGAAGAAGGAAAAGGAGGAGGAAGGCGACGAAGGAGAGGAGGAGGAGGAGAAGGAGGAGGAGGAGGACGAAAGGGAGGAGGAGGACGAGGAGGAGGAGGACGAGGAGAAGGGGGGGAAGGGGAGGAGGAGGAGGAGAGGAGGAGGGAGGAGGAGGAGGAGGAGAAGGAGGAGGCGAGGAGGAGGAGCGACAGGAAAAAGCATTGCAAACAAGCGCCAACCAGGAGGAGGGAGGCGAGCGGCAGAGGCAGCGAAGAAGCAGGGGCGGTCGGGGGCGGTCGTCGTCGCGGGGGGCGCGGCGTGGGTGGCGGTCCGGCCATGGCTGCGTTCGGGGGCGGTCGTGGTCAGGGAAGAGAGGGGGCCAGCGGCTCAGGCGGCGCGGGCCACGCTAGCCGCCGTGGCCGCCGTAGCCGACGCCCGCCTGGCCGCGGGCGCCCCTCCTGGCGCCTGCAGCCTGCGGAGCACGGTCCGCTCGTTCTCCTTGTGGAAGGGATGCGAAAATCACCGGGCGCTGTCCGCCGCCACTTGCGCGGGGTCGCCCCCTGCGGCGTCCGCCGCGCGCTTGGCCAAGACGGCCAGGGCGCGTTGCGCCTCCTTGCCCCAGCTGCCCCCGAGCGCCTCGACCGCGACGGGAACGAAGGCGATCCCAACAGCGGCGCAGCTGCGCGCGGCGTCGAAGAAGAAGCGTTTATGCCCCTCGCACCGCTCGGCCGCGGCGCAGCCGAGGCGGCGAGCAGGTCGCCCCGCAGCCCCGAGGTGATCGCGAAGTCAAGAAAGGCCGGGGCGCCGTTACGCCAAGGGGGAATGCGCGCATCCGCCCGGCGCTGGCCGACGCAGTCGAGTAGCCGCTGTTCTCTTCTGCCCCTGGCGGGCCCCCACCCCTCGGGGCCCAAGAAGCCCGCAGCTTGCGCGGCGAAGAAAGCCTGGTCTTGTGCGCCGCTTGACGTGGCCCCCACGGTGGAGGCAGACCAGCGCGCGGTCGCCGCAGACGTCGGGGCTGCCGTCGCGGTCGGGCAGAAGGTTTCGGCGTCCACCAGCTGCCCCCGAAGGCGCCCCTGCAGGCGATCTGCATTAAGCCGCGCGGGAAGTCCGTGCCAACCTCAGCTCAGGGCCGCGCCTGCAGCCACTAACCAGCGAGAGGTGAGCCCTGGTGGCGAGGCAGGCGCGCTTCCAGAATTCGGCATTGGCGGTTCTGTCCAGCCTGTCTGAAAGCCCCACCTGGTCGCCGTGCTGGCTGACGTCAAACACTATCCTGCCCACCTGCGATACCGGGCGCTGTAGGTCGCCGCGGCAGCACCCAGAGCGCACTCAGCGCCAGTGCCGTCGTCGGAGTAGCCCGCCAGGAGCTGTCGGCAGAGCGCACAGCAGACCGCGCGGGAGGCCAGGTAAGCGGCGGACGCGTGGCGCCCCACTGGGCGCAGCTCCTGTTCCTCCTCCTCCTCCTCCCCCTCCTCCTCCTCCTCCACCTTCTACTCCTCCTCCTCCTCCTCCTCCTCCCTCCTCCTCCTCCTCCTCCTCCTCCTCCTCCTCCTCCTTCCTCCTCCTCCTCCTCCTCCTCCTCCTCTCCTCCTTTTCCTCCTCCTCCTCCTCCTCCTCCTCCTCCTCCACCTCCTCCTCCTCCTCCTCCTCCTCCTCCTCCTCTTCCTCCTCCTCCTCGTCTTCCTCCTCGTCCTCCTCCTCGTCCTCCTCCTCGTCCTCCTCCTCGTCCTCCTACTCGTCCTCGTCCTCCTCCGCCTTCTCCGCCTCCTCCTCCTCCTCCTCTATAAATTCTATATTTTTAGAACAGTATTATTACTGCTTTCTTCATCGCATTATTCTTCGTAATAGTGTTAATAATGTTAATAGCTGTCGGCTTATTCTGGCACTGTTTATAGTCGTACTTATTCTATTATTGTAAATACTGTTCTCAAATTTCGATTAACCTTAATACCCGTGTCCTTCGTATGACTAGTGAAAATGTTTGTATTACCACTGGTAGTCTTAGTACGATTAGCCGTATCCTGATGATTAACACGAGATGTCTTATTAGTAGTATTGTAAACCATCTCATTCATATGATTCGTATGCGTATTCTGCGTCTTCCCATTCCCCTTTCTCCTCTTCTCCTCCTCACCCTCCTCCTTTTCTTCCTCCTTTTCCTCCTCCTCATCCTCCTCCTCATTCCTCCTCCTCCTCCTCCTCCTCCTCCTCCTCCTCCTCCTCCTCCTCCTCCTCCTCCCTCCCTCCCTCCCTCCCTCCCTCCCCTCCTCCTCCTCCTCCTCCTCCTCTCCTCCTCCTCCTCCTCTCCTCCTCCTCCTCCTCCCCTCCTCCTCCTCCTCCTTTCCTCCTCCTCCTCCTCCTCCTCCTCCTCCTCCTCCTCCTCCTCCTCCTCCTCCTCCTCCTCGTCTCCCCCTCCTCCTCCTGCTCCTCCTCCTTCTCGACCTCCTCCTCCTCGTTTTCTCCTCGCCCTCCTCCTCCTCCTCCCCCTCCCTTCCCCTTCTCCTCCTCCTCCTCCTCATCCTCTCCTCCTCCTCCTCGCTCCTCCTCGTCTTCTCCTCATCCTCATCCTCCCCCTGCCCTCCCCCTCCTCCTCTCTCCTCCTCCTCCTCCTCCTCCTCCTCCTCCTCCTCATCATCATCATCATCATCATCATCATCATCATCCATCGTCGTCGTCGTCGTCGTCGTCGTCGTCGTCGTCGTCGTCGTCGTCGTCGTCGTCGTCGTCGTCGTCGTCGTCGTCGTCGTCGTCATCATCATCATCATCATCATCATCATCATCATCATCATCATCATACATCATCATCATCATCATCATCATCATCATCATCATCATCATCATCATCATCCGCCTCCTCCTCCTCCTCCTCCTCCTCCTCCTCTTCCTCCTCCTGCTCCTCTGTTCCTTGTCCTTTTTCTTATGAGTAACTTTTCCCTGTCACACCCCGAAGCCACTGCTTTGGGCGGTCCGGTCGTTTCGCCTGAGACTTCCTCACCATGTATGACTACGAAGCGTAAAAAATGGCAACTGTTTCACAGATGGAGGGCGGGTGGTTTTCAAAATGTGGCTCTCGCCTTAGCGCGGCGCACATTCGTTTTAGAAATTTGCAAGAACTGCACGGATTGAGAGCGGGTGGTTTTCAATGTGTGGCTCTCGCCTTAGCGCGGCGCACATTCGTTCTAAAAATCCCACCAGCCCTCTGGGCGCAGGCGGTCCAGAGCGTTTCTGTTTCCAACCTCCTTCCTTCCCCTGCTCGGGAGGTTTACCTCCCACCCCTTCCCTGCGTCTGGACGGGCTCCCCTGTGAGGCCTGCGAGGTGTCAGAAGGCCCTTTTCGGTCCAAGATGGCTCCAAGAGGGCTTCAGAGAGTGCGAGATGGCCTCCAAGATGGCCCAAGATAGCGGTAGATGGCTCCAGATCGCCTCCGACACGCATCCAAGAGGCCTCAACACGGCCCCAAGACGGTTTCAAGTGCCCTCCGAGCCCTCCGAGGACTCCCCCAAGAGGCCAAAATCCTTCGAAAAACCGGAGGAAATCAATGTTGCTTGCCTTCTCGTTTTTTCGCTTCCGATGGGCTCTTGAGGCCTCAAGATGGCCCCAAGACGGCCCAAGATAGTCCCACGAGGGGCCCAAGACGGCCCCAAGAGCGCCCAAGAGAGCTTCAAGAGCGGCCCAAGAGGGCCCCAAGACGGCATGTTTGAGCCTCCGAGGGGGCGATGGGAATTAGAACCCCCTTCTTTTGTAGCGAAAGGGTCCAAGACGGCCCCAAGAGACCTCTCAGGCATCCCAAAAGAGCCCCAAGAAAGCCCCCAGACCCCCCAAAAGAGTCCCAAGGGGGCCCCAAGACGCCCCAAAAGAGCCCCAAGAAAGCTCCAAGAAGGCCCTAAGAGGACCTCAAGAGAGCCCCAAGAAAGAGCTCCAGGAGGGTCCCAAGAGAACCCCAAGAGAGCCCCAAGATGGCTTCAAGTTTCGAACGCGAATTTAAGATACAAACCAGTGCAACTGCCATTGCGAGATCATCGAAACACCTCTCACCCCTCATCGAAGCACCATCGTAGCTTGCACCGATTTCCATTTTTAACTTCAATGCAGGAAGTTCGTTGTGATCCTTGTGTTGCCGAAGATGGCTGCGCAACTGCATGCGTCCTGCCACCCCTGATTAACCGACTCCCCTGCTGATCATTTCTGGATGGGCTGGTGGGGACACGCGAAGCGTCAAGAATTTGCAAGAGCTTCACGGATTGAGGGCGGCTCCTTTTCAAAATGTGACTCTCGCATTAGCGCGGCGCACATTCGTTTTAGAAATTCGAAAGGGCTTCACGGATTGAGGGCGGGTGGTTTTCAAAATGTGGCTCTCGCCTTCGCGCGGCGCACATTCGTTTTAGAAATTTGCAAGAGCTTCACGGATTGAGGGCGGTTCCTTTTTGAAATGTGGATCTCGCCTTAGCGCGGCGCACACTCGTTTTAAAAACTTGTAAGAGTTTCACGGGTTCCCACCATCAACGTACCCGTAATTTCGTTTGGGAAGGATTCAGGATTATGCGGGCGAAACAGATACGTTGATTCTCTGTGTTGAAGTCCTAGGAATGGCGTTCTGGCACGATTCCGGATCGTCAAAACGCACCAGTCATATTGATCCGTGGCATTGGAATCCCGAGGACAATGTTTTGGCATGCTTCAGGGTCTTCAAACGGGTGTCGTCCAACGAGGCAGTTCAGCCAATGGATATGAACGGTTGTAGGGACCTATGAAGAGGGAGCTTGGAGGGAGGGTTTATTCCAATCGTTGGTGACTATTGGGTTCATAGTGGTCCTCCTCCTCCTCCTCCTCCTCCTCCTCCTCCTCCTCCTCCTCCTCCTCCTCCTCCCCCCTCCTCCTCCAGCCGTTTCGGCACGAGCTCTTTCAGGGGCCCGTGCTTGTGTTCACGTACTTCGAAGCGGCTCGTGAACACGGGCCACTTCACAAGCGCACGGCGCCTCCCGCTGCAGAGTCCAGCAGTGGCGGATGGTGCCAAACCCGCCCGATGTCTTGCCTGGAGCCAAGACTCCCCTGTGGAGTTGCAGCTGCGGGTGCCCGGACAATTGGGCGTCCAGGGTCATATGCAGAGGCTGCGGCAAGGATGCCCCAGTGCGAGTCGCCCAGGCAGCTCGTAAGGCATCAGCGGCACTCAAGTCAGGATCGGTTCGCGGGCCTCGTGGTGCCTGGGCTCAAGGGCCGCCGCCGATCGGACCCAGCAACAAGGAGCAGATGCGCCTCATCCAGGAGCTCAGGGCAGAGGTCGCACAGTTGGCGGGAAAGCAGCCCCCAGCTCGGCCGCCATGGCAGTCCAGCTCCCCTTCGCCGCAGCGGGGCACGACGGGCGAAGCGTCCGCCAAGCTCTCGTTCGCTGATGTGCTGCAGTTCCTCAAGGATGAGGGCGTTGACACGGCGAAGGTCGAAGAAGCAGAACAGGCAAAGAAGCAGGCTACGGCAGTCAAGCAGCCCACGTCCAGGGCCGCGCACTGGAAGGTCGAGAACCTCCGCACCAAGCTCTCCAAGGCGGAGGTGCGCGCGGCGGCGTTGCGCAAGCAACAGGAGGATCTTCAGGCCGAGATCGCTGAGCTGGACAAGAGCGTCGACAAGCTCAAAGAGGACCTCGGACAGGCTGAGCAGGCGCTCTTCCGCGTCCAAACAGATGGAGATCCACTCAGAGCAGTCACGGCCACCCTGGACGAGACCGTCGCCCAGTCTGATGAAGGAAAAGCTGCATTGGCCACCCTCCAGCGCCTGCAGGCCGAGGCTCAGGCCAAGAGGGCAGTGGCCAGCGGGCCTGATGCTGCAAGTGCTCCTCCTGGTACAGCTACAGGCGGGGCGGGCAGCGGCGAGCACATTGCAGCCACAGAAGGCGACGGCGACGACATCGACATGGACTTGTTGGATGGAGAAGACTTCGATGAGCGCAGGGCAGCTTTTGACAAGGCCGCCCAGCAGCTCAAGGAGGCCAAAGGAGGAAGTCAGGAGCAGCTCGACGCCGCCAAGCGCAAGTACCTCGAGGCTGCGGAGGCCATTGGGGTCAAGCGGGCTCGGTCGTGCTCCTGAGCTGGACGCTGGAGTGGAAGGCCCTCCTCCAGTCAGTGGTGCGAAGGAGCAGTCCAGCTTGAATGCCTTCCTGAGGTGCAACATCCTGGACCATGACTGGGAGCAGGCCACGGGCTTCGCTGTGCCAGTCATGCGCGACGACCTGCTGTTCGACTCGATGCAGTTTCGCCAGCGTGACGGAACTTTGATGGAGTTGGACGAGAAGGATTGGCCCGTGCTCGGTTCCGCTTTGGCGAGGAGTACGTCGGCGTATCGCTTGGGCAAGGGAGGGAGGGATTCAGCCCCTCGAAGTCACACTCCCTTGCCCGCATCGTCGATGGCTACCAGTTCGAGCACGGCGACTTCGGCATCCTCGATGATCCCCCAACTGGCCCGCTCCTCGGGGTTGGGGGCAAGTGCAGCGCAGGAACATACTCCCCAACTGGCCCGCTCCTCGGGGTTGGGGACAAGTGCAGCGCAGAGGCTACCGCCCCAACTGGCCCGCTCCTCGGGGTTGGGGGCTTCTCCTAGCTGTGAGGCCAGACCTTCTTCGTGGATGGCGTGCGCGTCGACGCAGACGGCTACGGCGGCGACGGCTGGTTCTTCGCGTGGCGTTAGGACGCAACAGTCGTCGCCGCCTGCCCTTCCCTCCCCCAGGGCACCCCTTCCACAGGAGGCGGGGGTCTCAGCGCGTGGGGAGGGGGGGCAGGATGTTTTGCTGGCGCAGCATCCAGACGCTGAAGCGAGATTGGCTGGCAGTGTGCGCGGCCTCCTTCGTCCCCAAGTTGAGCCAGATGCGGATTCGAAAACACATTGGTTGAAATCCGACGGGAGGGCGGAAGTACCTCCCGCGCGTAATCTTCTTGCGGACGATCGTGTCTCTGGTGTAGCGCGGGGATCTGCAGACTTGTGCATTTTTGGAGCCAACGTCAACAGCTGGTCGACAGCGGACACTGTAGTGAACTGGGTCCGAGATCAAGCTGACGTTGGAGGATCTGGGGCGGAGTCTTGGGGTTTAGTCCAAAGCAAGTTCCAGGTGGTCACGCTCCAGGAGACAAGGTTGAAGTCCCCCGACAAGATCATCTCGGCCCAGAGTTGGGCCTGCAGGAATGGGTACCAGGTGTCTCTCGGGAAGGCCCTCAGCACTGGCGACGGGCCCTTGCAGAGCTCTGGAGGAGTCGGTATCTTGGTTGCTGGGGAGATCGCCTCGAGGCCCTTGGATCTTCCAGGTTTGGGCAGGTTCGACGGGAGGATCGTAGGTCGGGTCATCAACGCGGGGTTCGACCAGGGCCTTGAGATCTACAGTGTCTATCTCGTCAACGACATAGGCGTGACGGGCGAGAATTTAGAGCTTTTGGAAGTTCTGGGGGCGCTTCTTTTATGCAGTAAGCGCCCGTGGGTCGTGCAAGGTGATTGGAATTTCACGCCCGCGGCTCTCCAGCTATCAGGTTGGATACAGCATGTGCACGGTGTGCTAGCCTCATCTGGCCAGGCAACCTGCTCGGCCTGCGCCCCTAGGACTGCCAGGGGAGAAGATATGGAGGAGGAGGAGCTGACGGAGCATGACGGGGGAGGAAGGGAGCTTGACTTCTTCGTCGCGTCATCGGCTATCAGTTCGTGCATCAAAGATGTCCAGGCTATCCGAGGAGCGCCTCTTTTTCCCCATTGCCCTGTGCTGCTTCGGTTGGGGAACCTCTGCCAGACGGCGGTAGTCCAGCAGCAGACGCGTTTCAAGCCGTTCAGCACCGCGCTCATGGGGCCTCTGCCGCAGGAAAGGGACATCCAATGGAGCGACCCTCTAAACTCAGATTTGAACACGCTCGCTCGGGAGTGGTTCGGGGAAGCCGAAGCTCGCCTTGTTGAAATTCATGGAATAAGTGATCAGAAAGGGTATGTAGGTCGCTCCGCTGGGCCCAAGTCTCGCAAAGTTCCCTTAGTGGCGCTGCTAGAGCGAGATCACCGCCGGCGTTTTTCGAAGCAGACTGTCTGCTGGATCTCGTTCGAGGCCCTGCTCAAGAAGGCAAAGGCAATCAGTGCTGGGAACCCAGGTGCCAAGGGAAGAGCTCTTCTGGGATCCTGGAAGCTTAAGCTGTTCGACATTTTGGAGGACCTCCAGCTGACGGAAGATGGGCCCACAAAGGCCCAGTTGCACTCCATTGTTAGGGCGGCATCGGGAGAAGGTTCCTGGAACGACGTCGTCAATGGGGCCATCTGCAAAGAGTGCACTCGTCGCCAGAGGCTGGACGCGGCTTCGCAGCTCGCTAAGTGGAAGGAATGGGCCAAGAGTGCCGTCTCTGGAGGTGGTAAAGCGGCGCATGCCTTCTCCAAGCAGCAGGTCTCGTGTGGTTTTTCGCGAGGTACGTCGGATGATCCTCGGCTTCCAGTGGCTGGTCAGGCCGCAGTGCAAGAGCTTGTCGATGCGTGGCATCCGATGTGGTTCCGAGCTGGCCGCGGGCCCGCACCGAGCTCCTGGGAAGTTCCTGCCGACGAGCCTGCCCTTTCCCCGCTCAGACTGGAGGATTTACATCGAGTTTGTAAGATGTACGGGCCCGCGGCGGGCCTAGGCTGGGATGGATTTAACCCGCGGTGGATTTTGCAGCTGCCCGAAAGTTACCAGTTTCGGCTCCTGGAGATTTTGACGCTCTTCGAGGTCGACCCAGGGGCCGTCGTGATGTTCCTGACCAATGTGGTTTTCTTGGACAAACCAACGGGAGGGGTCAGGCCGATCGGTTTGCTATGCCTTTTCACGAAGCTCTGGAGCCGATTGAGGCAGCCGCATTGCCGCTCCTGGGAAAAGTCCCACGTGTACGAGTTTTTCTGGGGCTCAGGGCCCGACACGACGTGCGAGAGGGCCGGATGGGTCCACAACTTGCTCGGGGCGCATTGTCGTAAAGCAGGCTTCGAATCAGCGTCGGCTCTCTTGGACTTGGCTAAGTTCTATGAGAATGTCAACCACGGGGACCTCCTGGTCGCAGCTAAACGGTTTAGTTTCCCAGTCAGGCTGGTCAAAGCGTACTGTACCATCTATGCTGGCTACCGTGTGCTTCTTTACGGGGGAGCTTCGTCGGCCGTCGTCGAATCGAACGGGGCAATCGTGGCTGGGTGTTCGGGGGCTACGACGTTCGCCAAGATGTTGCTACTAGGACCGCTATTGGAGGCCCGTGAGAGCAGGAACTTGTTGTATGTGCGTAATGTGGTGGACGACATCACTGTTCAGCGTTGCGGGCCCAAGCATCAGGTGGCGGCCCAACTGGCTGGGGGAGTAGAGTCTCTGATCAAGAGTTTCAAGCAGCTGCAGCTCCCTGTGGCGTTTAAGAAGTGTGCCTACCTTTGCTCGAAGGAGGTTGAGGCGCACCTGTCCAAGGCCTGGTCCCTCCCCACCTCTTGCCGCACCGACACGGCGAGGAATCTTGGGACCAACGCTACCTTGGGAGGCCTCCGCAGGATCGGCATTCAGAACTCAAGGTTTGCAGGTGCGTCGCGCAGGGCCAGGAGGCTCAAGATACTACAAGGAGCTGGAGCCGACATCGGGATGGTTCACAGGATGGGGCCAGTGGCATCGGCCCTATGGGGATCATCGGTCTCTGGGGTGGCCCCCACAAAAATGGCTGGGCTCCGTATCGGGGCTGCTAGTTCCCTAGGCAGGCTCCCTAAAGGTGCTTCGGTTGGGCCCAGGATGTACACGTATGGGCTTGGGGTCAAGGTAGACCCTCTGGTGGTTTACGTGGGGCACGTGCTTTTCATGTGGGCGACTGCAGTTTGGGAAGCTGTCCCTCACGTTCAGGCGTTGGCCAATACCATGAGGGTCTCGATCGCCAAGTTTCAGAATTCAGCTCAGCCCTGGAGGTCAGCGTCTTCCCCCAGCGACGTCGCGCTCTTGACGTTGCGGGGCATAGGCTGGGACTTTGTAGACCAGCACACCATCAAAGATGACTTGAACGTTGTGCATGACTTGCTCAGGCTCTCCCCGATGCAGGTCAGGTCTATGATCAGGCAAGGTGCTGTGCGAGCGTCAGATAGGCATGCCCTTCTCTTGCAGAATGGCCTTGATGGGCCACCTGTGTACCCTATCTTCTGGGATGGCATTTCCAGGATGTTCAAGGAGAAGTCCGAAACCTGGGGGAAGCACCATCAGAGATGTTTAAGAGGTTTGGTCTCGGGAGTTCACTGGCCCCAAGCCCGACTTCATGCTCACAACCTCCACGATGATGATCTTTGTCAGGTGTGCAAGGGGGCCCCAGGTACTTTGTGGCACCGTCAGTACGAGTGCCCTGCGCACGAAGCATGGCGGCGAGACCATGCGAGTGCTCACTTGTGTAGGTGTGCGCAGAGAGTGAAGCAGTTCGGGCCGCTCATGGCGGAGAGGTTCGCGAGGTGCATCTTTCCTCACCCTCGCTCGCTCTTCGACGTCGAGGAGCCCACGCAAACAGTTCACTGGCACGAGAGGCCCGAGACGGGGCGTTTGACGGGGTTGTTATTCCTGGACGGGTCGGCCAAATACATGGGCCTCGATGGACTCACTCGGGCTGGTTGGAGTATCGTATCGGTCGACAGGTTCGGGGAGTTGCTCTCGGCGGCCTATGGTCCAGTTCCTCTGAGTGCGGCCCCGCAGCAAACTAGCAAAGATGGGGAAGACTATGCTGTATATATGCTTACGCAAGTTGGTCTTCCCCCGTTTCAATGCTATATAGATTGCCAGAGCACTCTGGATTCGCTGTCTCGGGGCCCTGGGTTCGCGGAGGGCCCTGGAGCCCCCCGTGGTCATCTTTGGGGCCCCGTGTGGAGCTCGTTCACTCTCAGCGATCTCGAGTGCTTCAAGACGCTCGGCCACGCCACGGCGGCCGATGTCGAGGCGGGCAGGAGCAGTGTTTGGGAAAGACGGGCCAATGGGCTCGCAGATAAGTTCGCCAAACTAGGAGCCGAGTGTCACGGGGTCAGCGACGAAGAGGCCAGCCTGTACAGAGGCCTCAGGTGCCTCGCCCGCGAGGCCTGCAGGTGGGCTGGATCGGTGGAGGTACTGATGTCCAACGGGCCCCGTGACACTACAGGCCTAGTGCCCAGGTCGACAGGCAGCGATGGCCAGGGGCAGCACTCACAAGAGGCTGAGGCCCTCGGCCAGGCCCTGGGCGACGATCAAAGGGAGGTGGGAGGTTCTTCGGACTTGGGGGAGGAGTGGCGTTCATTCTCTCGGCAAGTGTTTCGGGCCAACGGCCATGCTTTTTTGGCCAGCCCTGTCATTGAACCTCCTGGAAACCCCAGGGGTAGGATCCAATTTTGTTGTCGGTGCGGATCGTTTTTCTCTGGGGCTCCCAATGCTGGAGCTAAAGGCCTGTGCAGGCCCAAACTCACGACGGGTGGAATTAATGACCAGCTGAGAAGGATTCGGCAGGGCAAGTTTCCCTCGTATAAGAAGGACCTGAAGAATTTGACTCTGGGGGCTCATGAGAGCCTGAGCCTCGCCGAGCAGAGGGTCTTGGCTCAGTCGCTGGTAGAGGATGGCCAGGCCCCCCAGGGAGTTTCAGGTCCTGTGAATGTCGGCTCCGCGGAGGGCTTCGCCCCGCGAGAGCAGGTGTTGGATTCGTTCGGCCTGTCCGAGTCGGATTTATCCTGGGTCAAGGACCTAGGGGCCGCCTCCCTCCGAGCCTCGGACTGCGGTTTCGAGTCAGACTCGGAGGCCTCCGATTTTGGCTGAACGTGGAGGTGCTCTGGCTTTAGGCCCGTCCCCAACAACCCCCCTCCTCCTCCCCCCTCCTCCTCCTCCTCCTCCAGCGCCAAGTCGGATCTGGCCGTCGTCTGGGCGGGGTCGGCGACCACGCGCCAGGCGAGCCCTGGGCCGGGGTGCCTTTCCCCACCCGCCCACTCGCCCACTTCCCCCGCCCCCGCCCTCCCCGAAGCCGCGGACCGGCGGCGCCGCCGCAATGCCCGACGGCGGGCGCCCTGGGCGCTCACGGCGCCCTCGCCCCGCGCGGCTGTCGAGCGGGCGTGCCTGGGCGGGCCGCGCGCAGGCTTGGGTCGCTCCGGCCCTGCCTCGCGCGGCATCAGCGGCCGGGGGCGCCGCGGCTGCCGCCCACCGCGGCCGGGGGGCGCCCTCCGGGGCGCGCCCCTCACGGCGCAGGCCGGCAGCAGGAGCGGAGCACGTGCCGATGAAGCAGAGGGCCAGACGGTTGGAGCCGCGGCGGAGGCTGGAGAGTTACCATTCACCACGTCGCCCGAGGGCGCCCCCCAGAAGGCAGAAAATGAGGCCGAGGCTGGAGGCGAGCCGATCGCCAGCCAGCCCGAAATTCACGCCCACGCAGCGAGTCCGACAGCCGAGAAGTTCGCCGCCGCAGAAGCCGCGACGGCAGCAGCGCAGGCGAAGGCGCCCGCGCCCCGCCCCGCAGCAACGCGGCCTCGGTCTTCGCCCCCGTCAACCCGCCGTTCCAGGAGTCGACGGCTGGCCAGTCGAGGTCCGGCAGGGAGCATCTTGCAAGTTTCTCGGGCCGTCTTGAGGCAATCTTAAGGCGCCGTCGACGCGGTTGGGCTGCCCTGGTCGTTCTTGCGCGCCGCCCACAGCTGTTGTCAGCCGCCGAAGGGGGCCCTGAATGCCCGGAGGGGGTCGAAAATGTCGAGGGCCAGAAGGAGGCGGGGATAATCCGGGAGGGCGCCCTGGCCCGGGCCGCGAGCCACTGGTGCCAAGGCATAGCATGTACATGACCACCAAAAACTGGCCGTGCAAACGGAGTACCCAGTCAGCCCAAAGGAACGGACCCCCGACCTCGGCGTCGGAACTGGGGCGCGCCACCGAGAGGGGGCGCCGAATGGCAGGGAATCTCGCAGAGACCTCCGAACAACAACTACGATAACGGCGCGATGCGCGGACGATGTCGCCAACGCCTCGTCGATGTGCGATTACACGGCTGACAGGCACCCCGTTGAGATAAGAGCCATTGCCCTCATGTCGACCCCAATTCCGCGCGAAATACGTGTCGTCCTATGCCGGCGACTTGGGAAACAGCTGCGCTCGACATTGCGCCTCCGATCCGAGAGCCCCGCATCCGCGCCACTGTGCCCCCCCCAAGAAGACCAGAGTCATGAGGGAAGACGCCAGCAACCCCCGCGCGCGCGCGTCTACGGCCACGCGCCGCCACTGCGGTCGGCGGCGGCGCCCTGGCACAGCGACGCAGTACGTCGACGACTTCTTGACCAGTATCTCCCTGCACCCCGTCCTTTCGAAGCACTGCCGAAAAATGTCTGACTATGCGGGATCACCCTGGCTGCGTCGCACATGTCAAACGCTCGATGGATGTCCAAACCTGCATTCTGCAGATCCCCACCAAGACAGATGCAACAACGGTAGCACGTCTCCGTCGCAGGCGTCGCACATCCAACCACCACGTTATCAAGCTCCCCTCGGACACGGTGCAAAATGAAGACCTCGTCAGAAACCTCGCTTTGAATGATGATGCCACGCGCGACATTGCCCCCCTGCCAGCCTTGCACGGAAATCGCAAAACTCTAGCACACGCCAGAGGCAACTGCGACGAGTTCCCACGCGCGTCTTGGAACCGGCATCGTCGCAGCACTTCGACATCGCCGCGGCAAACCACGCCCGGGGGGACGGGGGGGCAAGCTTCCCCGGCGATCCCTTGCGGCGGAGAGCAAGAAGTCCAAGCAACGCCCGCGCACATCCCCATGCAGCCACGCTGGATGGGGCGAGGTCCCGCAGCAAGATCCAGCCAGGATCCTGGGCGATGTCAGCCAGGGGCGCGAAGAACAGCTCCTTCGGGCAGACATCGGGCAGACAGACCACCCCGCATTGGACAATTTGTCAATTGATACTAGACAACGACGTCGACGACACGCAGATTCACAAAGACCTGCTTCAAGCCTGGCCCACGCATGTGGGGGTGGGAGGCAAGCATCGAACAAACGCCGAGCGTTGCAACAAGTGTCCTCGCCGCCGGGACCTGGCAAGCAACGACACGGAACGACACCGCGTCACGTCCACCAAGACTTGAGAACGCGTCGCCGGCCAGCACGGGGACGCGACCACACGGGTACATTCCACGCGCCAGGGGCGGCCCGCAGAACGGGCATGCGAGATGCCAAGCGCCAGTGCGGCTGGGCGGCCCAAGTCGAAATCGTCAGTCGAGATGCCCCCAACAGCACGACTGGCTTGCACCCGTGTCCAACACGAAAGTGCTCTGTCCCAGAAGACTCAGACTTACAGTGGTCCACTGGCGAGCGTACGCATTCCGCACTAAATCCAAAGTTTTGCGCACCATTTGACAAAGTAAGGACACCTGACCGTACAGCAAGGATGGGACCCTGAGACCTAGTACACGGAATGGCGGTAGCCGATGACGGTGCAGAAGAAATCCGAGCCGCTTCTAGGCTACTAGCACCGATGAGTGGAACAGGAGGTCTGTGTCGGCCGCGCTTGCAGCCCCATACCAAAAAACTCCGAAGTATCAGCCTTGCCCCAACTGTGAAAACGAAAATTTAGACGCTGACGGACCAAAAATGCTAAGAACAGGTTCAGCCGATCCAGCCCTAGGATGTGAATCGAACTGTACTGTCTTGATGCCGTGGAAGAGTCCTGGACGAACATACCGTAGAGAACATTGAACGGTCCTTTGATCGTGACCTCCGCGAAATCGCAGCAACGAAAAATGATAAAGACCACAAGCTCCCAGTCGCATGTGATCGACATCTGCGAAATGGAAGCGGTCGCCGTCGTTGTCGAGCACGATCAGGCCGCAGAATACGACCCTGCCATGAACGTCCAGGCTCTTGAACGTCAGATGCATTGCACATTGGCCAGCTATAGTGTGTAAGAAGTGCCTCCGCAGCCACGGCCAACCGTTCGACGGGCAAGTGGACGACAAAGACGATCGCCAAGCTCTAAAGGGATCGCCGGAAAAGCCGATACCTGCCCTTGTAACCATCCGTAAACGAGGGCCGCAACAAGGCTCCCAAGTGCTCCCCAAATCGCGCTGGCAGCCCATGCTGTCCCTGTGTAGGGTCCAGAGTGTCCAAAGAGGCAACAAACAAAACCTGATTCGGCAAGAACCTCCTCTGATACCAGATTTCGAAACCCGTATTTCCAGTCCGTGCCCGGTGTCCGAAGCAGGTGCCCAGCCTTGGGAGGTAAGAGACGAAGAACCTGCACAGCCCATTTCGGAGGTCGTGCTTGTCCTGCAGCTCCCACTGCACAAAGCAAACGAGCAGTTCCAGCAGCCACAAGCATCTCGAGCGCCAGCTGCTCCGACCAAGGAGCTGCCCGGCCACGCCAGCACTGCGGTGGGCAGAGGGCCCTAGCGATTTTGAGCGCACGCGAGGGAGAACGCTGCGGGATCCCCTGCAGGCGCACACGACCACGCCCATGTCCCCATTTCTTGCCGAGCCTCAGGACAAGAGTGCTGAAGATGATGGAGCACCAGAGCTGCAGTCTGCTCGGTAACAGCAGGGTCGCGACGAGGCAGTGACCAAGGAATCCGCATGCCCCTCCTTGCTGTCGCACCTGTAGGTGCTGAAGAGGAAGAGCTCGACCCGCATGAAGAACACGATAGTGCTCTGGATCAGACTGATGTCGAAGTCAAGGGGGGTGTTGAAAAGTGGAAGAGAATGACGAAGGGGAGGATATGATCGCCTGGGTACGAAGCACGTGGACGAGCCTTGTGAACAACGCTGCAGAAAAGCTGGCAGATAGACCAAGCCATACTCACCTAATGATGATAGAGGCCAGTATGAAGGGGCCCTGGGACACACAAGTAAATAGACACAAATAACAGGATTCCCCATATGATCCTATATTTTCTGGGTTTTTGTCTTCCCCCCACTTCCCATATGTTCCCATATTTTCTGGGAAATCGACGTTTAACTGTGTCTGTGTGTTTTTGTCCCTCCTGAGAGTAATGACGATGAAGGTTGTGCATCCCACCTTCGGTTCAGCGGCTCGCGCGACGGGACCGCGCCCGAGCGGATGAGCGCCTCCGTGCCCGCTTGGGCGCCCGCGGGTCTCGAGCAGGAAACGCCGGCGGACGGCCTATGCTCAGACAGAGGCAGCAGAGATCTGGAAGGGGGGGGGGACAGACGTCGCCACCAGGAATTGCACTTGCCCCCTTTCCGGATCTCTTCAAATTCTCCACGGTCGTGGCCAGCACGCTCGGCGTCGAATGCCCCAGCGTTCCTCCACCTCGTCCTCCTCCTCCTCCTCCTCATCCTCCTCCTCCTCCTGCTGCTCCTCCTCCTGCTGCTCCTCCTCCTGCTCCTCCTCCTCCTCCTCCTCCTCCTCCTCCTCCTCCTCCTCCTCCTCCTTCTCCTCCTCCTTCTCCCCCCTCCCCCTCGTCCCCCCCTCCCCAGGAGGAGGGAGGTCTCAGAGGACTCTCAGTGGCCCAGGGAAGGCGCGACACGCTCAGCGGCACGACACGCCCAGGGCCGCCTCGCAGAGCTGTTTGTAAACCTTCATCAGCTTCGCCTTGTCCTCGCGGCCGCCACTCCTCTCTCGTGAAATTTCGGAGGTTGATGTTTATGTAACCTGTTCTTCTTCGATCTGCGCTCAGAGCTCAGACAGGGCAGAGTTCACATCGAGAAGGCGTCGGCGTTGGCTTCTGATACCACGTGGAAGTTTCAGCCGTGAGCGTTCGCGGTTTGCTCATAGGGCGGCCAATTCTGGGCTGCCGCCGGCGTTCAGCCTTGAGCGCCGGCGCCAGGGGAGCGCCGCCGCGTCAACGCGGCACGAACCTGCCGTAGAGGATGTGAGGCTGGGATGCAGGACTGAGGGAGACACCGAGGGGGGTGGGGGGTGAGCATCGACCTGAAATCGGCAGCGAATCGCCGATCCATTGGCGATCGGCCGCTCCCGCCGACAGCAGAAACGGCGTGTTCCTGCGCAGGGGGGGAGGGGGCCGCGCCCCGATCGGAGATGGACGGGCGATCAGGGGTCGATTTTTCGTCCTTGAGCCAATCCCTGGTCTCGTCGCTCCTGCGGGCACGCTGCAAAGAACGCTGGGGGTCCTCTCGGGGCTCCCCTGGGGTGCTCTTTCTGGTGCACGCATGCGGGCCTCTCTGGGCCTGGCTTGGGGCACTCTTCGGCAATCCTGCAGCTACCTTGGGAGGTCGAAAAAAATTATAAGGCACGAAGGAGGAGGAGGAGGAGGAGGAGAAGAAGAAGAAGAAGGAGGAGAACGAGGATCGAGGAGGGGAGGAGGAGGAGGAGGAGGAGGAGGAGGAGGAGGAAGAGGAGGACGATCAAGGAGGATTGACGATCGAGGAGGAGGACCGAAGATCGAGGATCAAAACGATCCCGCTTCCACTGAATTGGGCCTATCGGGGCCATCCACAGGAGGCTCAGGAGCAGGCTCGGAGCAATATGTGGGGCCTTCTGTGGGAACCCCTGGGCGTAACTTTTCGGTCTGCGGCCGCTGGACTGCAACAGCGCTCGAGCGACGGAGGGGCGCTTCCGAGGCGAACTGCGGCACCGAAGTAGGCGCGGCGGGAGGCGGAGGGGGCGCTGGGGGAAAGGAGGCAGCGCTTAGAGCACGCCGCTCTTGTGCGCGAGTGCCAGAGTCCTCTGGGCGCAGCCAGTGGAGGCCATCTCTCGCCAGCGTGGCCCATCGGGAGCGCTCGGCGACACGCCCTGCCTCGTCCTTGCCCCTTCCAAAGCGCCGCGGGCGCAACTGGCTTCACGATCTCGGCCGCTGGGAGGTGCAGGCCCGCTACCAGTGGGCCAAGGCTTTGCGAGGGGCTGGAGAGCGTCCGGGGTGACCCAAGACGGCCCCAAAATGGCCCAGAATGGGCTCTGAGATAGCGCAAGATCGCCCAGGATGGCCTCCGGCATACCTCTGGGGGACTCCAATATGGTTTTCAGATGGCGTGGTCGCCACCGACTCCCGCAAAGGCGCCCCCGAGAAAATCTTTTTGGCGAAGAACCCAACCAGATGCAGTTGTGAATAACGCGTTGTGGGTGCCGCTTTCGGTGGAGCTCCCTATGGGGCCACGAAACGCGTGAGGGACGTGCTGTAATGGGTGAGGGAGACGCATGCGGGCGGTGCCATTGGGGCCTTCGGTGGGGGTCCCTATGGGCCACGAAACGCTGTACTGGGTGGTGGCTGACGCATGCGGGCGGTGCCCCTCGCTGGAGCTCCCGATGAGGCCACGAAACGCTGTACTGGGTGGTGGTTGATGCATGCGGGCGGTGCCACTGGGGACTTCGGTGGGGCCCCCATATGGGACCACGAAGCGCTGTGTTGGGCGGTGGCTGACGCACGCGGGCGGTCCCACTGGAACCTTCGGTGGGGCTCCTTATGGGGCCACGAAGCGCTGTACTGGTTGGGGGGTCGCACGCGGGCGGACCACTAAAGTTCCCTACGGGGCCACGAAACGCTGTACCAGGTGGGAGACCGCATGCTGGCGGTGCCACTGGGGTTTGGTGGAGTTCCCAATCAATGGGGCCGCGAAGTGCTGTTCTGGGTGGTGGACGACGCATGCGGGCGGTGCCACTGGGGTCTATATGTGGAGCACCCTACGGGGCCACGAAACTCTGTAATGAGTGGTGGCTGACGCACGCGGGCGGTCCCACTGGGTCCTTCGGTGGAGCTCCCTTTATGGGGCCACGAAGTGCTGTGTTGGGTGGTGGCAGACGCATGCGGGCAGTCCAACGGGGATCTTCGGTGGAGCTCCCTATGGGACCACGAAGCGCTGCACTGGGGTCCCATTGGGACCTTCGGTTGGGCCCCTTTTTAAGGGCCACGAAACGCTGTGTTGGGTGGTTGCTGACGCATGCGGGCGGTGCCGCTGGGGCCTTCGGCGGAACTCCCGATGGGGCCACGAAACGCTGTGTTGGGCGGTGGCTGACGCATGCGGGCGGTCCCACTGGGACCTCTGGTGGAGATCCCCCTGGGGCCATGATACGCTGTACTGGGTGGTGGCTGACGCATGCGGGCGGTGCCATTGGGGCCTTCGGTGGAGCCCCTTTTGGGACCACGAAACGCTCTACTGGGTGGTGGCTGACGCATGCGGGCGGTCCTACTGGGACTTTCGGTGGAGCTCCCTTTGGGACCACGCAACGATGTAGTGGGTGGTGGCTGACGCATGCGGTCGGTCCTGGTGTGACCTTCGGTGGAGCCCCCTTTTTTATGGGGCCACCAAACGCTGTGCTGCGTGGTGGACGACGCACGCGGGCGGTCCCATTGGGACATTCGGTGGAGCCCCTGGTGGGGCCACGAAACGCTGTGTTGGGTGGTGGCTGGCACATGCAGGCAGTGCCACCGGGGCCTTCGGTGGAGTTCCCTATGGGGCCACGAAACGCTGTGTTGGGTGGTGGGTGACGCATGCGGGCGGTGCCAGTGGGGCAGTCGGTGGAGCTCCCGATCTGGCCAAGAAGCGCTATACTGGGTGGTGGCTGACGCATGCGGGCGGTGCCACTGGGGCCTTCGGTGGAGCTCCCTATGGGCCCGCGAAACGCTGCACCGGGTGGTGGCTGACGCATGCGGGCAGTCCAACGGGGACTTTCGGTGCAGCTGAGGCCACGAAACGCTGTGCTGGGCGGCGGCTGGCGCATGCGGGCGGTCCCACTGGGACCTTCGGTGGAGTTCCCTCTGGGGCCACGAAACGCTGTACTGGGTGGTGGCTGACGCATGCGGGCGGTGCCAGTGGGGCATTCGGTGGAGCTGCTTATGGGGCCGCGAAACGATGTACTGGGTGGTGGCTGACGCATGCGGGCGGTGACACTGGGGACTTCGGTGGAGCTTCCTTTTTTATGGGGCCACCAAACGCTGTGCTGGGTGTTGGCTGACGCATGCGGGCGGTGCCACTGGGGCCTTCGGTGGAGCCCCATGACGGGGCCACGAAGCGCTGTGCTGGGTGGTGGCTGACGCAAGCGGGCGGTCCCACAGGGACCTTCGGTGGAGTTCCCGATGGCCCACGAAACGCTTTGCTGGGTGGTGACTGACGCACGAAAGGCTATACTGGGAGGTGGCTGACGCATGCGGGCAGTGCCACTGGGACCTTCGGTCGAATTCCCTATAGTACCACGAAGCGCAGTGCTGGGTGGTGGCTGACGCATGCGGGTGGTCCCACTGGGACCTTCGGTGGACATCCCTCTGAGGCCATGATACGCTGTACTGGGTGGCGGCTGACGCATGCAAGCGGTTCCACTGGGGCCGTCGGTGGAGCCCCTTTTGGGCCATGAAACGCTGTGCTGGGTGGTGGCTGACGCACGCGGGCGGTCCCACTGGGACCTTCTGTGGAGCTCCATGTGGGGCCACGAAACGCTGTGCTGGGTGGTGGCTGACGCATGCGGGCGGTGACACTGGGGCCTTCGGTGGAGCTACCTATGGGGCCATGAAACGCTGTGCTGAGTGGTGGCTGACGCATGCGGGCGGTCCCACTGGGGCCTTGGGTGGAGCCCCTTATGGGGCCACGAAACGCTGTACTGGGTGGGTGAAACGCAGGGAGGAGGGAGGAGGGGGAGGAGGAGGGAGGAGGAAGGAAGGAAGGAAGAAGGGAGGGAAGAAGGGAGGGAGGGAACGCGGGGACCGTCTCTTCAAAACGACGACCCAACACCACAGGATGGTTGGGAAAAATCGCCAAACGGGTGTTTCAACATGTGGTTGCCTGTTCGCCTTTTACAGCGTTCGACGAGCCTCTGAAGTCTTAAGCCATCGTGAGCCCCAAGAGGGGCCCAGAAATGCTTCAAGAGAGCCCCAGAAGCCCCCAAGACCAAGAGGACTCCAAGATGCGATGGCTCGGCGACCCAAAATAGGCGACGCGAATTGAGGCCACCCAGCAGCTCGATCTCATAGGGTCGAGCAGCTCACTGCACTCTGAGGCATGTAACGCCTCCGATGGAGTCATCCAGTACGCCTCTGAGGCATGTAACTAGAGTCAGGCAGTATTGCAAAAATCGCGCCTCCACAGCTTCAGAGCTCTTTGGTCTAGAGCTCTTTGGTCTCATCGTGGCGATGTCCGCAAGGCCCCCACAAGAGCCCCAAGAGACCCCGAATTTGCCAAATTGGCGGGGCTGCTCCAGACGATCCCGGCCGTCGGTCGGAAGGGCGCGCCCCTTCTTTGGGCCACGCCGTGCATGCGTTGCCGGGCCGGGCGGGGAAGGTCGACCTCAGCAGCGTCTCGCTGGAGCGCCGCCTGACCCCTTCGGGCACCGCGGGCCCATGCCTCCCTGGGCAGCGCACGTGCCTCGGGCCATGACCTGCGACCCCCGAGGAGGAGGAAGAGGAGGAGGAGGAGGAGGAGGAGGAGGAGGAGGAGGGGGAGGAGGAGGAGGGGGAGGAGGAGGGAGGAAAAGGAGGAGGAGGACCACCCCGTTCACGCGTCTGCCTGCGGGCCTGGCGGCGCCAAACTCCGAGGCCAGCCGCTGCACCGCCGGCGCAGCACCGCTGCTCTTCCGCACTTGTGCTGGAGAGTCGCATGTCTTGAAGGGGCCATGGGACACACAAATAAATATACACACAAATAACCAGATTCCCCATATTGTCGCATATTTTCTGGGATTTGTTCTTCCCCCCACTTCCCATATTTTCCCATATTTTCCTGGGAGAGGACGATCAATTGTGTCTGTGTGTTTTTCCCCTTCCTGATTTCTACCCTTGGTCAGGAGAGTCCGCAGTCGAATCGATACGTCGGATCGGCAATCGAAGTGAATCGGAACGGCGGAAAAGACGGCAGCCGAGTCGGGAGAAGTCGAGTCGGCAGAGATCGGCGGGCGAGAAATCGGAACCCGAGTCGGAATCCCAAGTGGAATGGAATCGGAATCGGCAGCCATCGAAATCGAATCGAACCGATCCGAATCGAATCGGAGGAATCGAAACGAGCCCTGTTTGGTGCTCGGTGTCGCACGGTGCAGTGGCAGCGGCCACCTGGGATATGGCATGTGGTGAAGGTCTGCTTAGGTCCCTGTGCACTCCTGCTCCCGACGTGGACTCTGAAAGTCACTGGCCGCTCCCTCCACCCTTCCCCCCCGTCCCCATCATCATCCATCGCCCATCCTCCATCATCCCTCCCTCCCTCCTCCACCTCCCGCTCCTTCTCTTCCTGGTCCACCTTGTTCCTTCCTCCCTCCCTCCCTCCCTCCTCCTCCTCCCTCCCAGAATGCCACCACCTTCCGCCTCCCTCCTACTCTCTGGTGCCTCGTGTCGCGTGCTGTGGCGAGCCCTCAGCCTGAAAGTTCGCTCAGAACGAGCTGGAGATACTTCGGCAGAGTTGAGCGCAGAAAGGCGATGGGTGAGATAGCCTGAGCCAACCTCCAGTGCCACTGCCTCTGCAGTCCTCCCCGTCGTTGTCCGTCGTCTATCGTCCGTCGTCCGTCGTCCGTCGTCCGCCGTCCGCCGTCCGCCGTCCGTCGTCCGTCCTTCGTCGTTCGTCATCAGCGTCGTCGTCGTCCTCGTCCTCGTCCTCCTCATCGTTGTCCCCGGTAGTCGATCGTCGGTCGTCGGCGTCGGCGTCGGTGTCGGCGTCCGTCGTCAGTCGTCCATAATCGGCTGTCCGCCGTCGTCGTCGTCGGTCGTCGTCGGTCGCCAGTCGTCCATAATCGGTCGCCCGTCGTCATCCGTCGTCCATCGTCCGTCGTCCGTCGTCCGTCGTCGTCGTCGTCGTCGTCGGTCGTTGATCGTCGGTCGTCGGTCGTCGGTCCTCCGTCGTCCGTGGTCGACGTCCGTCGTCCATGTTCGTCGTCGTCGTATTCATCGTCGTCGACGCCAACGTCGGTCGTCGGTCGTTCGGTCGTCGGTCGTCAATCGTCGGTCGCCGGTCGTCCTTGGGCGTTCGTCGTCCGTTGTTCTTCGTTCATCGTCGTCGACGTCGTCGCCGCCGCCGTCGTCGACGTCGTCGTCCCCGCCGCCGTGGTCGTCGTCGTCGTCGTTGTATTCGTCGTTCGTCGTTCGTCGGTCGTCGGTCGTCGGTCGTCCGCCGTCGGCCGTCGGTCGTCCATCGTCGGCGGCGTCGACGTCGTGATGCCTCACGCACTCCCTGCCTCCGTCACTCCCTGCCTCGCAGCCTGCCTCCCCCATCCCCTCGTCCCCTCGTCCCCTGGCTCCCCTGGCGCCTCTGGGCCCCTCCCCCTGAAAAACGCATCTCGCCCCCCCTCAGGTCCAGCCGTGCCCAGCCGTGGCGACGAGGTGGCACCCACAGGGCGAAGAGACGAGGAGGACGAGGAGGGGCCGACGCTCGCACGCGCGCCGGGGGCGCGGTCCTCCAAGGATGGAGCGGTGGCGCCGCGGCGCCGAACAGTTTATTTAAACTGTGGCTCCCCGAAGGCGATCGGTCTGGTCTGTCTGTGATCGGGTAAGGAGCGCGCCCTTGCTCCAGGCGGCAGGTTGACCGGAACAAACAAGGCAGAGAGCAGAGGAGCGGAGAGGAAGAGCAGCTCCCCGAAAGCTGAAAAGCGAGGAGGAGAAAAAGGAGGAGGAGGAGGCTCGGGAGTGGAAGGGGAAGGGGGAGAGGGAGGGGCAGGGGGAGGGGCAAGGGGAGGAGGAGGAGGAGGAGGAGGAGGAGGAGGAGGAGGAGGAGGAGGAGGAGGAGGAGGAGGAGGAGGAGGAGGAGGAGGAGGAGGGGGGGAAGGAGGAGGAGGAAGAGAAGGAAGAGGAGTGACGCCAGCCAGCGGGAGAAAGAAAGGAGCGAAGGCACATGGGCGGGGAACTGTGCTCGGGACCTGGCGCGCTCCAGCGGCACCTCGGGCAAAAGGCGAGGAGGGGAGGGAGCTACGTCTTCCTCCTGCGCTCCGCCAGCACACCTCTGCACGACGAAGGCGCCTACTCCCACTGGCCGCCCCTCTCACACGCGCTGATCCCAGCGCTGTGGCTGACCTGCCGCGGACCCGTGGGCCAGCGCGCTTCTTCCTCCAGCGCTCCGTCAGCTCCCACTGGCGGCCCCCCTCGAACGCGAGATGCTTCTCCCTCCTGCGCTCCGCCAGCGCCCCTCTGCACGGCGAAGGCGAACTACTCCCATTGGGCGCCCCTCTCGCACGCGCTGATGCCCGCGCCGTGGCTGACCGGAGGCAGGGAGTGACGGAGGCAGGAATTCGCCGGATTCGCTGGATTTCGCCAGATTAGGGAGACTCCAGGGTTCGGTTTGTCTAAGGATGTCCCACGCGAGAGCGTCAGTTTGGAATTCGTCGCTGGATACACCGGATTTCGCCGGATTTCCTGGATTTCACCTGAAACGTAACTGGCGAGCCTCTGAGGGCCTCGTTGGGGAGGCTCCGGAGACATGTTTTTCTAAGGATGTCCCACGCGAGGGCGCCGTTCGTCGCCAAACTCGCCGGATTCGCCGGATTCTGCCGGATTTCCCGGATCTCGCCTGAAACGGAACAGCCTCTGAAGGCCTCGTTGGGGAGGCTCCGGGGGCCAGTTTTTCTAAGGATGTCCCACGCGAGGGCGCCGATTTGGACTTCGTCGCCAAACTCGCCGGATTCGCCGGATTCTGCCGGATTTCCCGGATCTCGCCTGAAACGGAACAGGAGGGCTTCTGAGAGCCTCGTTGGGGAGGCTCCGGGGGCCGGCTTCTGAAGATGTCCCACGCGAGGGCGCTGGTTTGGAATTCGTCGCTGGATTCGCCGGATCCGCCGGATTTCGCCGCATTTCCCGGATCTCGCCTGAAACGGAACAGGGGGGGCGGTCGGCGGGGCCACTGCCGCGCAAGCCAGGGGTCATGATGACGTGAGTTCCACAGGAACTCCCTCAAACAATCAATATCATCGTTTTTTGCGACTAGTATTAATATTAGTATGTCTATTATTATTTGTATGTCTATGAATACTCATATTACTATGATCAGCATCATCATCATCCGCAGCAGCATCCGCAGCAGCGTCAGAATCAGCATCAGTATCAGCATCATCAGCATCATCAGCATCATCATCATCATCATCATCATCATCATCATCATCATCATCATCATCATCATCGTCATCATTATCATCATCAGCAGCAGCATGTTCATTGTCATTTGTAGTGTTACACGTAGTAGTACGATTAGCAGTATTACTGCAAGTATTGCTATTAGTATGAAAAGTATTAACAAGATCATTCGCATTAGTATTTGTTTGAGTATTACTTGTACGCAAACTCTTACAAGTTTTTGTTCTATTACTACTACCACTACTACTTCTGTTACTACTACTACTACTACTACTACTACTACTACTACTACTACTGCTGCTACTACTACTACTACTACTACTACCACTACTACTACTACTACTACTACTACTACTACTACTACTACTACTACTAAAACTACTACTACTACTACGACTACTACTACTACTACTACTACTACTACTACTACTACTACTACTACTACTACTACTACTACTACTACTACTACTACTACTACTACTACTACTACTACTACTACTACTACTACTACTACTACTACCTACTATACCAACTACCACTACTACCACTACTACCAATACTACCACTACTACCACTACCACACCACCACCACCACAACCACCACCACCACCCCACCACACCACCAACCACCACCACTCACCACTACTAATACTACTACTATACTTACTACTAATACTACTACTACTCACTACTATACTACTATTACTACTACTACTACTGCTGCTGCTGCTGCTGCTGCTGCTGCTGTGCTGATACTGCTGACTACTCATACGCTACTACTGATATACTAATACTACCTACTACTACTACTTATACTACTATACTACTACGGACTACTACAACTACTTACTACTACTACTATACTACGACTACTAACTACTACTACTACTAATACTACTACTACTACTTACTACTAATACTACGACTACGACTACGACTACGACACGACTACGGACTGCGACTACGACTACGCTAACGACTACGACACGATACGACTACGGCTACTACGACTACGAATTACGACTACGACTACGTATACTATACGATACTACTACTACTATTAACTTACTACTACTACACTACTTACTACGACTACTACTACTACTACTACTACGACTACTACGACTACTACACTACTACTTACTACTTGTTTTTTACTTTTTTTTGTTTTTTTTAACTTTTTTTTTTAACCCCTTACGACTACTTACTACTGATACTACTACTACTACTACTACTACTACTACTACTACTACTACTACTACTACTACTACTACTACTACTACTACTACTACTACTAAAATTACGCTACCGAGGAACCCCACCTACTTAATTTAGATCTTATGTCAACGCCTGCTACGCTGTCACACTCTCCGACCCTGGCACGCATAGACGCCGCGGTGAAAGACCACCCCCTGCGCACCCATCCTGGTGTCGAGAAAGTGCCATGCCTGCCACGCTCTCCGACCCTGACACGCATAGACGCCGCGGTGATAGACCACCCCCTGCGCACCCCCCACTGCTGTCGAGAAAGTGCCACGCCTGCCACGCTCTCCGACCCTGGCACGCATAGACGCCGCGGTGAGAGACCACCCCTGCGCACCCTCTCTGGTGTCGAGAAAGTGCCACGCCTGCCACGCTCTCCGACCCTGGCACGCATAGGGGCCGCGGTGAGAGACCACCCCCTACGCACCCCCCCTGCTGTCGAGAACGTGCCACGCCTGCCACGCTCTCCGACCCTGGCACGCATAGACGCCGCGGTGAGAGACCACCCCCTGCGCACCCTCCCTGGAGTCGAGAAAGTGCCACGCCTGCCACGCGCTCCGACCCTGACACGCATAGACGCCGCGCTGAGAGACCACCCCCTGCCCACCCCCTCTGGTGTCGAGAAAGTGCCACGCCTGCCACGCTCTCCGACCCTGGCACGCATAGACGCCGCGGTGAGAGACCACCCCCTGCGCACCCTCGCTGGTGTCGAGAAAGTGTCACTCCTGCCGCTAGCGACCTGCGCACGCATAGACGCGCGGTGAGAAACCAGTTCCCTGCGACACCCTCTCTGTGTCTGAGAAAAATACCACGCTGCCACGCTTACGCCGAACCTGGCACGCATAGGCGCCGCGGTGAGAGACCACCCCCTACACACACACACACACACACACACACACACACACACACACACACACACACCCTGCTTTCGAGAACGTGCCACGCCTGCCACGCTCTCCGACCTTGGCACACATAGACGCCGCGGTGAGAGACCACCCCTGCGCACCCCCTCTGGTGTCGAGAAAATCCCGCGCCCGCAACGATCTCCGACCCTGGCACGCGTAAAGGCCGCGGTGAGAGACCACCCCCTTGCGCACCCCCTTTGGTGTCGAGAAAGTGCCGCGCCTGTCACGCTCTCCGACCCTGGCACGCAGGGACGCCGCGGTGAGAGACCACCCCCTGCGCACCCCCCCCTGGTGCCGAGAAAGTGCCACGCCTGCCACGCTCTCCGACCCTGGCACGCATAGACGACGCGGTGAGAAACCAGCCCCTGCGCACCCTCTCTGGTGTCGAGAAAGTGCCACGCCTGCCACGCTCCCCGACCCTGGCACACATAGGGGCCGCGGTGAGAGACCACCCCTACGCACCCCACCCCCCCGCTTTCTAGGAAAGTGGCAAGCTGCCCTCGCTCTCCGACCCAGCGCTCGCATAGACGCCGCCGGTGAGAAACCATGTCCCTGGCACCCCCTTGGTTGTCGAGAAAATGCCACGCCTGCCACGGCTCTCCGACCTGGACGCGTAAAGGCAGCGGTGCAGACAACCACCCCGTGCGCACCCCTCTGGTGTCGAGAACGTGCCACGCCTGCCACGCTCTCCGACCCTGGCACGCATAGGGGCCGCGGTGAGAGACCACCCCCTGCGCACCCCTGGTGTCGAGAAAGTGCCACGCCTGCCACGCTCTCCGACCCTGGCTCGCATAGACGCCGCGGTGAGAGACCACCCCTGCGCACCCTCTCTGGTGTCGAGAAAATGCCACGCCGGCCACGCTCTCCGACCCTGGAACGCGACAAGGCAGCGGTGAGAGACCACCCCCTGCGCACCCACTCTGGTGTCGAGAAAGTGCCACGCCTGCCACGCTCTCCGACCCTGGCACGCATAGGGGCCGCGGTGAGAGACCACCCCCTACGCACCCCCCCTGCTGTCTAGAAAGTGCCACGCCTGCCACGCTCTCCGACCCTGGCTCGCATAGACGCCGCGGTGAGAAACCACCCCTGCGCACCCTCTCTGGTGTCGAGAAAATGCCACGCCTGCCACGCTCTCCGACCCTGGCACGCGTAAAGGCAGCGGTGAGAGACCACCCCCTGCGCACCCTCTCTGGTGTCGAGAACGTGCCACGCCTGCCACGCTCTCCGACCCTGGCACGCATAGGGGCCGCGGTGAGAGACCACCCCCTACGCACCCCCCCTGCTGTCGAGAACGTGCCACGCCTGCCACGCTCTCCGACCCTGGCTCGCATAGACGCGCGGTGAGAGACCACCCCTGCGCACCCTTGGCGTCGAGAAGGTGCCACGCCTGCCCCGCTCTCCGACCTGGCACGCATAGACGCCGCGGTGAGAACCACCCCCTGCGCACCCCCCTTGGTGCCGAGAAAGTGCCACGCCTGCACGCTCTCCGACCCTGGACGCTGCGGTGAGAGACCACCCCTGCGCACCCTCTCTGGTGTCGAGAAAGTGCCACGCATGCCACGCTCTCCGACCCTGGCTCGCATAGACGCCGCTGTGAGAGACCACCCCTGCGCACCCTCTCTGGTGTCGAGAAAGTACCACGCATGCCACGCTCTCCGACCCTGGCTCGCATAGACGCCGCGGTGAGAGACCACCCCTGCGCACCCTCTCTGGTGTCGAGAAAGTGCCACGCATGCCACGCTCTCCGACCCTGGCTCGCATAGACGCAGCGGTGAGAGACCACCCCTGCGCACCGTCTCTCTTCGAGAAAATGCAGCGCCCGCCACGATCTCCGACCCTGGCACGCGTAAAGGCCGCGGTGAGAGACCACCCCCTTGCGCACCCCCTCTGGTGTCGAGAAAGTGCCACGCCTGCCACGCTCCCGACCCTGGCTCGCATAGACGCCGCGGTGAGAGACCACCCCTGCGCACCCTCTCTGGTGTCGAGAAAGTGCCACGCCTGCCACGCTCTCCGACCCTGGCTCGCATAGACGCCGCGGTGAGAGACCACCCCTGCGCACCCTCTCTGGTGTCGAGAAAGTGCCACGCCTGCCACGCTCTCCGACCCTGGCTCGCATAGACGCCGCGGTGAGAGACCACCCCTGCGCACCCTCTCTGGTGTCGAGAAAGTGCCACGCCTGCCACGCTCTCCGACCCTGGCTCGCATAGACGCCGCGGTGAGAGACCACCCCTGCGCACCCTCTCTGGTGTCGAGAAAGTGCCACGCCTGCCACGCTCTCCGACCCTGGCTCGCATAGACGCCGCGGTGAGAGACCACCCCTGCGCACCCTCTCTGGTGTCGAGAAAGTGCCACGCCTGCCACGCTCTCCGACCCTGGCTCGCATAGACGCCGCGGTGAGAGACCACCCCTGCGCACCCTCTCTGGTGTCGAGAAAGTCCCACGCCTGCCACGCTCTCCGACCCTGGCTCGCATAGACGC
>CAUYUJ010013503.1:132000-149500 GCA_963575745.1 Prorocentrum cordatum
GCCGAGGGGGAGGATGGGGAGGATTGGGAGGACGAGGAGGGAGGGGGGCCAGAGCAACCCTAGATGCATCACCGGTGTTGCAATTACGCCTGCCCGTCCGAAGTCCCCTCGTCAGAAGTCTCTACAGGCCTCCCATTCCATCACAAGAAGAGCGCCTCCTCCAAAGACTAGCACCCTACCGGCCTGCCATTCAGGCGATAGCCTCGTTTTGACAAACAAATGTCTTACATCCTTCTAACAGATTGTACGACATTCGAAAATTCTGGATCAGAGAATTCAACGAATTGTCAAATAATACCACCGTTTTGAAGAGGAGCCGTCGCCAACCCGTGAGACTTGAGCATTTTACCATTCTGGTCATGAAGCAACATCCCCATTTGGGAAGAGAACGCCCTCTAGTCTGTACAGTCAAAGGCGTCTCAGTCGAGAGCCCTATTTTGAAAAGGAGCTGTCCTCCATCCTTGTGTGTCTGCTGACAAATTTCAAGACGTCTGCGCGCGACGCTGAGGCGAGCGCGCTATTTTGAAAACGAGCCAGCCTCCACCCTGGCAAACGGCTCCGAACTTTTACGACGAAGGCGGGGGGTGCTGAGGCGAGAGCCCCATTTTGAAATTCACTGGCCCTTCATCCCCCTCACTGTTGAAGCTTTTCAGACGAATGTGCGCGGCGCCAAGACGACAGCACCATTTTGAAGACCAGTCATCCACCCATATAACGGTTGCAAATGTTTACAACGAATGTGCGCGGCGCTGATGCGTACCCGCCATTTTGAAAACGACCCACCCTGCATCCTTGCAAATTGTAAGAGGATCTGCAGCGAAGCGCCGGGCGTAGCCTGTGGACGCCTGGTGGTGCGACAGGAGGGAGGAATAGGGGAGGACGGAAGGGGGGAGGGGGAGATGGCGTGTGGCTCCATCTTCGCCTTCCCGATCTCGCCGAGCAGCTGGATCGCCAGCTGCCACTGCGCGCAGCCGCCGCACGCGCTGACCGCGGCGCTGTAGCAGACGGCGTCCACCTCCACCCTCGCTCCCCCCGCTCCCCGAAGCAACGACAGCGCGTGTCGCCACTGAAAGCCTTTCTCGCACGCGCTGATCCCGGCACCGCAGGTGACAGCGTCCGGCGCGAGCCTCCGGCCCCCCATCTCCTCGAGCAGCAACAGTGCCCGCTGCCACTGCCTCGACGCCCCGCATGCGCTGACTAGGGCGTTGAAACTGATGACGTTCGGCTCCAACGTGGCCTCCCAGATCTCCCTTAGCATCGACAGCGCCCATTGCCACTGGTTGGCTTTCTCACACGCGCTGATTGCAGCGCTGTGGCTTACGAGGCTCGGCTCTAACCGCGCTTCACTACTTTGACTGAGGAGCGAGATAGCATACTGCCATTGCCCGCCTTGCTCACACGCGCTGATTCCAGCACCGTAGCTTACTACATCCAGCTCCAACATCGCCTGCTTCATGTCTGTGAACAGACCTAACGCCCGCTGCCACTGTTCACCTTTGAGGCACGCACCTATTCCGGAGCTAGTACAAATAATGCTTGGCTCCAAACCAGAGTCTCTCGCTTCTCGGAGCAACGCCAATGCCATCTGCCAGCGCCCGCTTTTCTCGCACAGCGTGACCCCAGCACTGTAGCTGGTGGCGTCTGGATCCACATTCGACGTCGCTAGTTCAAATAGCAACGACAACCCCTGCTGCCATCGCTCACCCTTCCCACACGCACGAATTCCAGCACAATAAACCAGCACGTCCAGCTCCAAGCGGGTACTCCTCAACTCCCCGAGCAGTGACAAGGCCTGCTGCCACTGACCACCCTTCTCGCAGGCGCTGACCCCAGCACTGTAGCCAATGTAGTGCGATCCTGCCAGTGGAGGTTGCCTAAAATCATGAAGCGCTGAACTCTTCGCTCTCGGCGAAGCAGCCTCTGCGAAACAATGTGGGCCACCCGCGACGGCCAGTGGTGCGGGACACGATAAAATGCGCCTGCAGAGCCTCCGTATTGCAAAAATCAAAACCACATGCGCGCTTCGCGCGAGCTTAGATCCCGTCTTCCCCCCCCGTCCTCATCATCACAACCACCACCACCCTCGTTGTCACTATCGATATCACAATCGGTCTGACTATCGCTCTCACTATCGATCTCACTATCGGTCTCACTACCGATGTCACTATCCATCTCACTATCGATCTCACAAGCAATATCAGTATTGATCTCACTGTCGATCTCACTATATCAATCTCACTGGCGACCCCAATCTTGATTTCACGATTGATCTCACCGACGATCTCACTATCGATATCACGATCGATCTCACCACATCGATCCCACCATCGATCTCACGGGACACCACGGAACACCACAGGAACACCACAGGGACACCGCGGGACACCGCGGGGCAACGCGGCACAGAGCCCTGGCGGGCCCGGGCGGCCGGCTCGGGCAGGCGGGCGGCTGAAGCGTGCGTCCTGCGCGAAGCGCGAAGAGGTCTTGAGCGATGGCGCGACTTTAGGAGGCAACTACTGGGAGGTTTCCGTCGGAAGGATTACACAGGATTACATCCCATTGGGGGGCTGTTACGCCGGAGTGGGCCTCGGATTAAGCCGGAGCAAGAGGGATCAAGCGGGATGGAGCGATTCACAAGTAAATCGCGAGCAATGCCAAAGCGAGAGCGTGATTGCTGAGTGTCGAGGGCGCGGCGTCTGAGTGAGTTGCGGGGACGTGCCACGCGAGAGCGCGATTCCTGAGACATTCTGACGAAGTCTCACGCGAGAGCGCGAGTTTCGAGCACACTGTTAGGAAATGTCAAGCGGCAGCCGTTGTTCTTGTAGTTCGGGGGCCGACAGCGCATTTTAAGGCTCTGAACTTTCCCTCGTGAAAACCGAGTGCGAGCCCAAAGAGGAACACATTCATTGAAAAACAGAATGGTGAAAGAGAGGGGGGGGTCAACAACAGTTATTTTTTAGAAATGAAACCTCAACATCACCACCACCAACAACAACAACAACAACCACAACAACGACAGTCACGACCACAACAACCTACAACAATAGTGATACGAAAAACAACAACAACGAGAACAACAATATAAATAAACACAGGACGGATAAACAAAAAAACAACAACGACGGCGACACCAACAACACCAACAACAACAACAACGACGACAACCGAAAACATCACCCTCGAAAACAACTACAAAAAACACAACAACAACGACAAAAAAAAAGAATAAAAAGAAGAAGAATAAGAAGAAGAACAACAACAACAAACAGCAACGCCGACGACGGCGACATCAACCACAACAACAACAAAGACAGCAACACCAACAACCACGACAACAGCAACAATTGCCTTATCCTCATCATCAACAACAAAAACAGTATCAGCATCATCCGCATCATCATCAGCATTGCCGCAGTCAACTGCAACACCATCATCATCATCACCACCACCATCATCATCATCATCATCATCATCATCATCATCATCATCATCATCATCATCATCATCACAATCATCATCATCATCGGCGGCACCATCATCATCCTCGACAGCAAAAGACAAGTTAAGAGTGTTCGCTCTGATCCGCTCGCGTCCCATTCAACACGTATATCCCAAACCCTCGATGCCCAAATTCTTCGTTTTCGATCGTACTTCCTTGGGGGGCATTTTTCTGGCCTGCAACGTGTATTTCGTGCAGCCGTAAGGCAGGGGAAGAGAGAACGGCGAGAAGGAAGGGACCGGGGGTAGAGAGGAGGATGGAGCACGAGAAAGATTAGCAGGAGAGGCCGAGGAGCAGAAAGCACGTGGCAGAACCAGACGGGCAGATCGGGCGGTCAGACCCAACGTGCGGGTCGGAAGGCGGGCCCAGGCGGCCAGGTCGAGCAGGCGGGTTGCTGAAGCGTGCGTCCTGCATGAATCGCGGGGAAGACGCGAGCGACAGCGCGACTCCCAAGCAAATCGTGCGGAAACCCACAGCGCGAGCGTGACCCCTGGGTGTTGAGGGCGCGGCGTCTGAATACATTGTGATGAAGTCCCACACGAGAGCGCGATTCCAGCATTGAAGTGCGAGGAAGTCCCGCACGAGAGCGCGATGTTGGAATAAACGGTGACGAGGTATCAAGTTGGAGCCGCTGGCGTTGTAACTCGGGGGCCAGGGACCCAATTTGGCCCCACATCACATGCTCGAATAAAAACCCGGCGCGAAACCTGGGAGGAGCATTTCAATTGAGAAATACAACGGTCGTCGGGGGGGGCAACGATAATTATGTATTAGAAATGGGGCAACAACAACAACAACAATCATTTAACACTGTTCGCTCTTATCGGCTCGCGTGCCATTCAATATGCATATCCCGAACCCTGGAAACCCGCCGTCTTCGCATTCGATCGCGCCCCTCTTTGGAAGGGTACATTCATCCCCTGCCACGCGCGGTCGGTGAAGCCCTTGAAAACGAAGGGCGACAGATAACGGGGGGGAGCGCGGGCGACGGGATCGGAAGCAGGGAGGGGAGGGGCAAAAAGGAGGGGGGCGACGATTTGCGTTGCGAGTGGCGATCCAGTTCGCGCCATGGCTTGCGCCAGCCATTCCAACACAGGTTAACAATAAGTTTCGCCATGGGTCGCGCCATAAACAGCGCAACGCACCACCCCCTTGAAATAACATATCGTGGATACCCCCACGGGGGGGCATGCAACTGCGAACTGGCGTCAGAAACAAATGTCATGGAACCCTGAAAAGAAGCGGGATGTTGGGAGAGCGGCGCGGAAGGCTAGCGAGAACTGCAACTGCGTCGAGACGAGCGCGGGGACGTGGAGTGGACGGGGACGGAGTGGAAAAGAGTAGGGTCTCAGGAAGAGGAGCGGCAAGGAGCGGAGAAGAGGAACCGGGAGGGCGCGGAGGAGCGGGGGGCGCGCGGAGGCATCTGGACGAGAGGCCCGGAATAATTTATGAGAAATGCGGCATGCGAGCGGGACGGGGTGGAAATCGCTGGGGCGGGATGGGGCGGCCTGGGGGGGAGCGGGCGGAACGCGAAGAACTGAGGAGTAGCAGAATGGAACACGAACGAAATGAAAATGAAGATAAAGGGAAAGAGTAGAGAAGACTGGCAAAGAACGTTTGAAAGTGGGGGCATGTGGATACGAGCGGAGACTAACGCGGAAACAAGGCGCGGGGGGATTGGAAGACACCCGAGAGCCTCCCATGACCTCTGGGGGGCCTCGGAATGGCCCCGATGACCGCCGAGCAGTTCCAGCGGTTCCGAAAACCTGCGGGAACGCCCCGGGGGCCTCGTCGAAGGAGGCCTTCAATCGAAGCCTGCAGAAGAACCTGGGCCACTGGAACACGCGCGTCTCAAAGGCTGACAACCCGGGCCCCGGCAAGCGGCGGACCGTCGGCCTGGCCAGCGGCAGCGCTGGAGACGCACACACCGACCCGCGGCAACCCGACCCCAAGATGGACAGACAGCGGGCTCACCACGACGACGACGACCACGACGAGAGGAGGGAGGGAGGAGGAGGAGGAGGAGGAGGAGGAGGAGGAGGAGGAGGAGGAGGAGGAGGAGGAGGAGGAGGAGGAGGAGGAGGGAGGAGGAGTAGGAGGAGGAACGGAAGAGGAGGAACGGAGGGGAGGAGGGAAGGAGGGGGGAAGGGAAGGAGGAGAGGGGGGAGGGTGGAGGCTGAAGGGCCGACTGGCTGGCCCTCGGCAGGCAGCGAGGCAGTCGCACGGATTATCGGCCTGGCTGGCTGAAGTGTCGGATTGCCGGGCTCCAGGCGGCAAGCGGGCCCCAAGGGGGGCGGCCAGGGACGACGACGACGAGGACGACGACGACAATGACGATAAGGGGAGGGACGGAGGGAGGGAGGGAGGGAGAGGAGGGAGCAGGCAGGGACAGAGGGACGGGAGGGACAGCTGCGAAAGGAGACAGAGAAGACGGGCTACGAAAGGCATGCATATGGGGCCACGACGGGCGACTGCGAGCGGGGGCCACGAAGGGCATATAATGCGGGGCCACAATGGGCAGCGACGGGGCCACTGAGGGCAGCAACGGGGCCACGAAGGGCAGCGAGCGAAGGCGACCGCGGAACCAGCACGGGCAGCGAGGGGCATCGAAGGCGGGAGAAGGGCAGTGAGCGGCGACTGCAGTCCCTAACGGCCTGGTCGGGCGGGCAGGCCCAGACGGGCGGGTCGAGCGGGCGGGTCGTTGAAGCGTAAATTCTGCTTAAACCGACAGGCAATATGTAGCGGGAGCGCGATTCCTGAGTATCGAGGAGCGGCATCTGAATAAATTGTAAGGAAATATCAAGCGGGAGCCGCGATTCGGTGGTAAGTTGCGAGGAAGTCCCAAGCGAGAGCGCGATTATTCCATAAATTGCCAGGAAATATCAAGCGGGAGCCGCGATCTGGTGGTACATCGCAAGGAAGTCCCAAGCGAGAGCGCGATTCTTCAATCAACTGTGCGGAAGTCTCAGGCGGGAGCCGCTGTTGTTGTAAACCGGGGGCCAAAGACACAGTTTGACCCTCAAGACGTTCCCTAATAAAAAACAAGGTGCGAGCCCCGGGAAGGGCACTTCAATCGAAAAAACAATGTACAGCGCACGGGGGCGATCAACAATAATTAGTTTCAGAAATGAGAGTTCAACAACGATCATTACACGACTGTTCGCTCTTCTTCGCCCGTGTGTCATTCAAAACGAGTTCCCCACACCCTCGATACCCGCCCTTTCTGTTTTCGATCACACCCCCTTCGGGGTGATTATTTCATTTTGCTGGAGGCGGCGGGCTTAGAAACGCGGGCAAACCTCAACGGGCGGACAATCCTTCGTGGGCGTACATGCGCCCGCCATTGGAATTGGTGTGGGTCCTGCAAAAAGAGGAGGGGGAGAACGAGAGAGTGGGAGGAAGGGAGGGGGAGGGACGAAGGAAGAGGGAAAACGCCAGGAGAGAAGGAGCGAAGAGGGGGGGAGTAGAAGCAGAGAGAGAGAGAGAGACAGATAAGAGAGGTAGAGAAAGAGAGAGACAGAGGGGAAAGAGAGAGAGAAAGAAAGAAAGAGGGAGGAGGTAGGAGAGGGGAGGGGGAAGGGAGGAGGGAGAGGACAGAGAAGGGATAGGGCAGCGAGGCATAAGGATGAGGGAAGAGAGGAGGGAGAGAGAGGAGGGAGGAGGGAGAGGTAGGAGGAGCAGGAAGGTAAGAGCGTGAAGGTTCCAAGAAGTCCTAAGCGAAAACGCCGTTCCTGAAAGAAGTCTCGGGCGGGAGCCCACGACGGGCGGGCGATCCCCTGACGGGCGGGCCGGGCGGGTGGGACATTCAGGCGGAATGCCTGAGTATGGCGAGAGCGCGATTCCTAAGTAAATTGTGGCGGCGTCCTTGGCGCAGCGTGCTTCCTGAGCGTCGAAAGCGCGATGTTGGAATAAATCGCATGGAAGTCACAAGCGAGAGCGCAATTCCTTTGCGAAGAAGTCCTGGCTCAATTGAAAAGAAATCTAAAACGGGAGCGCCGTTCCTGAGTAAATTGTAAGGATGTCTCAGATGGGAGCGGGGGTCCTGACTAAATTGCGAAGAAGTCACAAGCGGGAGCACCGATCCTGAGTAAATTGTGAGGAAGTCTCAGGCGGGAGCGGGGATCCTGAGTAAATTTGGAGGAAGTCTCAAGCGGGAGCCGTTGTTGTTGCAATCCCGGGGGCCAAGGGCCCAGTTTGAGCAGGAAGACTTTCCCTGTCAAGAAACAGGGTGCGAGCGTCCAGGGGCACACTTTGATTGAGAAAGAACAGTATGCACCGGTGGGGGGACCAACAATACCTATTCTTCAAAAATGAAAACTCAACAACAACAACAACAACAACAACAACAGCAACAACAACAACAACAACAACAACAGCAGCAGCAGCAGCAACAACAACAACAGCAACAAAAGCAACAACAACAACAACAACCACAACAACAACAACAACAACAACAACAATAACAACAATTACTAGCACGTGGGGACACTCCGTTCTCACCAGTGCCAGGGTTTTCATACGACGCCCGCCAATACCCCCACTTTGTGGGGGGGCCGGTTCAAGCTCTACCACATTTCCAAACGACTCTTCGCCACCACCCACACCCAGCTTCCCGCCCTATGACGTTCGGACACTTCACTTCGTGGCCTGCGGACGACCGTGGCTACTACACTGGCGCATGGGTACAGTGACTTGTTGTGGTAACATTTTCTGGACGCTAGCTTAGTATACGACTTTTCCCCCTGTTCCAACACTGGACACCTGTACTGGTTTTTGGTGGTAACGTGTTCCTGACGCTAGAATAGGAAGGGATGATTTGACGCATGGTATTATTTGACAGGGATGATGGCCCTGGCAGGTGCGCAACCGTTGTTGGAGAAGTTCGAAGCACGTGAAAAAGTTGCTCGCAAAAGCCCGTTTGACAGAAATGTTTAAAAAGTGTTGGGTTTCCTACGAATCCGCAAGAGCGCGCGGGATGAAATTTTGACATTTTTTTTTTTGAAAAACCATTGGTTTTTTGATGTTTTTATGTTAAAATCGCTACGAACACTAAGGTTTTGGAAGGATTTCGTCTTGCGCGCGCGAATGTCCACTTTACCTTATTTTTTGCAAGGGATTCTTGAAGTTTGGTTATGTTAGAACAAGAAATGTTCATTTTATATTGTTTTTTGCAAGGGAAAGCGGGGGGGAACAAAACAACCGGATCCGGACCAACCCGTTTTGCCGGAGACTTCCTCACGAAAATAATGAAAACATGGCTGCGGCCTAGGCGCGGCGAGGGGGCCGTGCACCAGGGGTCCCAACAATAATTATTCTTTAGAAGTAATAATGTTCAACAACAACAACAACAACAACAACAACAACAACAACAACAACAACAACAACAGCAACACCAACAACAACAACAACAACAACAACAACAACAACAACAACAACAACAACAACAACAATCTGAACCACAACCATAACCACAACAACCACCAGTTTACCCTCATGCGCGATGTTCCCACACGAAGCATGCGACCATCATCATAACCATCCCCATCATAGGGGATAACTGTTCTATAGCAGGGTCCGTTATTCCCGTTCCCAGATCTCCCGCCCAATGCGGTCTTGCAAACACCTCCTCCGAGGAATTTCAACATATCCCGCCTCGAAAACGCATGCCCGCGCCTTGCTGCGCCGATGCGAGGCCGCCAGTGGAGCCCCAGCCAAGGATAAATCGCAAGGAGGTATCGAGCGACAGGATTGCCTTGGTGGGGATGGGGGCTGTCGGCGGCGAGGCAAGGACCTGGCCCTGAATAGAAAGGGAGGAAGTCTCGAGCAGGGCCGCTGTTGTTGCTGGGAGCGGCGCCAATGGTGAAGAGAGTAGGGCGCTAGTCCAGCGTAAAGCAAAACGAAGTCTCGAGCGGGAACTCTGGTTTTGTTGGGACGGCGGTTGTTGGCGGCGAGGAGGAACACCGCCTTGAGTAAGAAGGGAGGAAGTCTCGAGCGGGAGCCGTGGTTTTGTCGGAACGGGGGCTGTCGGCGGCAAAGAACAGCACCGTCTTAGAGAAAAAAAAAAAAAAAAAAAAAGTCTCGAGCGGGAGCGTTGTTCTTGCTGGGAGCGGCGCCAATTCAAACGATAGTAGGGAACCAGTCCAGCGAAAAACGGGAGGAAGTCTCAGGCGGGAGCGCTTGTTTTGTTGGTTCGGCGGTTTCCATCGGCGAGGGGGAGCACCGCCTTGAGTAGAAAAGGGCGGAAGTCTTGAGCGGGAGCGTTGTTCTTGCTGGGGGCGGCGCCAATGAGAGAAAGAGTAGCGCGCCAGCGGAAGCGTTGTGATTGTTGTTGTTGGGGCCGGTTTGGGCGCCGCCCCAAACCGCTCGAGCGTGAGCCTCCTTTTCAATGAAAATATAGCCGGCGCCGTGGCGAGAGCGCCAAAGCGCCTGGGGGGGGCTAACAATAATAATTGGCTAGTAGCCAACATTCAACATCAGCAACAACAACCGCAACAACAACAACAACAGCAACAACCAGAACAACAACAGCAACAACAACAACAGCAACCAGAACAACAGCAACAACAAGAATATCATAAACACCAACAACAACAACAACAACAACAACAACAACAACAACAACAACAACAACAACAACAACAACGGCAACAATGACAACAACAACAACAATAGCAGCTGCAGCAACAACAACAAGAAGAACAACAACAACAACAATAACAACAATGACAACGACGACGACAACCACAACAACAACAACAACAACCACACCCACGACCACAACCTCAACCACAACCACAACAGCGACAACAATGAAAAAGCAAAATCGTCATCCGCACCATTATCATCATTACCATCATCATCATCATCATCACCACCATCATCATCATCATCAACATCATCATCAACAACAATAACATCACCATCACAATCATCATCAACGTCATCAGCATCGTCGTCGCTGTTATCGTCATCGTCGTTGTTGTCATCGTCATCATCACCACCAGCGACAACAGCACCAACGTCAACAGCGTCATCTCCGCCACCACCATCATCATCATCATCATCAACATCATCATCATGAACATAATCATTATCATCATCACAATCATCATCAACGTCGTCATCATCATCATCATCATCATCATCATCATCATCATCATCATCATCGTCGTCATCGTCGTCGTCGTCGTCGTCATCGTCGTCGTCCTCGTCCTCCTCATCCTCATCCTCCTCCTCCTCCTCCCCTCCCCTTTGAGAGTTATTCGCAGACTGCTGGCAACTCTCGGGAGGACTCTGTGCGACGCGCCGCAAGAGACGAGGCAGCGCCGCGCTCCACGCGCACCTCCCAGGGCGGAGGCGACCCTCGAGGCCCCGCCCCGCTCCCGCCCGAGACCCGACCTCGGGGCCCCCGGGAGCCCGACCGAGCGCCGGGGCTCCGCCAGCAGGCCACCTTCCCTGCGAGCCCAGTGGCGTCGGGGACGGGCTGGCCCAGGCCAGCGCCGGCCCGAGCCGGCCGGGGCCCACGCCGCGACGCAGGGCCGGCCAGGAAGCGGCGCCCGAACCCGAGGCTCGGCGAAGAGGCAAGGGGAGGAGGAGGAGGAGGAGGAGGAGGAGGAGGAGGAGGAGGAGGAGGAGGAGGAGGAGGAGGAGGAGGGGAGGAGGGATGAGGAGGAGGAGGAGGAGGAGGCGGCGGTGGGGCCGGCCCCAGGCGGCTCCCCGAGCCAGGCCCGCCAGGGGAGCCTCCAGAGCCTTGGGCGCGGGACCTCTCCGCCACTCCTTAGCACCGCGCAGCCCCGGGTGCGCCTGCAGGTCCTCGCCGCCAGGGGCCGCGGCGGGCCCATCCCGGGGGCGGCGCCGCGGCGCTGGGCCTGGCGGCCGTCGCTCAGCGGGCGTTGCGTGCCTGCCGGGTCTGGGCGACAGCCTCCGGAGACCCTCGGCTCTCGGTCGGGTTGCCTCGTGCGGCCCCTCCCGAGGGCGGCGCGGGGGCGCCCGAGCTCCCAGCTCCGCTGGATGACTCTGGGCGCACAGCTTCGGGGCGAAGAGCGGAGGTGGCACGTCTGCCCGCACAAGGGGGAAGGAGATGACAGAGCGCCACCTCTGCGCTGTCGCTCGGCGGACGCCCACTGACTCTGGCCGCAGCATGTCAGTACGGACAGGAGCGGCAGCACGACGGCCCGCACACAGGACAGGACAGGACAGGACAGGACATTGAATCGAGCTAGGTTCCACCTCGGGCTGAGACCTTCTATCAGAGCCCCGAGGGGGAAGCTGTAAGAGCACAGAGCTCCGTACGAATCAAAAGCGTGTCTTCTTTCGACCTCATCGTTATCCTCCCTCTCCGCCTACTCCTCGGGCAACGTTCGGCTCCAAGCGCACCTCCCCCATGCCCCTGAGCAGCAACAGTGCCCGCTGCCACTGCCCATCCTTCGCGCACGCGCTGATCGCTGCGCTGTGACTGACGACGTTCGGCTCCAGCTTCGCAGTCTTCGCGTCCCCGAGCAACACGAGCGCATGCTGCCACTGGCTGCCTCGGTCACACGCGCTGATTCCAGCGCCGTAGCTTACGGCGTCCAGCGCAAGGCGCACCTGCATCATTTCCATCAGCAAGGATAATGCGTGCTGCCAATGCTCGCCCCTCCCACACGAGCTGACCCCAGCGTTGTAGCCTACAACGTTTGGCTCCAATCTCCTTTCCTCCATCCCTCTCAGCAATGACAATGCTTGCTGCCATTGGCCGACTTTCTCGCAGGCGCTGATACCAGCGCTGCAGCTGATGACGTCCATCTCCAGCTCCGCACTCCCCATGTCTTCTAGCATAGACAGCGCTCGTTGCCATTGCCCAGAATTCCGGCACGCGCTGATCCCAGCACTGTACGCAATGACATCCATCTCCAGCTCCTCTCCCGCCATTTCCTCTAGCAACGCCAATGCCTCCCGCCACTGCCCGCATCTTGCGCACGCGCTTATTGCAGCGCTGTGGCTGATGGCGTTCGGCTCCACTCTCGCCTCCCCCACCAGGCCGCTGAACAAAAACATGGCCCACTGCCACTGCCCGCCTTTGCCGAGTGCCGCGATTGCTGTGTTGTAGAGAAACGCATCGGCTTGCACACGCAACAGCACCGCATCCCAGAAAAGCCCCAGCGCCGCGCCCCAGGCCTTCTTGCGTCCAGAATCTCTGATGGAGTCTGCGAAGAAAGAGACGCCCAACCGAATGGACCGAGAGCCGTACTGCTGCACCCTGCCCCAGCCCCGCGGCATGCATGGGCCCCTGGAGCCCTGCGGACTCTGGAAGCGAGGCCTCAGGCATGGGTGCTCGGAGGTCACTGGCAACCTTGAAGCCGCTCACCCTGACCGGGGCCCTCGGCCGGCATGGCTGCGGAGAGGAAGAGGGGGTGAAGGCGGCGTGGGAGGATGAAGAGGGAGAGGAGCAGCAGGGCAGAGGAGATGAAGTGGGCGAGGAAAAGGAGAAGGACAGAGAGAGAGAGAGAGACATCCATAAGCTATACGTATACTTCTCCGCCACCGTGCCTCTGGGCACCGAGTGGGCGTGTCCTCGGGCCCTTTGCCTCACCCCTGGAGCCTCAAGTCGGCTACACGCAGGAGTGACCCTGGGTAAGAATGACCTTTGGTGCGCGACTTTTTTGGGGCCGCGGGGGGAACAAACCTGGGCGCGCAAGCAGCTGCTACTGCCTCGTTTTTTGTCATCTGGGGACCCATCTGTGCCCGCACCAAAGGTCACTCCGGCGAAAGGTCACTCTTACGTCTAGTCGACTCGAGCCCTCCGTCCTGGGGAGCCTCAGGAGCCCGGGCTTTCCGGCGCGTCTCCCCGCGCGACCTCCTCGGACCCAGGGGGGCCCCGAGGACGGGCCGAGAGGGCCCCACGAGGCCCCCGAGACGGTCCAAGAGAGGGCCCCGGGTCGCCGCAAGGTCGTTCCAAGACGCCCACGACGGCCTCCAAGGCGCCCCAGGAGGCCTCCACAAGAGGCCTCCCGAGAGGGCCCCAGGAAGGAAAAAAACAATCGATTGTCCTTCGGTTTTTGAAGGATTTGGGTGTTCTTATCTTTTCGGCCCAAAGAGGCCGCCAAGACGACCCCAAAGAGACCCCAAAGAGGGCCCCAAGACGGCCTAAGAGCGCCCCAAGACGGCCGGCCCAGTGGGCCCCCAAGACGGCCCCAGAGGGCCCCAAGAAGGCCCCAACAGGGGCCCAAGAGAGAGAACACGAACCGAAAATCCGAGGCTTCCGCCCCAAGGCCCTAAGAGGCGCCAAGGATGCCCCAAGAGGCCCCCAAGAGGCCCCCAAGAGGCCATCAAGAGACCCAGAAGAGGCCCAAAAGAAACCCCAAGACGGCCCCCAAGAGGCCTCCAAACTGCCTCCCAGAGGCCCCCGAGAGACCTCCCACGAGAACACAACAAACATCCAATAGGCTTCATACCCACAACTCTGGCACAGTGGCGGGATGGACCGAAGACCATTAGATGAATAGATTGGGAAAGAGAGACAGAGAGAGAGAGAGGGGGAGTGAGAACGAAAGCGAGAGAGAGAGAAGGGCCAGGATTGGAGGGCAGGGACAGGGACAGGGAGGAGAAGGGGGAGGGACAGAGGGAGAGGAGTCCTCCAGGGAGAGGGAAAGCGACCACCACCGCCAACTTTCCATAAACCCCATTTGGGATCTGGCCTCCCTCCTTCCACCCTTCTGCTTACGAATCCGCCACTGTGCCCTGAGACACGAGTTGCAGTGTCCTCAGGTCCCTTCGAGTTCTCTGTATTGAGCACTGTAACAATTATTTCAGGGGCCAAGGCCCAAAAAATCCCAAATCTCGTGGGCGGTCATGGGCTCTCTTGGGATGGCTCGCGTGACTGTTCCTGAAGCTAGGGGGCCCCCAGACGGGCAAACAGGGCCCCAAGAGGCCCTCAAGACGGTCCACGATGGCCCCGAGTGGCTCAAAGATCGCACCAAGAGGCCCAAGATGGCCCACAGACGGCCCAAGAGGCCCCCAAGATGCCCCGAGAGGGCTCTAAGAGGCCCCAAGAGGGCTCCGAGATGCCAAAATCATTGATTGTCCATATGTTCTTGAAGGGGGTTTCGGTTCATGTTCTCGCCGTTTCAAACTTTCGGCGATCCAAGACGGCCCAAGAAGCCACCAAGATCGCCCCAAGACGGCCAAGAGGCCCCCCAAGACGGCCCCAAGACGCCCAAGAGGCCCCCAATACGACGCAATAGGGTCCAAAAAGGGGCCCGGGACAGGCCCCAGAGGGGGAGCACGAACCGAGAGTTCGAGCCCTTCGCCCCAAGACCCCCAAGACCGCCAGCAGGCCCCCAAGAGGACCTCCACAAGCTCCATGAGGCCCCCAAGAGGCCCGAAAACTGCCCCTGCAGGCCGAAAAAGGCTAGAACCTGTTCGAACCCAAAACCTCGGACCTCGTCTCCCTTCCTGCCCGCCAGAACCGTCGCTGGGCCAGACCCCCAGCCGGCTCCGACCCCTTCGGGAACGTACTGACCCTGGTCATTCCAAACCCCGCTCAGTCAGACCCTGCAGGATCCTGCAAGATCATGCAGGATCCTGCACCCAAACCTGGGTCGATGCAGCCCTGGCTCTGCAGGATCCTGCAAGATCCGATGCTCTGGCTGACCCCCGCTTGAATCGACCCCCGTCTCTTGAGCCTCGACCCCTACCCTCCTCCCCCCTCCCTAGAGGCCTCCTAGATGGGGTCTGAGTATATGGGGTCGGAGGAACCCGCCGCATCGCCGCTGGCGATGCATCGGCGACGTCGGCGTGGACGAAATCGGACTCCGCATCGAGCCGCATGGCCGATGCATCGGCGAGGCTGCGCGATCCTCCGACCCCATCTACTCCGACACCATCTGGAAGCCTCTATCCTCCTCCTCCGCTCCTCCCCTCCCCTCCTGCCCCCCTCGCTGTCCTGCCCCACTCCGTGCGCGATCCTGCCTCTCCCATCCCCACCGCCCTCGTCGCCCGTGGCCTCCTCGCGCGCCGGTCCTTCGGGATGAAGTCTGGGCTCTCCACGCGCATCCGGATCCAGTCCAGGACCTGGTAGTCGCCTCGACCCCGGGCGCGGGCGGGCCGCCGAGGCGCCAGAGGTGGCGGGTCCGCCACCGCCACCCCCGCGGGGGGGAGGGAGCACCGCTGCACCGATCCCTGTCCCCACTGGCGCGGCGCGGGCTCCACTGGCCGATTCCACCGGAGATCCTGGCGCTGCGCCGGGCGTTGTCACCCTTTCTCGGGCCCGGGGGCCCGTCGAGATCGATCGGGCTCGAAAAAGGGCACAGGAAGGTGGGGTCTAAGGCTCCGGGTGAGATTTTTACAATGTTGTAATTTTTCGCCACATCGGATCTCAGGGTACCACCCCCCGATGGGGACGTGGGCGGTGTCCGTCAGGGTTCGAGGGGCCTCTTCCCCAACCGGGACGGTGGGACGGCGGGGCCAAGATACGCGACGCCTGGTGGGGATGGAGAGAGGTGAACCACTACCGAGGGAGGGAGCGGGAGGGGAAGGGGCGGGGAGAACAGGAGGGGGGGTGTCACTGAGCGAAAGTAAGGGGGGGTGGAGGGGGAGGGGAGGGGAAGGCGGGGGGGGGGAGCAGGAGGAAGGGAAGGGCGGAGGGAGGGGGGAGGGGATCCAGAATGCGCCGCCCGCCTCTGGGCAGGGGGGGGCCAGGCATCGTGTGCAGGCGGCGGTGAGAGACAGCTGTGGTCCCCGAGAGGGGTCCCGAGCTCTCCGAGCAAGGCAAGACAAGGCAGTGGGGGGCAAAGGGGGAGGAGGGAGGATCGGCGGCGCGTTCAAGGTGGGGGAAGGGGGGAAAGGCTTCCTTGAAGGAGGCTGCTTTTTAGAAGGCGACGGCCTTCCACCTACAGACAAGGCCCGCGCCTTCTAAGGAGCAACGGTGCTTCTAAGAAACCTTCTCCCCTCCCCCGAACCCCCTCCGCGCATGGCTGAAAAACAAGGAAGTGGGGAACAGAGGGGGAGGGAGGAGAGAGGAGACCGACCCTTCCCCTTTCTCCGCAATCACGCGGATGTTGGCGTGACATCTGCTACCCGTTCTGGCTCGGCATCACCTGCGGCGCCATCTCGCGCTTCGGCGCGGGGCGTCATGTGCTCATCGGGGGTGCTCGCACAGTCGTTGGCGCCAGCCACGGTGGCAAGCAACAAGGAAGGCGTTGCCTCATCATCGTCTTGCCATCTACAAAGGATAAAGGGAGGGAGGGGAGGGGAGGGGAGGGGAGGGGAGGGGAGGAGGGAGGCACGGAGGGAGTGAGGGGTCACCGAATGAAGTCAACAGCTACCCTCTGAAGGAGCTCGGTAGAGTTCAGCTGCCACGAGAACAGGCGCGAGTATAGTTGAGCGGGCTGCAATCAGCAAGCCCCCCAAGCCGAGTCGCAGGGCAGAAGGGGGACGAGTGAGGGACGAGTGAGGGAGGGGAGGGGAGGATGAGGGGAGGGAGAAAGGAAGGAGAGGGAAGGGGAGAGAAGGGAGGGGAAGGAGACAGAGGAAAAGCAAGCAAACAGTGCACAGGCGTGCGGTCACCAATGTGCATGTACTCGATCCCCACGCTGCCGCAGTAGGTCTGGTTCAGCGTTGCCACGACGTCCTTCAGCGGGGCGTCGCTCGGGAGCCCTCCGAAGGAAACGCCCGCCGGCTTGTCCATGTCGGCCTGCGCTCGGCGCTGGCATCCGAGCGCCAGGTGCTCGGCAGCGCCAGCTCGGCGCCCGCACCCGGCCCGGCCCGCCCGAGGCCCAGGAACTTTTGGATGCCCGAAATGGGTACGGAAAGAATGGGTACAATGCCCAACAACAAATGTTGTCCCAAACCAACAGCGGCCGCTGTTGGGCAGGCGGTCTTCTGTCTCGAATGGGCACAGGCCGCGGCGGCGTGGACAGCGAGTCCTGTTCAAAACGAACAGGATCTGCTCTTGGGCATTGTACCCATTCTTTCCGTGTGCACGCCTCCCTGGCCTGACTGGCGAGGGCGCGCACGCCAGGT
>CAUYUJ010013503.1:154500-172000 GCA_963575745.1 Prorocentrum cordatum
CTCTTCATCCTTATCGGTCCTCCATCGCTCCCTCCTCCTTCCCTCCTCCTCCTCCTCCTCCTCCTCCTCCTCCTCCACCTCCTCCTCCTCCTCCAGCTCCCCCAACTCCACCTCCGCTTCCTCCTCCTCCTCAGATTGCGGCTTCATAATCTCCTCCTCCTCCTCCTCATCCTCCTCCTTCTCCTCATCCTCATCCTCATCCTCGTCCTCATCATCATCATCATCATCATCATCATCATCATCATCATCATCATCATCATCATCATCATCATCCTCATCCTCATCCTCATCCTCATCCTCATCCTCATCATCATCATCATCATCATCATCATCATCGCCTCATCAGCAACAGCAGCATCATCATCAACATCGTCATCAGCAGCATCATCATGAGAATAATCAGCATCATCATCAGCGTCATCACCACCACTCATCCTCACCATCAGCAGCAGCATCGTCGCCATCACCATCAGCACCACCATCATCAACATATCATCGTCATCAACATCAGCATGATCAGCATCACCAACATCATTGGTATCATCAGCATCATAATCATCGTCGTCATCAGCATCATCATCATCATCATCATCATCAGCAGCAGCATCATCCTCATCATCAGCATCAGCATCATCAGCAGCAGCATCACCATCATCATCATCAGCATCATCAGCATTATCAGCATCATCATCATCACCATCATCATCATCATCATCATCATCATCGTCATCGTCATCGTCATCATCATCAGCATCATCAGCAGCAGCATCAGCATCAGCATCAGCATCGTCATCTTCATCAGCAGCAGCATAGTCATCATCATCAGCATCATCATGATCGTCATCATCAACATCAGCATCATCAGCATCATCAGCATCATCATCACCATCATCAGCATCATCATCATCAGCATCATCATCATCATCAGCATCATCATCATCGTCATCATTATCAGCATCATCATCGTCATCAGCATCAGCATCATCAGCATCATCATCATTGTCACCAGCATCACCATCATCAGCATCATCAGTTTCACCAACATCATCATCATCATCATCATCATCATCATCATCATCATCATCATCCTCATCATCATCCTCATCCTCATCCTCATCATCATCATCATCATCATCATCATCATCATCATCATCATCATCGTCGTCGTCATCATCGTCATCCATCGTCGTCATTGTCATCATCCTCATCATCAGCAGCAGCATCAGCATCATCATCATCAGCATAATCATCAGCAGCAGCATCATCCACCTCCTCCAGTTCGGTATCATCAGCAGCAGTGTCCTTCTATTCCTCCACATCATCAGCAGCAGCAACAGCTCCAAAACATCAATATCACCAGTACTACCATTACCACGATTGTTCATATGTATACCACTACTTTTATCTGGGTTCTCATCCATCATCATCATCATCATCATCATCATCATCATCATCATCATCATCATCATCATCATCATCATCATCATCATCATCATCATCCGCCTCCTCCTTCACTGGCTCTTCCTCCCCATCCTCCTCATCCTCCGAAGCCTCGGTGAAGCCGTGGAACTTAGGGTCAAGCTCGGGGATGCTAACCACAGGGCTTTGGGACCTCGGATACATCGACTTCTCCCAGATGCGCCACTGGTGCAAGCCCAGGGGGTCCACGTTGGCCGCCTGGCCGGGTGATGAACGAGGAAAACGACACGACCGCGACGAGGAAGAAGACGAGGACGAGGGCCAAGGCAGAGGGAAGACGGAGAAGGGGAGCGCGAGGGCGGCGGCGGCGGCGGAGCAGGCGGGGCGGGAGGAGGCGACGCGCTGCTTCAGCTCGCCGCGAGGCCGCCTGCCCTCGCGGAGGCAGCCCGGGCCCGACGAGCAGCACCGGAGAGCGCGCGGGGCGCAGGGAGGCCAGGCGGGAGCCCGGGGCGCCCCAGACCCGCGGAGCGCGGCGGCGGCAGGCCCACTGCAGGAAGCGGGGCGAGAGGAGGCGGGAAGCGGAGCGGAGGGAGCGCCGGAGTCGCGCGCGCTCCGCCAGCAGTAAGTCGGGCCTGTCCCCCTACAGGGGGATTTTCGACGAAACAAAAAAAAATACCCCAAAAATAATCCAAAAATGCTCCAAAAATCATCTGGTGACTATTTTTTTGAATTTTTCTTTAACCTTTTTGGTGCTTTGTTGGGGTATTTTTGATTTTTCGTCGAAAATCCCCCTGAAGGGGGACACGCCCGACATAACGCCAGCAGGGCGCCCGCCCGGGCCCCTGGAGGCGTGGCGTGCGGGCGCCGTGGCCTCGAAGATGACAATGCGAGCTCTGCAGCTGCCCGCCGCTGCCGGCGGGGCGCGCCCGCCGAGAACCCCGGGGGGGAAGGGGAAGGGGGCCCAGGGACACACCAAGAAAGACACACACGAATCCCAGGATTCTCCATATTCGCATATAGTTTCTGGGTTCTCGTTTTCCCCTCCACCTCCCATATATATATATATATATATATAGCCCGCCTCGAGGATCCCGAGCGCCAGAGCTGGACCAGAACAAAGACCTTCCGAGCCTCTTGAGGGGCCTGAGGACTGATGGGGCTCTGTCACTTTTTTGTACTGTATGTGTCGAGCGCGAGCCAGGCTAGGGCAGTAAAGCCTGCCACGACATGATATCCCGGCGAGCAGCTGGGCGACGGAGCAGACTGCACAGAGGTCCGACCAGAAGGGGAGTTCCCCGAGAAAAGCAGCAAGTTATATATACGGGCGAGAAAAGAGCCAGGGCGGCACGTGGGTGGGTGCACTTTGAGCCCGATGCCAGCGGGGCAGGCACAGATGAGCGCGGCGCTCTCTCTCCACCAGGCCCCGCTTCACGTTTCAAAACTGGACAGCCCGCCTCGAGGATCCCGAGCGCCAGAGCTGGACCAGAACAAAGACCTTCCGAGCCTCTTAAAGGGCCTGAGGACTGATGGGGCTCTGTCACTTTTTTGTACTGTATGTGTCGAGCGCGAGCCAGGCTAGGGCAGTAAAGCCTGCCACGAGATGATCTCCCGGCGAGCAGCTGGGCGACGGAGCAGACTGCACAGAGGTCCGACCAGAAGGGGAGTTCCCGAACCCCAAAGGAAGCTCTGGCCGCACCTGACAGAGTGGCAGAGGCGGCCGAAAAGTAAAAAGGCACTTCGATGCTGAGGCGCGAAGTCTCGGAGACACGCTACTTGCTGACCAGACTAGCCATCGCTTGCTGTGGCGCCTTGAGCACAGCGCGCTTGATTACATTAGCGAGAGCATTGGCAAGGGCAGCTGGATTTGCAGCTGCGAGGGCTGTGCACTTACAACCTGCAGGGCTTTGGCCAGACAGAATTACATGCTTGTTGGCAGTGCGTGAGCACAGCCCGCGTCTCCCTTGGCACACGCGGCATAAGGACTCTATAGGGCCAGCGTGCCACGAGACGATCCTCGTGCGCTTTCGCCAAAGAGTACCATACTGGCACTGGTCAAGATCACAACTACGTGCACAAGGCAAGTGAACGAGCCGAGACAGCGAACGCGCATACCACATCAAAGAGCCCGCTGGATTCTCCAGCATCACAGGAATCCCAAGACGAGTGCACAGTCTGATGATGCGGCACGTGAAAGCAAAAGAAGCGTTGCCCTGCTGTAAGCGGGCTCCCTCGGAGGTGCTCAACTGATGGAGGCCCATGGGGTGGCCGCGAGATCTCAGGGGTCTCCTGAGAGCCCGCGACCAGGTGGCGCAGGGCGCCCCTAGAAAGACAGCGGCGACTGCGTGGCTACAAAGCCATCCGACGATGACCTCCTCAAAAGTGGCATTGAGGTGGTCCTCGAGAGGCCCGTGCCTGATGTCGAGCCCCAGACCCGAGAGGCCGAGTCGGCGCACTGCGGCGGCGAGGTGGCCCGAACCGCTGAACAGCTCTAACACAACGCGCCTGCGACAAAGCGAGCCCCGCTGCACTGCCTCCTTGAACCGCCGCCTCAGGTGCTGTCGGACGGAACCGCCCGTAGCACTCACTGCTCCGCAGCTGCGGGCCTCCTCCGAGCCCGCCTGCCGCGCGCTGGGGCGCCCAGCTGCATCGCCCCCGCTAGCCGGGAGGGCACCTGGGCGAGGCATCCGCCCCTGGCGAAGCCCATCTCCAGCAGCTCGCAAAATCGCCCTTCCACGAGGTGGCCGAGCGCGCACACGTCCTCCGCCACGCCCTGAAGCTCGCGCAGAAGAGCCGTCTCCTTCGCGTAGCGCCGCATCGACGACATGACGGCCCAGCGGCCCCTGCGGAACACCTGTTCCATCGATCGCCTCTGCGTCAAGAGGTCGTCGCTCACTCCGCCATGCCCCATCCCGTACAAGCGGGGGCGCAGGTGGTTGATGCCCAGGGCCGTTGCAGCAAGAGTGAACATCTGGTTCAGCTGGCCCAGACTGAAACCCCACAGAGGCGTCGCGGCAGGCCCCTTCAGGCGGAGAGCCATGAGGACCGGCACGAGGTACAAATCGAGATCGAAGAAGATCGACTCGTCGAACGACCCCGTCTTCCCACCCTGGCCGCGGTCTGCGGGGCGCAGCAGGAGGCCCCAGGACTGATACGCGGCGCCCGCGCCTATCGACGGCTGCACGATGCTGTCGGTCGTCAGCCTCTGTGCCTCGGCAGGTCGGAGGTACGCCGAGAAGCTGATGGCCAACCAAGCTGCCATCTGAGGCTGCTGCCAGGCGATCAGCATCCCACACAGGGCAAACATCACAGCCCGGGGGATCGGGAGCCTGGTCAAAGCGGGCGGGCGCCGCTTCCAAGCCTGCATAGCACGAGAGGCCCTCGGCAGCTTGGTGCCCATCTGTCTCGGGAGTCCTGGGGTAAAATGCGAGATGGCTGCTATCGTCTGGGACCCGACGTTCGCAGCGGCTCCCTCCAGGTAGCGCGTGGTGAAGTACTCCGCCAGGATCGAGTCCAACTGGCCCAAAATGCTCCAGTCCAGGTGGTGGTCCGCACAGTAGCTCACGAAACTGTGTAGTAGCTGCCGGTAGAAGGCCTCTGTGTTCGGTCTCACCGCCAGCTGCTCCAACAGGCTCATGGCCAAAGTACTGGTGCGCCCGCCCGCGGCCTTGGCAGCCAGACGGGCGCGGTCTCGTCAAGGCAGAAGGGGCGCGCGATCCCCGTCGCGGCATCGCCTCCGCCCTCGTGATCAGCCAGAGCAGGGCGAAGAGGGCGACGCAGCCGCCGGCCATGCGTCCGAGCATCACTCAGATGACGGTGCCCGCTGAACCAGCCCAGCTTCCCACGGCTGAGCGAGTCTGATGGGTTCCTTTCTGAAGCGATCCAGCGCACACAAAGCCTCGAGCCTGTGGCTAACGACAGACAGCACAACTGGTTGAGACATGACCTCAAGAAACTCGAGCGGGCTCTCCCCTTTGCACAAGAAAGCGCCGAAGGCAAATTGTCGACTAAGGCTACCATGCGCTTGCCGTGACAGCCCAAGTTACGAAGAAGGTGCCGATAAGACGTGACTCAGGCCTCGCCCTCCAGGTAAAGAATATTGGCTCCCAGAGACACCGACTGTGCACTGACACTCTTCCAGGCTTCATTGCGCGTAATGTGCCCAGGTGCCTCGTCGAGCTCCCAAGGGTCCGCGCTGAACCTCAGGGCCTCGGTCATGTTGAGTTCCACCGGGACGCCCAAGTCCTTACCGTAGACGCCCAAGGTGTTGGCCTCCTGGATGTCCTCTGGATTCTTCAACGCGTGACTCCCCAAGCTGCCCAGGTGCTCCACAGAGTAGCCCCAGTTACCGTCGGATCTTGGCATGAGAGATGGAGAGAGAGAGAGAGAGAGAGGGCGGACTTTGTCTGTTTTCGCCTGGCCCCTCGTCGGCCACCAGTTCTCCTGCCTTGAGCGACCGAACGCGAGCCTGGTGCCCGCCCTCGACCTTGTAGCGCCACCGCTCCGAGTACCGCCCAACAGCAGCACAAGTGGCAGCAGGCGCCCGACGTCGCATGACGCCGAGGCCAAAGGGAGAGGCGTCGCTGGCCGTCATCACGGTGCGCCACTCTGCGGACAGGTCGCAAGTCAAAATCGGGAGCAAATCTCTAATGATAATGAGCTCCTTGATCACTGATGGCCAAAGCTTGCCGTGCCTCGGGCCGAAAGCACCGACGTAGCCATAGGAGCTGTGAAGCACGGTGAGCACCTCTCTGCGGATCATAGACGCCCACGTGATGTGACCAAGCACCGCCCGAAGCATGTGGCCTGAGCACCATCCACGCCTTAACAAGCTGGAAATCGCGAAACGAAGTCTCCAGATGTTACGAGGCCTGATGCGAAGATATCTTCCACCGCGGAGGCTGAGGCCCAGGAAGTCGGCATCCAAAGCAGCGGGCTCGATCTCGTGAACTGGGAGTCCGCGACTCCTGAAGGTGCTCACCAGCCTGGCCATAGTCTGATCCACCAAGGACTTGCTGCCGCCGAAGACGGGGATGTTATCGACGTAGGCGGCCACCCCCACGGCACTCTTCTCGACAACGTTAACCCCAGGATGACCATCCAGAGCGGTCTGATCCAGAGAGTGGCCGTCGTCCGAAAGCACAGTGCGAGCAGCAGCCCGACAAAGATGCAGCGCCCACGAAAAGCCCATGGGAAGCACAAGGACCTGGGGCGAGAGCGACACCCACGGGTCGAAATCGAGGTCGATGAGGCCGAGCTCCTGCAGCACCCCCGCCTTGATCGGCGGCAACGTGAACATCACTTCCATGCCCGCTGGGAGCCTCATGTGGTAGAAAGCACACTCCAGGTCGCAGGTCGACATGTACATGCCTTCGATCGGCGCCTCGATCGAACTGAAAGCCGAGGCCGAAGGTAGCCGAGTGCTGGGCGCATCTAAAAACTTGCAGTTGGCGGCCCTCGTATCGAAGATGATGCGGAGGGCCCCCGTCTTCTTGGGAACGAAGAAGAGGCCGACGGTGCGCGGCTGGCCGGAGTCCGCCGCGAAGTTGACCATCTGCCTCTCGTACATCTGGATCAAAAAACGACCGTACGTGCTCACGTCGCGCGTCAGGGCGGGATCGCAAAAAGGCCCCTTCGGGCATGCCTCCCTAGCCAGAGCAGCAGCAGCACGCGGATCTCGAAGCATATGACTCCGCCAACCCTCCAGCCAGACCTTATCCACAGGCGGCACCAGCTCGATGATGTCAACTGGAGCCCCACCTGCGGCGGGCCATGCGACTTTGTCGCTGACGTAGGGGGCCGACGTCGCGGCGCCAGACCCGTACAGGTTGGCGCAGGAGAGGAGCTCCCTGAGGGCTCCGTCTTCGGCAGCGTTACCAGACATGAACTCTGACGGCGGGCGCCCAAGCTCGTCGATGCTGTCCGAGATGTGCATGATGGCCTGGCGCTGCCCCTCGTGGGCCACAGCTGGAGGCGAGGACCGAGAACCATAAAGTGAATTAAGTGCGTTGGCGGCCGAGCGAACCCTATCCTCACGATGAAGGCGATACCCAGCACGCCTAGCCGAGCGGCGACTTCCTGGCGCTGAGGGTGGGCGAGCAGCACCAGCGGGGATCGGCAGCGGGAAGACGTCACGGTGACGGGGTCCTCCACGCGCGCCCGGGCCTGCGGCCGAAGCCGCACTCCTGCCCCAGGGAGAGGCTGGCCCAAATGCCCCCCCTGGTGCTTCTCAGCCATTGCTGTCTGGGGCTGCGCGGCCGCCCCTCCCGCCGTCTCTGCTGCGCCCGCGGCCGCGGCCGCGGCCTCGGCCTCGGCCATCGCTGCCGCCCCCGCCGCCAGAGCTGCCGCCAGCTGCGAGGAGCCGCTCCTCGCGCGCCTTGCGCCGCTCCTTGGCTATGTTGGCCTCGCGTGCCTTCTCCGCGGCCAGCCAGTCCCTCAGAGCCGGCGCCACGCACACGTTCCCGCCTGCGTCCAGAGCACCCGACATCAGAGCGGCGTCTGAGCCGAACTCCGAGGCAGCGGCGAACCTGTCTCGGCACAGCTCCTCCTGGGTCTGGAGAGTCCGACCGACCAACTCCATGGCAGCGATATTAGTCACGTGGAGCTGATCGTAGACCACGCCCAGCTCGAGGAGGCGGCAGCACAGCAAGTGGGCATCGACCCCAGGATCGTCCGCCTCAAGGTACCCCTCCGAGACCCACTTCGCGCGCCTGCCAAGGGGAGCCCCCCCATTGCGGCAGATGAAGTTCAGCACCCATAACAGCGCGCGGGGCCCCTTGAGGGGCCAGTCGCCCCAAGGTAGCTCGTGAAGGCGAACCACGGCAGCTCGAAAGTCCACGTACCTCACTCCCTGCGTGTCGAAAGCCGCCGACTGAATCCGAGCGTCGCCCCCAGGAGCGCCTGCGATGGCGGCCAATGCTGCGGCCACTCCACCAGGACCAGGGCCACCACACACAGCGGGCGCAGGGGCGGCGGCAGGCCCAGGTGCAGGCACGGCCACGGCGGCGCCGCCGAGAGCGCCTGGAGCAGCTGGGGGCGCCCCTCCTCCGCCAAAAGGCGCGCCAACTGGAGCACCTCCCGCCGCAGGTGCAGGCGCTGCCGCCACTGGTACAAGGGCGGCTGCGCCCGCTGGCGCGGCCACGGGGCCGCCCCCAAGGGCTGCGGCTAGCCCTGCCTGACCGCCCAGAGCCCCAGGAGCGCCGCCGGCCTCGCCAGCAGCGGGGGCCCCCGCAGGCCCAGCGCCAGCCGGAGCGCCGACCACGGCCGCGATGACACGCCCTGCCGTGTTCAGCGCGATCGGCGGCCCCGCGCCCAGCCCAAGAGTGCCTCGAACAGAGGCGGCACCTGTCGCGACATCACCAGGAAGAGGGAGACCGCGGAAGCGGTAGACCTGGTCACCAGCTGAGGCGGCCGCCACGGCGCCGGCTGAGGCGCCGGCGGGGATCGCGTACTCCCTGATGTCCGCACCGTTCTGCATGATGGCCTCCACATACGCGTGACCATCTGGAGTCATGATCCCTGTCCCGAAAGGCGGCACCGTCTGAAAAGCCAGGATCAAACGCTCGTGCCAGATCCGAGCGCCTCCAACGCGATACAGCACATGGATGAAATCGCCCTCGTCGAGCCCCTCCAAGGCCAGCGGGTGTCCACTTGCCGCCGCCGCGGCTGCTGAGCTGGCCATCACGAAGCGGAGGCCCGCGCTCTGGCTATGGCAGCCTGCGCTCTAGCCTCCTCCTCCAAAGACGGCTTAGGCGGGGGGCCAGCGATCGGCTGCCAGGCCCCCAGCCACCGCGCGGCCAGGAGACCCCCAGCCAAGCCGGTCACGCCAGCGAGGGCCACCGCTGACAGCGCCCACCCCGGGGCTCCGCCCGGGCAGTCCAGGCGCGCCGCCTCCTGGCCCGGGGCGCAAGTGATGGCCGGCGCACACGTGCAGGCCGGGCACTCACCGCGAGCCGCCCACAGCAGCGCTGCCTGCCCAGCGCCGTGCACCGCCTCGCCCGCCAGCCATGCGGCGAAGGCCATCGAAGTGCCGTCGGCTTGCACTTTGAGCCCGATGCCAGCGGGGCAGGCACAGATGAGTGCGGCGCTCTCTCTCCACCAGGCTCCGCTTCACGTTTCAAAACTGGCATACATATCTATATATATATATATATATATATATATATATATATTGATCCCCATCTCTTGCTGGGGATCGACGATGCATTGTGTCTGTGTGTGTTTTTGTTCCCCCTCCTGATGAAGAGGGGGGCTGGCGAATCAGCTCGGGCGGCGGGATTTCCTAGCGCCCCCCTGCGCCAGAGGCCCCACCTCCCGAGGAAGGCGCCCGCCGGCGGGGCACTCCAGGAGGCCGCCAACGATGCACCTGCACCGATCCTGGCCCAGGCTTGTGCTGGGCCCGGGGTCGGTGCGACTGTACGCCCTCCTGGCTCGGGCAGGCAGGCACTCATACACCGATCCCAGGCCCAGGGTCGGCCTGGCCAGGATCGATCGGTGCAGGCGTACAACTGGTGCCCTCCGACCCCCCCCCCCATTCGCCCTTCCCCCGCCTCCAGCCCTTCCCCCATCGTCCGACCCGAGGCTCGGGGCCGCCCCCGACGCCGAGACCTGTGGCCGCATCCCACTGCTCCGGCCGGAGGCGCAAGGCAGGAAAGCGGCAGGGTCTCGAGGGTTTTTCCAGCACCATTGCCCGGCGCGCCGAGGCGGCCGCCATCTGGGCCCAGGGGGAGAGGGCCTCCAGCCAGGCTCGGAGGCCCTATGTGGGGCGCGCATCAGCGGCGCACAGGGATGGGCGAGGCGAAAGGGACGTATTCTGGAAGTCCTCCTGCCTTCCGAGAGACCGTCTCGGAAGCCTGCACGGAGGATCCGGTTCCAGGCAGGCGAAACTTTCTGCTCTGGCGCCGAAGAGATCACGGCGCCGCAATGCCGAGAGAGGCCAAGCTTTGGGCCAGGCGCGGGAAGAATACGGAGGCCCGACGCTGCACCGCCAGGAAAGATCCCCGAAGAGGGGGCCCAAAAAGCTCCAGAAAAATAAAACGTAAGCAAGCCCCAAAATAGCTCCAAGACGCCTCAAGAGGGCCCCAAGTTTGCCACTTGAAGGACTGCTGAGGCTGCCACCTTCTCTGGTGTGACTGGTGTACCACTGTGTATTTTGCGTATGCTCCTCCACTTCCCTCCTGGGAGCAGTTCCTGGGCGGGCCAGTGGAATGTCTACGCGAAGCGTCAGGAACTGTGCCATGCAGTCGTCTGCGTACGGCAGCTTCCCGCCATGATGGCTCGGGCCCTGGAGTCTGACACCGCGTGAACCGCTCAACCCTGAACGAACTCCCCGTCCTGGTCCCGGACGACTCTCAAACTGATGCTCCGAGTGGACTTCGCGCCAGGGCAATCCCGAACGCCCGCGCGGGCGTCGCCGCCGCGACGAGGCCGCGCGAAGCTGCCGCGCTCAGCCAGGGACGCCGGTGCAACCACAGCACGGAGCGCGCGCGCGCGCGCTCGGCCCCGAGCCTTGTGGCCCTGCACCTGGTAGGCTCGGATGAGGCCCTGGATGCCGGCGCCAGTGTTGACGGCGCCTGGCCGTGGGTTGGTGCCAGCGGAGGCTCGAGCAGGAAGGGCGAGGGGGAGGAGGGCGAGGGAGATGGCAGCGTGAGGGGCGGAGGAAGAGGCAGCGGGGGAGGAGCCGGGCCGGGGACTAGCGGGAGAGATGGCGAGTAAGAGGAAGGGGGGGTGGGGGGTGGTGTTGAATTCATATGTCAAGCCCTTGGAGACACCTTGTGGGGTAACGGACAAGAAGCTTCTTGCTCGGGCTGGGGCGTTCAAGACCTTAGGAGAAAGGGAGTAGGGGGAGGAAGAGGAGGAGGAGGGAGAGGAGAGAGGAGAGAGGAGAAGAGACCAATGAGGAATGCGCCGAAGTCCAAATGACTGATTCATCTCACACTGAGAGGAAGAGGAGGAGGAGGAGGAGGCGGAGGAGGAGGAGGAGGCAGATGAGGAGGAGGCGGAGGACGTGAAGGTGGGGGAGTGAGAAAGGGGAGGATAAGGAACAAGAGGGGATGAAACAGGAGAAGTGGAAAGGAGGCAATCATACATCGCCTGACCAACCTCTTCGTCCTCCCTCCCCCTCACGCTCCCTCTCCTCCTCCTTCTCCTTCAACTCCACCTCCATCCCACTTCCTACAGATAACTCCTCCTCGTCGTACAAGCAGACGCGTCGGTAAGCATTCCGCATGAGACTCTCTAACAACTCATGACCCTGAAGGTCGAAAGCTCGAACAGTTTCAGGGCTGGAGGGCGAGTCATTTTCAAGATGTGGCTCTCGCATCAGCGCCGCACACATTCGTCGCAAAAGCTTCTACCAGCTACAAAGATGGAAGGCTGGTAGTGCTCAAAATATTGATGTCGCTATGGCACCGCGCGCAGTCGTCTTAGAATCAGAAACAAACAACTGTTAAGGGGGTGAGCGGCTGTTGCGCAGCACGTGGCTCTTACCACAACGCCGCTTAGATTCGCATCAAGAGCTTCCAACAATAAGAACGCGGTTCCTTTCAAAATTGGGTTTTCGCTTGAAATTGTTTTCCGATCGTACAAAGCCTGCACGAATGGAAGGTGGTTCCGTTTCAAAATAGAGATTCCGTTTGAGACCTACTCCGAATTCATGACTAGATGTGGACCATTGCAGAACAATTCCAAAGATGCAGTGCCGCACGTGTTCAAAACGGGCGCTCGCCTGAGAGTTCCCAAAAGACATGGCCAGAAGTGTTGGAAAATGTAAATGTATAACACGGGTGCAGGGCTGTTTTTTTTTCACGACGGTGATACCGCTGTACAATTCATGGAATCGGAGCACCACGCTCCGCTCGCATCCCATACAGCGTAGAGGACGTAACGTAACATATGTTCGAAACTGGATTGTTGTCTGAACGACGGACCCATTGGGCAGTCGTCTTTCACAGAGGCTCTTCCCTTATTGAAGCGGACAGCTTGCCATGCCTCGTGACGATCGACATTGGGACGGGAGGGTCTATTGCACAGCATTGACGCAGCCTGGAATTACTCGTGTCTTGTTCCTCCTCCTCCTCCTCCTCCTCCTCCTCCTCCTCCTCCTCCTCCTCCTGCTCCTGCTCCTGCTTATCCTCCTCCCCACCCCCACCTACCCGTCTTCTCACAACCTCCGACAACCCCGATCCTACTCCCATATATGAGAGAGCGTGATCCACCGCCGCTTTACTGTGGAAAATTGCCAACCTTTTCCTCCGGAACCCGGGGTCGCCCCCCCCCCCCCCCTCCGAAAATCCCCCCACCCCCCCCCCCCCCCCCCCCTGCTGGAACCCCCCGCCCCCCCCCCCACCCCCCCCCCCCCCCCCCCCCCCCCCTTCCCCTGGCAACCCCTCCCTCCCCCCTAACCCCTCCCCCCCCCCCCCCCCCCACCCCCCCACCCCCCCCCCCCCCTCCCGCTCTAAAAACCGGGGGGGTCACTACCGGTTCGAACCCCTCCCCCCCCCCCCCCCCCTCCCCCTCCGGATCCGAAAAAAACGCGGGGGGGGTCCACTACCGGTTCGAACCCCCCCCCCCCCCCCCCCCCCCCCCCCCCCCCCTACTCACCGCCAGCAAACGACTCCCGGTCCCCACCACCGTCCGCATCACATCCCCCACTGGTGTTCCCAGCACCACTGTCCTCACCACCGCTGTCCCCACTGGTTCCACCACCGCCCCTACTGTCCCCACCAGTGGCCCCACCACTGTCGCACTGTCCCCGCTGTCCCCAGAACTGTTCCCACCACGGTTCCACTCTCCCCACTGTCTCCACGGCCCCAACCACTGCCCGACTATCCCCACTGTCCCCACTGTCCCACTGACTCCTCCGCTGTCCCACTGAGCTGTCCCACTGTTCCCACCACTGTCCCCACTGTCCCCACCACTGTCCCCACTGTACCTCTGTCCCATTGTCCCACCGCCGTCCTCGCCACCGCCTTCACCACTGTCCCCACCACCATTGTACCCTCCACTGTCCCACTGTTTCCACCTCATTCCCATTGTCCCCACACCACTGTCCCCACCACCACCGTCACCACCACTGTCCACTGTCCCCCCCTGTTCCCACCATTGTCCCCACCACTGTCCCCACCACTACCGTCCCCACCACTGTCCCACTGTCCCACTGTCCCCACCACTGTCCCGCTATCCCCTCACCACTGTCCCCACCAACACCGTCCCCACCACTGTCAGCACCCCCACTCGGTTTTCGAGGGGGGGGGGGGGGGTTCGAACCGGTAGTGACGCCCCCCGGTTTTCCGGATCCGGAGGGGGGGGGGGGGGGGGGAGGGGTTCGAACCGGTAGTGACCCCCCCCCCTTTTCATGATGAGCAGGGGGGGGCGGGGGGGGGGGGGAGGGGTTCGAACCGGTAGTGACCCCCCCCGGTTTTCCGGAGGGGGGGGGGGGGGGGGGGAGGGGTTCGAACCGGTAGTGACCCCCCCCGGTTTTCCGCCAGCAGCGGTAGAACACGCTCTTTCCCATATATAGAGGCTGCTGGAATCCCTCAAGAAAACATATGAAGCCTATGGAGATGCAGGGGAGGGAGCAGGCCCTCCACATCAGGGAGCAGCCGAACCAAGCCACGGAGCTCTGGGCCACGAGACTGACAGCCCAGCCGCGCGCGCCTCCCGCGTGGCGGTGCTTGTACCCGAGCAGGGCCGAGCCGCCCTGGCAGAGGGGGCGGCCCCTCCCCCCCCAACGGGCTGCTGCTGCACGGTATTAGCGCAGGGAGGGCAATCCAGTAGAAACGGAGCTTCTCCCTGCCCTCCCCCTCCAACCCTCCCTCCTTCCCTCACGTTCCACGCCCTTTCCACCATTGCTCCTCCACGCCTTTCTCCCCACCCTTTCCTCCACCCCTCCCCGTCCCGTTCCTCCCTCACTCGTCCTTCGTCCTTCGCTGCAGCCTCGGGCAAATGCAAACCGAGGGAATTGAAACGGGCGCGGGTGTCGTTCCAACATCGAACGAACGCTGCCGGAATGCTCCAGCAGCTTAGACGTGTGCACAAAGGGTTGATGAGCGCAGTACTGAACACGACGCGTTTTCTACATGGCGCCGAAAAAATGACGCGCAGGTTTAGCTCATGAGAGACTACATAAGCATAAAGTGGGATCAAATATTGGTGCGCCTTGCGGATCAACCTTTCGACATAAATGGCACGCGGGCGAGTCGGTGTGGCAACCCCAGCACACACAGAACGCACCCATGAGCAAACCCAACCTGCACACCCAACCAAATCATGAGTATCAAGCGAGGGGTGCGATGTACAAATTCGCCGGCCCAACGGGCCAGAGGCGTGCTAAGATCTCCAGTAACTGCTAAATAATACTTCTATTTCGCGGGCGCGGGGCGGCCCCTGGGGGTCCCCGGACGAAAAGTACCCCGGGCGATCCCCGGCAGGGTCGGATCAGAGATGGTTTTCCTCCTGGGCGCCGCCCCCGTGGCCCTCCAGAGAGCCCCAAGAAGGGCCACGAGGCCGCCAAGAGCCCTCCAAGATGGTTCAAGAGTGCTCCGAGATGCCACACGATCGTTCCAAGACGCCCAAGATGGCCCCCAGACGCCCCAAGAGGCCTCCAAGAGCACTCCCCAGAGGGCCCCAAGAGGCAAAATTCATTACTTTTCCTTAGGTTTTGGGCAGATTTTGGCGTGTCCATCTTTTCGGCTTCCCGACGCCCCAAGACGGCCCAAGAGGCCCCCAAGATCGCCCCAAGAGGGCCCAAGAAGCTCCCAAGAAGGCCCCAAGATGGCCCAAGAGGGCTCCAAGACGGCCCCAGAGGCATCCAAGACGGCCCAAGAGGGGCCCAAGAGGGCCCCAAGCGATGCCCCAAAGGGGGAACACAAAACAAAACTTCGAGCCCTCGGCCTTAAGAAGCCCCCAGGAGGCCTCAAGAGGCCCCTGAGAGGCCCCAAAAGCCCCCAAGAGGCCCTCAGGAGGCCCCCAAGCGACGCTGAAGAGGCCCCCCAGCGGCCCCAAGAGGCTCAGTCATGCGAAATGGGCCGGCGGAATGAGCGAAGCGATTCAATAAGGCGGATCCGCCGGCTCGTGCTTCCGGGGCAAAGACCCCTCGTAAAAAATGAATCTGCATTCCCGAGCTTCCAAGGCCGCCAGTATGGCCGAAGATACCTCCAAGATGGCCCAAAATGGCCCCCAGGCGGCCCAAGATGGCCTCAAAACGGCCCAAGGCGTCTCCAAGAGGGCCATAAGAGGACCCCCAACAGAACCCGACGAGGCGACAACAAGCGATGCCCTCAAAATTTGAAAAATATGTCGGATTCTCCTAAGTTTTGGCGTCCGTCAGGTCAAGACGGTTCAAAGAGTCTCCAAGATGGCCCCAAGACGGCCCTAGAGGCCCCAAAGAGAGTCCCAAGTTGACCCAAGAGGCCTCCAAAACAGCCCAAGACGGCCCCAAGACGGCCCAAGAGGGCCTATGGCTATGGAATGACCCACGACACAGTTACTTAAAGGCCCTTTGAGGGTCCAAGACGGCGCTAAGGCGGCTCCACGACAGCCCCGAAACACCCCCTCCCCATACCGCAAGGCGGGCCCAAAAAAGACCCATTTAGCCCAAATACGGTCGAAGAGGGTCCCAAGACGGCCCCATAGGACCCCAAAGCGGCCCCATGTGGCGACATTATTCGTGCTGCTCCTCATACTACTCCTCCTCTCCTCCTCATCATTCTCCTCGTCACCAAAATCCCAGTCAGGTCATCAGCATCACTCACATCACCACGATCAGCATCACCAGCACCACCACAATCACAATCATCACCACCACCACCACCACCACCACCATCATCATCATCATCATCATCATCATCATCATCGTCATCATCATCACCATCATCAGCATCATCATCATCATCATCATCATCATCATCATCATCATCATCATCATCATCATCAGCGTCATCATCATCATCATCATCATCATCATCATCATCATCAGCAGCAGCAGCAGCATCATCATCATCATCATCATCACCACCAGCGTCATCATCATAGGGAGAGCGTGATCCACCGCCGTTTTACTGTGGAAAATTCCTCCCACTCTTCCTCCAGAGCCCGGGGGTCACCCCCCCTTTCGAAAATCCCCCCCGCCGCTGGAATCCCCCCTCCCCCCTCCCCCCCCCCGCTCCCCGGCAAAACCCCTCCCCCCCCCTAACACCACCCCCACCACCCCTCTGGAAAACCGAGAGGGGGTCACTACCAGTTCGAACCCCCCCCTCCAGAAAACCGGGGAGGATCAGTACCGGTTCGAGCCCACCCCCCCTCCAAAAAACCGGGGTACTACAAATTTGAATCCCCCCCCCGCCTCACCGCCGGCAAACAACTCCCGGGTCCCCACCAACGTCCGCACCACATCCCCCACCGCTGTCCCCAGCACCACCGTCCCCACCACCACTGTCCCACTTTTCTCACCACCGTCCCCATTGTCCCCACCAGTGCCCCCACCACCGTCGCACTGTCCCCCCTGTCCCTACCACTGTTCCCACCACGGTCCCACTCTCCCAACTATCCCCCCCCTGGAAAACCGGGGGGGGTCACTACCGGTTCGAACCCTCCCCCCCCTTCAGAAAACCCGGGGGTTGTCACTATCGACTCGAGACCCCCCCTCTCCAGAAAACCGTCCGCACCACTTCCCCCAACGCTGTCCCCAGCACCACCGTCCCCACCACCACTGTTCCCACTTTTCCCACCACCGTCCCCAATGTCCCCACCAATGCCCCCACCACTGTCGCACTGTCCCCACTGTCCCCACCATTGTTCCCACCGCGGTCCCAGTCTCCCCATTGTCCCCAGTGTTCCCACCACCGTCCCGCTGTCCCCACTGTTCCCACCACTGTCCCACTGTCCCTACTGTCCCCGCCGGTGTACCACTGTGCTGTCCCACCGTCCCCTGTGTCCCCACCACTGTCACAGTGTCCCCACTGTCCCCACCATTCTCCCCACTGTACACTGCCCACCACCGTCGTCACCACCGCCTTCACCAGTGTCCCCATAACTACCGTCCCCACCACTATCCCAGTGTCCCCACTGTCCCCACCACTGTCCC
>CAUYUJ010013503.1:177000-202000 GCA_963575745.1 Prorocentrum cordatum
GAATGCAGTTGGGTACCTGCGCAGGACGCGCCGCCGACTGCGGAGGCGGAGAGAGCAAGGGGCGCAGGTGCATCCCCTTGAAAGTGATGCCCTTGCCAGAGGCAGCTTTCTCCTGACGTGAGGGGGTACCCGCCGCTGCCAGAGCGGTGGCCTGGAGAGCCACCTCCAGTGTCAACGGCAGCAGCTCCCTGAGCGCCACAAGGAACCACAACGGCGAGGGCAGCTCCCTCGACCACTGCGGGGAGGGCGGAGGCAGTTCCCTCGCCCTCGGTGAGGAAAGCGAGCAGGGGCTTTCCAAGGGCGGATCCTTTGGTCCCAGAGCGCTGCGGCCATGCTTCCGGCTGAAGCCCACACGGCGACCAGGCTGGGAGCAATGGTGCCCACGCCAGGCGATAGAAAGAAGAGCACCATAAAGCAGTAGCCGGTTGCCTCGGCGTCAGGTTCTGGCGCAGCCGGCAAGGGTGGAGAGCCCTGCGAGGACAGGACACAAAGGTGAGAAAAAAAAAGGCTGCCGCATCACAAAGTCCTTAGATGCCTCCTAGATTGGGTCGGAGTAGATGTGGTCGGAGGATTGCGCCGCACCGCCAATGCATCGGCGATACATTGGCGATGAACCGGCGATGCATCGCCGACGGCGGCGGTGTATCGGCGACGCCAGCGTTGAGAAAAGCGGGCTCCACATCGAGCCGCATCGCCGATGCATCGGGGATGCGGCGCGATCCTCCGACCCCCTCTACTCCGACCCCACCTGCGAGGCCTAGAGCATCCCAGAGTCCTGGAGCCGTCGTCGCCCAGCAGAGCGACGCGGATGGCAGACCGTTTGCCCCTGGCGGAAAGGCCGGCGCCAAGGCCTGCGCATGGGTGCGGCAGAGCCCAGAGCGGAGTGCTCCGCCGACCGTCGCCCGGCAGCGCGAGGGAGCCCCTGCCGCCCAGAGGAGCGCAAGGGAGAAACCAGCTCCAACCATCTGCGCCAGCTCCATCGAGCAGGTGGCGGAGGTGGTGGTAGGGAAACGAACGCTGTGCACCGACGCTTGTTCCAGCCCTGCACTGAAGTTTGCACAGGAAAGCGGATGCTGGTGCATACAGGATCCTCATGCACACATGTTTCGCTGTTTCCAAAGGGAAACGGGGAAAAGTATACACCACACCACCCCGACGCCGTCCCCGACCCTCAAACAAGTCATGGAATGAAAATCAGCCCGCCACTGGTAATGTAAACGTTCCAGTTTCCGAGGTGGAGCGCGCGCGAGCGCGCGCACACGCGCGCGCTGCTGAGCAGGCGGTGCATGCGAGACTCCGCCGATTCCGCGACCGTCTAAGGGAGGACGAGGAGGAGAACGACGGCGAGGTGAAGATCCTGGCACAAACTCGCCGTGCTGCCGCTGAGGAGGCTAGCGAGCTCGCAGCTGCAGCCAAAGCGGCCGCTCGGGCCACCTCAATGAGGCCACGGCTGCCCTCTGGGCAAAATCCCGGCTGCGAAAAGGGCTGAGGATCAGCTGGGCGGCGACTGACCCGACTTGGGCCGCTGGCCATGCCGTTTTCGACGGCTTGCCCGGCAACGCTCCGCGCGCGGCGGAGCAGAGATGCTGGCGGTGGGGCGCAGGACCTTCTCACGAACCGCCCAACCGTGGGCCACGGATCGGGCGTCGCAGCCCCTCGTTCCGCCCTCCGCCCTCCTCCTCGTCGTCCTCCTCCCCACCCGTCGTGGGTCCGTGCACGATCACGAGGAGGCACTGCCCCGCCGAGCGCACCACGAGCGCACCGCAGCGCCCGACCGAACAGTGCGTCTCAGACCCGCAGACGCTGAGCCGACGAAAGGGCTGTGGTATTTCGATGACTACTGGCACCTCTGTCAGCCAGAGCCCCTCAAGCAGCGGGTCGGGATGCTACGCGAGACAAGGACGACCGACGAGAGACAAGAGCTGAGGCACGAAGGGGAGGAGGAAAGGAGGATCACGAGGAGGCGAAGGGGGAAAGGAGGAGGAGGCGGAGGAGGCGGAGGAGACGGAGGCGGAGGATCCAGCGTCCCTCTTCCTACTTTCCCCTCGCCTCCCTCCACTCCTCTCCTCCTTCGCCCCGCCTGCCCCCTTCACCGCCCCTTCCCTCCGTGCCCCAAAACCCCGCCGCCCACCGTGCCCGAGCGCACGGTTCCCTCCCTGCGCCGTCTTGGGGTCAATTATGAGGACGACGACGAGGACGAGGACGACAGACAGAGACAGACAGACGCCAGAAAACGTCCCGTAGGACGGCCCCACTAGGAGCTCGGCGAAGGCGCCGCAGCGCCGGAAATAATTGAACACTGCTCCCCAAAAAAACACCGTGGTAAGGTGTCTAGTGCAGCGTCATGCTTGACCATCCATCGAGCCTTGTTCGCGAGATGTGGTGGCGTGGGGAACGACATGCGGCAATCCCCATCTTCGTCGACAGACCGAACAATTCCTGCAGTATCCTTTTCAAGACGTGCGCATACTGACAAGTCTGATGAGAAGCACTCGTTCTGAACCAACACTACATATACTTGCCTGAGGACGATTGAGCTTTTCAGGGGTTGCCAGGATAATCAATCCGAACACGCATCCATGGGACCAAACAGCCTATGCCAAGAAAGCTTTTCGTTGGTGCCAGAAAATGTACTATCGGCTCCATCATCATCCGCGTGCTTGGCTTCATATTTTTTCACGCTCCCAGCTCCCACTTGTACGTCTCGAGAAGTATGTTGAAACTATAGCTACCACCTGATCCGAAGGAACACTTCTCGCCGAACACAACGCATGCCCCGATGTTCGAAATAAACCAGAAGCCATCCAAACTTGTCCCATCACAAGGGCCTAGTACAGATACCGGTTTCAAATCCAAACGCCTCGCGATGTTCTAATCCTCCGAATCGGCGGTTGGAAGAACATACATTCCATCTCCCTGAGTATGACTGCGTTCTGGGCATTTGGTAGTCATTCGAAAGCCTCAGCTGAGTTAAACAACGACGCTCACCAGGACTCTCAAGAGCAGTATCTCCAGCGCGCGCACTCTGTCGTCAACCTTTTGATGCTCTTCTGACCAGACTCTGAGTGTCCTGACTTCCGATTCGAGTTCCTGAACTCGTGTGGTTAGCTATCCATCGTCTCGACGGCATGTGCTGAGTTTTCCAGAGTTGCAGGGAACTCGCTTGCTGGCGATCCGAATGGCTTGCCATCCACCTGCGATGCGGCAGAGCGTCGCTTGCGAGCCATGGCAGAGTTGCAAAAATAAAGGACGCTGAAATGGAATTCGGATACAGCGGGCAGTCGCCAGCCGCGAGCCACAACCGCCAGCCGCAGCCGCCAGCCGACAGCCGACACCCATTAGCCTGAGCAGTAGCTCGAGCCAGTAGCCTGAGGACAAGGACGAAGAGGAGAATTTATGGGGGTTGAACAGAGGAGGAGAACTGAGGAGGAGAACAAAGAGCAAGGAAAGGACTTGGGCGTCTATGAGCTTGGGCGCTCTTGGTGGTTCTGGGTGGCTTCAGGGGGCGCGAGCAGGTCAGAGCGATCCCAACGGCACAAAGCGTTTCCCACCCGTCAGAGACGACAAAACACCGTCCCCCCTTTCGAGTGCCCTCCATGAGGCCCTTGGGGACATCCGGAGCATGCTCGGGCCCTCCTGGGTCCTCCTTGGGGCCCTCCAAGGGCCGTCATGGGGGCATCCAGAGAGGCCGCGCGCGCACGCGAGCGCCCGCCCCGAAGCAGCAGGCCCCGAGCGCTCCTCCCGCGGCGCTGTCAGCTGCGCGCCCAGCGACGCGGCCCGCATGTCGGAGCCCGAGGCCGGCGGCGCCGCCGCCCCGCCACCCTCCAGGCCCGCGAAGTACTCGCTCCACCTCGGTCGCAGCGCCCGCTCCTGGCCCCACCCTCATCAATTCCTCGTCCTCCTCGTCGTCCTTCTTCCCCCACTCCCTTTCCTCCCTTTCCTCCCTTTCCTCCCTTTCCTGCCTTTCCTCCTCCTCCTCCACCTCCTCCTCCTGCTCCTCCTCCTCCAGCTCCTCTTCCTCCTCCTCCTCGTCCTCCTCCTCCTCTTCGTCCTGCTCCTCCTCCTCCTCCTCCTCATCATCATCATCAGCAGCAGCAGCAGCATCAGCATCAGCATCAGCATCAGCATCAGCATCAGCATCAGCATCAGCATCAGCATCAGCATCAGCATCATCATCATCATCATCATCATCATCATCATCATCATCATCATCATCATCGTCATCAGCATCATCGTCATCAGCATCATCATCATCATTATCAGCATCAGCATCAGCATCATCACCATTATTATCATAGTCATCATCATCATTGTCATCATCAGCAAGAGCACCATCACCATCATCACATCACCATCATCACCACCACCACCTTTATGATCATCATCATCATCATCATCAGCAGCAGCATCAGCATGATCATCATCATCATCGTCATCAGCAGCATCATCATCATCAGCATCATCATCAGCAGCATCATCAGCATCATCATTATCATCATCATCCTCATCCTGATACTCATCCTCATCATAATCCTCATCATCACAACCACCATCGCCATCATCATCACCATCATCATCATCACCATCGTCATGATCATCAGCGTCATCGTCAGCAGCATCATCAGCAGTATCAGCATCATCAGCATCCTCCTCCTTCCCCTTAATTATCATCATCGTAATCATCATCGAAATCATCATCATCACCACCATCATCATCACCATCATCACAATTACCATCATCATCAGCAGAAGCATCAGCATCAGCATCATCATCGTCATCATCATCACCAGCAGCATCAGCACCAGCACCAGCATCAGCATCAGCATCAGCATCAGCAGCATCAGCATCATTGTAGCCATCATCATCATCATCATCATCAGCAGCATCAGACTCAGCATCAGCATCATCATCCTCATCATCATCATCATCGTCGGCATCATCGTCATCATCATCATCCTCGTCGTCAACGTGATCATCGTCATCACCATCATCATGATCATCCTCATCCTCATCATCATCATCATCATCATCATCATCCTCATCATCATCATCGTCGTCGTCATCATCATCTTCATCCTCATTCCCATCATCATGATAACAATCAGCAACAGCAGCACCACCACCACCATTTATCATCATCATCATCATCATCATCATCACCACCACCATTATGATCATCATCATCACCATCATCAGCAGCAGCACCACCATTATAATCAGCATCATCATCATAATCATCATCAATACCATCAGCATCAGCATCATCATCGTCATCAGCATCATCATCTTCATCATCCGCATCACAAGCATCAGCATCACACTCATCATCCGTAGAATCCTCATCATCTTCCTCATCATCATCCTCAACATCATCTTCATCCTCATCCTCATCCTCACCCTTCTCCAGATCCACATTATAATCCTCACCAGCACCACCATCCTAATCATCATCATCATCATCATCATCATCATCATCATCATCATCATCATCATCATCACCATCGTCATCCCCATCATCAGCATCATCATCGTCATCATCATCATCAGCAGCAGCATCAGCATCATCAGCACCATTATCAGCATCCTCCTCCTTCTTCGTCATCATCGTAATCAGCATCGTAATCATCATAATAATCATCAGCATCATCACTGTTACCATTACCATCATCAGCAGGAGCATCAGCATCATCATCATCATCATCATCATCATCATCATCACTATCATTATCATTATCATCATCTGCAGCGGCAACATCAGCATCAACATCAGCATCCTCATCATCATCAGCGTCGTCATCACCATCACCATCACCATCATCATCATCATCATCATCATCATCATCATCATCATCATCAGCATTGTCATCATCATCACCATCAGCATCGTCATCGTCAGCATCATCCGCGTTGTCATTGTCATCATCGTCATCATTATCCTCATCATCACCATCATCGTCGTCATCGTTACCATCATCATCATCAGCATCACCATCACCATCATAATCCTCATTCTCATCCCCATCCTTAGCAGCTGCACAATCAGTGTCATCATCATCATCGTCATTACCATCATCATCATCATCATCATCATCATCATCATCATCATCATCATCAGCATCCTCCCCCTCCGTCTTCATACATCATGGTAATCATCAGCGTGATCATCATCATCACCATCACCACCATTACTATCACCTTCAGAAACAGCATCATAGTCATCATTATCATCATCATCCGCAGCAGCATCATCATCAGTATCACCATCAGCATCATCATCACCATCACCATCAGCATCATCATCATCGTCATCATCTTCAAAATCATCATCATCACCGTCATCATCATCCTCATCATCATCATCATCATCATCATCATCATCATCGTCGTCGTCGTCGTCAGCAGCGTCATCGTCAGCAGCATCATCATCATCGTCATCGTCATCATCGTCCTCCTCGTCATTGGCACCATCATAATCATCATCATCATCATCATCGTCATCATCAGCGTCGTCGTTATCGTCATTATCATCATCCTCATTAGCATCTTCATCAGCATCAACAAAATTAGCATCATCATCATCAGCGTCATTACCATCATCGTCAATCATCATCATCATCAGCATCATCATGGTCAGCATCATCATCATCATCATCATCATCATCATCATCATCATCATCATCATCATCATCGTAGCAATCATCATCATCATCGTCATCGTCAGCATCAACATCATCACCATCATCATCATCATCATCATCATCATCATCATCATCATGGTCAGCATCACCATCACAACCGTTGCAATCAGCATCAGCATCATCAGAATCACCATCATCATCATCATCATCATCATCATCATCATCATCATCATCATCATCATCATCTATCCTGAGCGTCATCATCAGCAGCAGCAGCATCAGCATCATCATCATCATCATCATCAGCATTGTCATCAGCATCATCATCGTAATCATCATCATCATCAGCATTACCAGCATCAGCATCATCATCATCCTCAACATCGTCGTCCTCATCCTCATCCTCATCCTCATCATAATCCGCATCACCACCACCACCCGCATCCTCATCCTCATCCTCATCCTCATCATAATCCGCATCACCACCACCACCATCATCCTCATCATCAGCAGCATCGCCAGCATCAGCATCATCATCATCCTCCTCATCATCAGAATCCGCATCATCACCACCACCACCACCATCATCATCATTCCCATCGTCATCATCATCATCATCATCATCATCATCATCATCATCATCATCAGCATCAGCATCATCGTCATCATCAGCAGCATCATCATCGCCATCATCAGCATCATCAGCATCATCATCAGCAGCAGCATCATCAGTATCATCAGCATCATGATCAACATCCTCGTCCTTCTGCTTGATCATCATCGTAATCATCATCGTAATCATCATCGTAATCATCATCGTAATCATCATCGCCATTATCCTCATCATCACCACCATCAGCATCATCACCATCGTCATCGTCATCATTATCATCATTATCATCATCAGCAGTAGCATCAGCATCAGCATCAGCATCATCATCATCGTCAGCATCATCATAACCACCATCATCATCAGCAGAATCAGCATCAGCATCATCATCAGCGTCAGCATCATCATCATCATCGTCGTCATTGTCGCCATCGTCATCATCATCGGCATCATCACCATCGTCGTTATCGTCATCATCATCATCCTCATCCTCAGCATGATCATCATCAGAATCAGCATCATCATAATCAGCATCGTCATCATCATCGTCATTACCATCATCATCATCATCATCATCATCATCATCATCATCATCATCATCAGCATCAGCATCAGCATCAGCATCATCATCGTCATCATCATCATCATCAGCATCATCATCAGCCAGCCTCCTCCGACACCCCTGGTCCGTAGAAACAACTCCCCCCTGTTTAACCACCACACATGTCCGCAGGCCAGGCGGGACTTTTTTTCGCTTCAGACATCCTTCCAATAGCTACGAGGATGGAGGGCCAGTCGTTTCCAAAGTGCGGATATTGCCTTGGTGCCGCATACATTCGTCGTAACAACCACTGAGAGTGACAAGGATGGAGGGCCAATGGTGTTCAAAATGCCGCTCTCGCCTTAGCGCTCTTTCTAAAGTCCCACCAGCCTTCTGGGCGTAGGTTATCCAGGAACCACCCAAGGATCCCCCCAAAAGTCCAAAATCCTCCAAAAAACTCAAGAAATCAATCAATGGTGGATTCTCGCCTGTGGTGGGCTTCTGAGGCCTCCAGATGGCCCCAAGATGGTCCAAGAGGGCCCCAGAGGGGCCCAAGAGGCCTCCCAGACGGCCCCAAGAGCGCCCCAAGAACGCCCCAAAGGGCCCCAAGAGACGGTTTTGAGGGCTCTTGAGGGGGACCTAGATAAGGGGCATCCCCCTTGGCCTCCAAGTTGGCCCCAAGAGCCCTCCAGGTCTCCCGAGAGGCCCCCAAGAGGGGTACAAGAGAGCCTTAAGAAGATCAGCTCTCAACGGCAGCGTTTATGAATTGGCTTGGCTGGTGGGGATACGCGAGGCGTGAATGATTTCAAACAATTACACAGATCAAGGCCAGCTCGATTTCCAAATACGACTATCGCTTGAGACGTCCTCGAAATGTATGTCGCAGACTGCCACAATTGTGCAACGGCGTCATCGATAGAAGGCCCCTCTTCAAAACTGGGCTGTTGCATGATGAATCCGCAAATTATATGAGCAGAGCTTTGTGCAACACTTACACGAATATGGAACCGACACTCTTCCAAACAGGGATATCGTTGCACGCTTCTCTGGTCTTTATCATTATACCTCCTTACGTTTCTTTGTTTTTGTCAGAACGGGGTCTCGCCTTGGTGGCAGGCCAATCGGGCGCTCCTGTTACAAGGTGGCGCTTCCCCCTTATGGAAAACATATGTGTAGGGACTGGTGAAGAGGGGGCTTGGGACCGGAGGGAGTATTGCAGCATCGGAGGTGCATCCTGGGTTCACTGTGGTCCTCCTCCTTCTTCACTCCTTATCCACCTCCTACCCCCTCCCCTCACTCCTCCCCTCACTTCTCTCCCTCCTGCTACTCCTGCCCCACCTTCAAGCCTCCTCCCTCTAACTCCTCTTTATCATCCTCCCCCTCCAGCTCCTCCTCCTCCTCCTTCTCCTCCTCCTCCTCCTCCTCCCCACTAATCCCACCAGCTCTTTGGGCGTGAGTGGTTTAGAGAGCCCGCTCTGTTCTCAACCCCCTTCTTCCCCTTCGGGGAGGGGTTTACCCCTCCCCCTACCCCCTCCCCCTGGGCCTGGAGAGGGCGTCTCGCGGGTCGTTGGAGGGGTCTTTTTCGACTCCTGGGAGGGCTAAAATTCGACACCCCTCACGAGGATTCTGGCCCCGACGGGGGGGGGAGAAAAGTGCTCGCCCCATCTGTGATCGATCGCCCGACAGATGGCCCCAAGATTCCTCCCAGACCCCTCCCAAAGAGTCCCAAGAGGCCCCAAGAGGCCTCCAAGAGGCCCCCAAGATGCCCCCAAGAGGCGCCCAAGAGGCCCCAAGAGGCTCCCCCGAGGCACCCAAGACGCTCCTGGAAGCCCCTGGAGCCGCCAAGAGGCCCCAAAGACGCCCCAAACGGCCTCCAAGAGGCTCCCAAGAGGCCCGAAGAGGCTCCCCCAAGGCACCCAAGACGCTCCTAGAAGCCCCTGGGGCCGCCAAGAGGCCCCGAAGACGCCCCAAAAGGCCTCCAAGAGGCTCCCAAAACGACTCACACCACGACGAGGGCCCCGAACGACTCACACCACGAGGAGCCCGAACGAGTCACACCAGGAGGAGGGGCCCGAACGACTCACACGACGACGAGGGGCCCGAACAACTCACACCACGAGAAGCCCGAACGACTCACACCAGGACGAAGAGCCCGAACGACTCACATCACGAAGAGCCCGAACGATTCACACCAGGAAGAAGGGCCCGAACGACTCACACCAGGACAAGAAACCCCAAACGACTCAAACCACGAGGAGCGCTTTCTCTCCCTCCTCCTCCGCCTCGTCCTTCTCCCGCTCCCACCACAAGGAGGATGTACAAGGAGGCGGGAGGAAGGAGGAACAGGGGAGATATACGGGGGCAGGCGGAAACACGCCTGAAAAACACGACTGTCGGCATGCTTCGCAAGAGTTGCTGTTTTGAGATGGGCTGGTGGGGATACGCGAAGCGTAAAGAATTTCCCCTTCCTCCCTCCTCCCTCCCTGCCTCCCCCCCCACCTCTCCTTTCCCCCTGCGCTTCCTCCGTCGGTGCCGCCTCATCCTCCTCCTCCTCCTCGAACTCTCCCTCTTCTCGCTTCCTCGTTGTCCTCCTCACCCTCTTCCTCAAATTCTCCTCGTCGCACCACCCGACGTGCCTATAGTGCAAGCAGGACGTTCTGCTCGAGACGCCGCCGCAACGAATGCATGATCCTGAAGCTTGGAAACCAGCAGTTACGCGGATGGGAATCGTCTTCAATACCTGGCTATATCATCAGCTCCGCAGACAATCATAAAAGCTTCCGACCGCCACACGGGTGGAGGGAAGGTGTTGTTCGAAGTGTGACACTTGCAATAGCGCCACACACGTTCTTCTCCAAAGCTTGCGGCAGCAAAACGACTAGAGGGCAGATATTGTTCAAAATGCTGCTCTCGCATTAGCGCCTCACGCATACATGTTCAACGCTCCTGTCAGCTATTCAGATGAAGGCGGGTGGCTTTCACTCGCCTGATCTCTACGCACAAATCGTTTCAAACTCACAACTGACACACGGATGGAGGGCGGTTCCTTTTTCGAACTTGACCTCTCGCTCAAGGATTCCCCGGAATTCACGAGCACGAACCGAAGCCATTCAACATTTACCGGGGTAGAATGCGGCTCTTTTGTTTAGACGGGGCTCTCGCTAGACGTCGCGTTGAACGTTAGGATCCTACAGCTTTCTGCTTCCTGCAGCAAGACGGATGGAGGGTCATGCGTGCTTCAATGCATTCCTGTCGCCTCGATGGCAGATCCCTGGAGCGCACGTTGACGAAGAAGCGACTCCAGCAATAAAGACGAATACGTTTATGGCCGTACGTACGAGCAGGGGGCTCGGGACGAGAGGGTGTACTGCAGCATCGCTGTTGCATACTGAGCTTACTCGGGCCGTCCTCCTGTCTTCATCCGATCCCCGATCAGAATATTATTCCTCCTCCTCCTCCCCCTCCTCCTCCTCCTCCTCCTTCTCCTCCTCCTCCTCCTCCTCCCCATCCTCCTAATCATCATCATCATCATCATCATCATCATCATCATCATCATCATCATCAGCAGCAGCAGCATCATCATAACCATCAGCATCATCACCATCATCATCAACCTCAGTATCACCATCATCATCATCATGATCACCACCACCACCACCATCATCATCATCATCATCATCATCAACATCATCATCATCCTCATCAGTATCACCATCAGCATCAGCATCATCAGCATCATCAGCATCATCAGCATCATCATCATCATCATCATCATCATCATCATCATTGTCATCATCAGCAGGAGCACCACCACCACCACCATCATCATCATCATCATCATCATCATCATCATCATCATCATCATCATCATCACCACAACCACAACCATCATCATCATCCTCATCATCATGAGCATCATCAGCATCATCAGCAGCATCAGCATCAGCATGAGCATCAGCATCTTCATCCTCATCCTCATGATCATCATCATCATCAGCAGCAGCAGCAGTCAGCAGCCAGCAGCATCATTATCATCATCATCAGCATCATCATCACCACCACCATCATCATCATCATCAGTATCATCAGCATCATCTCCGCCATCAGCAGCATCACCATTTAATCATCATCATTAGCAGCAGCAGAAGCATACTCATCATCATCAACAACATCATCATCAGCATCATCATCATCATCGTCGTCAGCATCATCAGCAGCATCGCCATCACCATCGTAATCGTCATCATCAGTATCACCATCATCATCAGCATCATCATAACCATCAGCATCATCCTCATCATCGTCATCATCAGCATCAGCATCAGCATCATCATCACCACCACCACCATCATCATCATCAGTATCATCATCATCATCATCATCATCATCATCATCATCATCATCATCATCATCATCATCATCATCATCGTCAGCATCATCAGTACCATCAGCACCACTAGCGTCCTCATCACCATCAGTAGCAGCAAGAACATCATCATCAGCAGCATATTCATCGTCATCATAATAATCATCAGTATCACCCTCAGCCTCATCGTAATCATCATCATCAGCATCAGCATCATCATCAACATCAGCATCGTCATCATCAGCATCATCATCATCATCGTCATCATCATCATCATCATCATCATCATCATCATCATCATCATCATCATCATCATCATCATCATCATCCTCTTCGTCATCATCAACATCATCGTTTTCGTCGTCATCTCCTTCTTCGTTCCCTCCTCCTCTCCTCCCGTCCTCAGTCCACTCCCCCTCCCTCCCCTCCCAGTTGTGCCCCCCTCCCCTCCCCCCCGCTGCCACCACTCTCCATCTCATCATACCTCCCGAGGAGGCCTCCGAGGACAAACCAGGACGAGATCGCAAGCCGGTATGCCTGGCTTGCGCTGGCTCTAGCTAGGCGCCTCGCTTGGGATCGAGTTTCGAGGGATCGGCCTTCCACTGCGTGTAGATGTTCTCGAGGTATAGAGCATTGGGCCCAGAGGCGACCGCGTCGTGGTAGTACGGCCGTCGATGGCGGGCCTCGCGAACACTCCGCGTGCGGCTCTGTTGCACCCCTGCCTCCCACCTCCACCGTATAACTCGTCCTCGCCCCGTCCCCTTGCATTCCCCCTCCCAATAACAATCCTCACCCTCCAACTTCTCCTCCAACTCCTCAAACTCCCCTTCCTTCTGCTTCTCCAACTCCTCCTCCAACCCCTCCTCCTCCTCCCCCTCCCCCTCCTCCTCCTCCTCCTCCTCCTCCTCCTCCTCCTCCTCCTCCTCCACACCACCACCACCACCACCACCACCACCACCACCATCATCATCATCATCATCATCATCATCATCATCATCATCATAATCATCATCATCATCATCATCATCATCATCATCATCATCAGCATCATCATCATCATCATCATCATCATCATCATCATCATCATCATCATCATCATCAGCATCATCATCATCATCATCATCATCATCATCATCATCATCATCATCATCATCATCATCATCATCATCATCATCATCATCATCATCATCATCATCATCATCATCATCATATCATCATCATCATCATCATCATCATCATCATCATCATCATCATCATCATCATCATCATCATCATCATCATCTATCATCATCATCATCATCATCATCATCATCATCATCATCATCATCATCATCATCATCATCATCATCATCATCGTCCTTGTTCCGCCCTCCCTCCCACCTGCTCGCTGATCCCTGCTCATCCTCCCCCTGGCCTCGTATGCGTCATCCTCCTCCTCCTCCACATCCTTCGCCTCCTTTTCCCAGGCCGAACTGTGCCTCCCTCTGTGGGGAAGAGAGACGAGGAATACGGAAGCAGGAAGGAGGAAGAAGGAAGAATTCAAGAGTAGACGGAGAGAGGCAGGAGGCAGGAGGGAGGCGGCAGGGGGGCGGCAGGCAGGGGAGAAGGGAAGAAGGGAGCGAGGGATCCTCTTCCTCCTCCCCCTCCACTGGGGGGAGGAGGAGGCGAGGGAGGAAAGGGAGGAAGGAGGAGGAGGGGGAGGGAGAGGGAAGAGCTGGTACTTAACTGGCTTCTGCGCAGAATCGACGCCCGTACTACCGAGAGGCTACGGAAGTTGACTCTGGAAGCTGATTGTGTGCAGGGTATGCCGCTGCGCTGCTGGCCCAACCTCTTACAATGGGGGAACAAAAAATGACATAAACATGAAAACTCGGAGGTCCGCGCGGATTTCTCGGACCGGCGCTGGACCGCCCTCCCTGGCGCGCGGAGCGCGCCAGGGGCGGCGCTGGAGGCGCCACCGGAGGGCCCCAGCGCCGACCCGAGAAATCCGCGCGGACCTGCGAGTTTTTATGTTTATGTTACTTTTTGTTCCCCTATACAATCCGCCGATCCCTCCTTGCCGGGGGTGGCAACGCGCTTGGCACATTTTGGCTGTCCTCCTCCCTCGTTCCCCCTCTCCTTGCGTCCAAAGCCCCCGTGGGGGGAAACGAGCTCCCCAGAGCACCTCTGGGGCCCCCAGGGCCTCCAAATCCATCCCCAACCATCAAAGTCTAAGGTACCTCCAGAAGGGCTTCAACACGCCAGACGAGTCTCAAGAACACCGAAGATGGCCTCAAGACGGCCCAACACGCCCCAAAGACACCCCAAGGGGGCCCCAATAGGACCATCAAAAGGCATGAAGAGGCAAACATAAATTATTTCTTATGTGTTTGATGACTTTCGTGTTCTCGCCTCTGTCGGGCTTTCCGAGAATCCCAAACCGCCCGGGAAGGCCCCCTGGGCCGGCCAAGGCTGCCCAGGAGACCGCAAGCAGGGGCCAAACGAGATGCTCCAAGAGGGCCCGTAGACGGCCCAAGAGGCCCTCAAGGCCCTCATCCACAAGATGGCCTCCAAGACCCCAAACATGCCCCAAAGGAGCCCCCCAGAGACCCCCATAGCCTGAAAAGGACCCTGGAAGCCGCCTCCTAGGCCTCCTACATGCCACAAGACAAGGCGCGCAGCACACGCGGAAGAAGAAAAGAACAAATCAGCAAGTATGTTGCTTCGATTCATGCCCACCAAAACCTTCAGCGTTCGTTCCCGAATCTTGTACTGTTATTACTGTGGCCCGCGTTAGCTCGGAGCGTATGTCGCGTGTGATAAGACGCACTGACTCGGTCGTTGCCGCATGTATACTCTATCATGTTCGCGTCGGTTCTGCTTTCGTCTCAAACAATACATTGCTTATTCCAATGGCCAGCCATTCTTCGGCTCGCATGTTGGTTTTGATAGGGTGCCGTTCATCGGCCGCCACCGTAGTCTACAATCTTAAACTGCGTTTACTTCACTTAGTTTCGTTATATTCTGGACAGGCTGGCGTTACGTCGTGACGCCTGCCACGGTTGATACGTCGTCCGATCGGTCGTTGCTGCGCCTCCTTGTTCCTGTGGCCAGCCTGCCCTCGGCGCGCACGTCGCGTTTGATTGGACGCTGTTGATCGGCCGCTGATGTTTCGTGTCTTTTATAGTCAACGATGTTCGTCGCTCAAGTGCTCGAATGAATTTGGCTACTCCATGATATGCTGCTATGTTCTCTTCAACCGTGTTATACGGCACTATGCCCTGCTATGTTGTGTTACGTTCAACTCTCTTCTCGATTAAACTACCCATCTGTATTTGGCTTTGCTATGTGATTGTATGTATAGATAAGTTTTGTGATGGTCACTGTTAGTTTGCGTGTCGGACCTAGTCTCTCCTGGTCTGCTGTGAACACAAAATCTACGTTCGGATATCGCACTCGTATTTAACTCAATTCGCCCCATCCCCGTAGGAAAACGCGCACGTGTAGCATTAACATGTTCTCCTTGGCAGCGTCCAAGACGGCCCAGGGGCCCCCATGAGGCCTCCAAGGAGGGCACAAACAGCCCCTAGAGGGCCCCAAGACGGCCGCAGGGGCCCCCATGAAGGCCAAAGAGAGCCCCAAAGGGCCCAAAGAGGGGCCCAAGAAGGGGGGTACGGATTCACACTTCGAGCCTTTCTACGACCCCAAGCAGGTTACCCAAGATGACCCCAAGAGCCCCTCCGACGCAAGGGGTCCCCAAGAAGCCCCCAGGAGGCCCCCAAGAAGGCCTGAGAGGCCCCCCAGATGCCCTCAAGAGCCCTCCAAGAGGCCCCTGAGAGTCATCCCACGAGCCCCTCAAATGCATCCAAAAAGCTCCTGACCCACTAAATAACTTGCCAGATCGTCGCAAGCACTCGCTTCTTCCGGGGGGGGCGCCGGAATGGCGTAAGCCACTTGGATATTAGATTTTCTGATATCACATACATTTACCGTCGCATCGACTGCTATATAGTCTGGCATTGCACTCTTCTTCTGGTATTGCACTCCTGTTCTGGTGTGTTCTGTACTCTTACTTCCACACCCATGGTATTGCAATACACTACATGTGCGCTGAGTTATGTTGGTTTAACTGTGCGTTACCATTTGCGCTGGTATGCGATTGTCAGACATGTGTTCTCCCTCGCTCTCTCATGTTTCCAATAACCTATTACGTCATGATTGTGTGTGTGCTAGTCTCTCGTCTGCTCTGAAGCCGTACACACGTTGTTTTTGTTCATTGCATGTTTACGATATGTCACGCCCTGCTATGAAATTAATATGCCGTTCAACTAAAAGCCGCTACGGTATGGCATGGTTACTGCCATAATGGTAGCCATAACAGAACAACTACACCGCATTCCGTAATAAAGAGGGGGAGGTCTGATCTGGGGGGTGTCTGATTTGGGCTGTCTTGGAGGGTTCCGCAAGGTCCGCCCAAAAGGCAGCCCCATTCATGGCTGATTTGGGTAGGGAGGGTCTGAAACGGACCGTCTGGCCAGAATCAGACCCACCCCCTTCACTACGAAATCGAGAGTAGGCTATGTTATACTGTCATATCGCACTATGTATGTCATGCCCCACTCTGTTCCCGTATGTTTTATCATGGTGTGGTATGAGATGTTGTTAGTGATGAGTGCTGGTATATCATATGCTGTGCAACGCTATTATATGATGTGGCATGTGTTGGTATGATGCACGGTCTGTCCATTATCCTATGTTTATATGATGTAGGTAAAACGTTACGATTATGTTGTGTTTCACTCGTGCACACCAAATTGTATTCGTTGTGCTAGTCACAGAAATTGAAGGACAACTGTGGTACGGGTTGACATGTTCTGGTGTGATGTACCCTTCATGCCCCGAGCTGCAAAGGTACGGTGTGTTATGGGTGTGACGTGGTATGCGCTGCTGTGATATGCCAGGGTGTTGTTTGTCGCATCAAATGGTAAGACGACTTACTGTTGTAAGGCAGCGTATGTTTTAATGTGCTGCTGGTCAAGGAGATGCGTTGGGCTCTCATTATTGTCATGAGACAATGAAATGTGTTACGCTCCCCCAATGTTCTAAGACATACCATGTTAGGACTGCCTGTGTGCTACTTTTCTGTGATGAAGCCGTGCACACGTTCAGTGTAACTTATATGTGTATGATATGATGTTTTCTGTTCTGGAACTACTCTGCACGTGTGATGCATACCGCTTCGATATGGCATGGTTGTTGTCATAGTGGTAGTCGTAGTAGAGCAAGTAGGCTATGTATGATATGCTATACTGTGGCTTGCCCCGCTCTGTCACCGTATGTATTGCCATGGTATACCATGATATGCCATACTATGTTATGATATGCTGCGGTTTGCGTTGGTATGGTGCACTCTGATATAATATGTCCATTACGGTATGTTACTAGATGTTATGGTATAACATTCCCGTTCAGTTATGCTATTTCCATGGTAGTCAAAGTGAATGCGATGCCGTAGACGTAACAATAATAGAACACTTATGCACTTATGGTACGGGCTGTCAAATTCTGGTATGATATATTATGGTATGCCGCGTTATGCTCTGTTATGGGTATGATATGATATGCACTGATGTGAATTGACATGATATGGAAAGTCGAATGTGATATGTGATGGTATGCTGTGTTATGACATGGTGCGATCGATTGTGAACAGCTCATCACATGACGCTACAAGTCGGTATGGTATGATATGCGTGTTTCAAGAACTCCCCACATCATGCATGGTTTTTCTATCCTAAAACACATCCTCATCCTCCTCCTGCCCATGTTTACCTCTCCTCTTCCCTTCCACTACTACCGCGACTGCTACAACTCGTAGCACTACTACGACCACCCTGCCAGAGCGGGCAAGATATTCGCATAACCAACTGTTTAATTATAAGGTTTCGTGACCCTCCCACCCCTCTAGGGAGGCCCACCAAAGTGGGCAAGGCATTCGCAAACCATACATTTTACAAGGTTCCGTGCCCCTCCCGGCCCGGAACGCTGCCTGGTGAGGCCCCAGACACAGCCCGCAGAGACCCTCAATCTCGTGGCCTACACGTTCCCACAATACCCTTTTCAGCCGTGTCGCTACTATGTTTCCCCCTCGTGAGAGGTAGTTTTCCTCTCCAGGGAGACCGTGTCGCCGTGTCGACCCGAGCGGGCTATGTGCAAACCGTGTTGTATGTCGAGGACCGTACCTTCCGCACCTCGTCTGCCTTCCGAGTACCACTTCCCCCCTCCAGGGAAGTCATGTTGGTTGGCGCGGGCTATGCGAACACCGTGTTCTTAATTCGGGCTCGCGCTTTTCCCACTGTGACATTTCCACAAAAATACCACGTGTCCCCTTCCAGGGAAGTTTCCCCCTCCCAATCCCGCCACACGTCCAAGTACCATTAGTTCCAGGGAGCCCCCCATCAGACCGTGGCAAGCTTTCTCTGCTCTCCCATGAACTGCTGCTCGTTCCTCCCATCCCTACCTCTCTCTCTCTCTCTCTCTCTCTCTACGTGCCACTCCCTCTCCATCTCCAGCCCTCCACCTCGCACTCCTTCGCCATCCCCGCTCCAGTTTGCATGAAGAAAAAAAGGAAACAAGAAGAAGAGAAGCATACGGCTAAGGCTCCTACTATCGCTGATGCGTTGGAAGTGGACTCGAAGCAGGAGTTGGGACGAGCAGTTGCTTCCCCTCCTCGCCTTCGTCTGTCCTTCACTGAGAACACCTGAAAAGAATCAGGTGTCTTATCTATTCATACTGTTGCACCCCGGTGATCCCGACAAGCCCTTAACACATGTGTGGAAAACTCAAATAGCAAAAATTATATATGAGTTCATGGTGAGCTTTAGCCGCTGTCATACTGACAACAGTAGTAAGTCAATGATGTGATGCTATGCTACGGTAACTAATAATATGCGATGTTATGGTCGTGGGCTTCGTACTACGATGTGATATGTATATGTATATGCGTGGTACGGCACATAAAGTGTTGTTACATCATGGTATGGTATGCTAGTCCATGCTATGGTAGGGTATGGTTCGCCAAGATATGGATCATCATGCTGTGCTTTGATATAGCCACTACATACGATATGGCACATTATGAATTCATACGCCTGTTCTGGTACAGGCGTCCATTTGTGTTGCGTCATTGATGTCGACGGTTCATGCGTCTTGGCTCATGGGTCGTAACCCCGACGGCGTAACGCAGTGACGCCTCCCCTCGGGGCTGCCTGGTATGAAGGGCGTCATCATTCGTCGAGGACGCGAGACAGGATTGTAAGGGACCACCGGGATCCCGTGGGGTCTAGCGACCGCGGTATGTAGACTGGGCAGAAGGTTTTTCCTTGTCTACCAATAACCCCAACCAGTGGGGTGGGGAACAACCACGCGCAGACTGCACGACGGAAAGCCGCAAACAACACATACGATGTCGGAGGATTCTTCTGGGGGTCGGTGGAACGGCGTAAACATCTCGAATCATGAGCACTGTCCTCTCAGAAAACAAGAATGGGTTTCGGTTCCAGTTCGTGTTGCGCGCTCGGGCAAAGCGAAGCTGCGCGAAGGCGGTGATGCGCTGGCGTAGCTCTAGCCAACACGAGCGAAAACGTGTTCCGTGCGTGTCGCGGTGTCTGTCCTGTGATTGTCCCGTGGTTGTCCCGTGCGTTGCCCCGCTACTATCCTGTGGATTGTCCCATGGGTTGTCCCACGGCTGCCCCGTGGTTGTCCCGTGGGTTTTCTCTCATGGGTTAGGCCATGATTGTCCCGTGGGCTACCTCGTGGGTTATGCCGTGATTTTCCCGTGGGGTGTCTAGTGGGATGTGTCGTCGGTTGTCCTAGTTGCTTCGTGGGATGTCTCATTGGCTGTCCCGTGGGTGTCGCTTGGTTGTCCCGTGATTGTGCTGCTGTGCTGCTGCTACTCCGACTACTCCGACAACTCCGATTACTACTACTACTACTACTACTACTACTACTACTACTACTACTACTACTACTACGACTACTACTACTACTACTACTACTACTACTACTACTACTACTACTACTACTACTACTACTACTACGCTACTACTACTACTAACTACTACTACTACTACTACTACTACTACTACTACTACTACTACTACTACTACTACTACTACTACTACTACTACTACTACTACTACTACTACTACTACTACTACTACTACTACTACTACTACTACTACTACTACTACTACTACTACTACTACTACTACTACTACTACTACTACTACTACTACTACTACTACTACTACTACTACTACTACTACTACTACTACTACTACTACTACTACTACTACTACTACTACTACTACTACTACTACTACTACTACTACTACTACTACTACTACTACTACTACTACTACTACTACTACTACTACCACTACCACTACCACTACCACTACCACTACCACTACCACTACCACTACCACTACCACTACCACTACCGCTACCACGACTACGACTACGACTACGACTACGACTACGACTACTACTACTACTACTACTACTACTACTACTACTACTACTACTGCTACTACGAATCATATAAAAAATACTACGGGTACGGTTACAACGCCTAGTACTACAGCGCGCAACTCCGTGCTCATGTTATCCTTGATATTATTGGTATTATCCAGACCACTTTCGCTCTAGCTATGTGATGTGGTGGTGGTAGAGCATGCTAACTGACGGAGAGGAAGACGGGGGGCAGAGAGTTGGAACAAGCGGATCTGGGGGAGGAGATTCCGTCTATCCCGCTTCCCATTCGAGCTAGAGTGTCATTTTCAAGAGCTCTCTGCTCGGGGTGGGGGGAACACGAGTGTATGTCTGCTCTCTCTCTCTCTTTCTCTCTCTCTCCCTCGCTCGTGTCTAGCGATGGCTGATGTGCACAGCCGAGGGGGAGGACGGGGGACGAGGAGGAGGAGCTGGAAGAGGAGGAAGACGGGAGGTCCCCAGTGGGTTCCGGACGTCTCCAGATGTCACCAGAGAGAGGCCCCATCGAGGCCTCCAGAGGCCTCCATGGGCTTCCTGCGGCCCCCGCGGGTCCCGCGCAGGGCCAGAACGCTCAGAAGCACCTCCACCCTCGAACCTCGAACCTCGAGGAGAAGGATCTCGAAAGCACCTCGAACTTCGAGGAGAAGGACCTCGAAAGCACGCTCAACGCTCAAAAGCATCTCGAACCTCGAGGAGAAGGACGAGCACGAGGGCCCGGCCCAGGCGGCGGCAGCGGCCGCGCACGCTCTCCGAGGGGGGGGGGCCCCGGCGGACCGCGGCGGCGCGAACGGCGGCGCCGGTCGCCCGCCGCGACACGGAGTGCATCGCGGCGCGGGCGCGGGGCGCGGGCTCGTCGGACGCCGGCAGCCACACCCTCTCTCGGAGATGTAGGGGGCCAGGTGCGAACCCTATACCGCCAGCCCCCACGATTTCTGAGGGGGAGGGTGGGGTTCACTTCGTTCGGGAGCTCCCGAGCAAAGCGGACCCCACCCTCCCCCTCAGAAATCGTAGGGGGTAGGGGTAGGGTTCGCATCTGGCCCCCTAATATGGACGAGCGCGTTCCACTGCTCGCAAAGCAGCTTCTCGCAAGTGGGCAACATCCGCCGCGGGGGATTCAGGCTCCATTACACAACTGCTCCTTTGTCGACTGCTGAGAGTAGACACTTGGCGAGTCGTGGAACGCGCTCGGCGAGGATATCCTGCCGCCTCTTCTGGACCTCCAGGGAGGCGTCATGGAGGCCTCTGGGGTTATGTTGCTCCCATCGCACTTAAGGACCACATCCCCAACAGAATTTTGAGCACCCAAAAAAGCCACGAAACAGCGTCTATCCGACACCCTAGCGAAGCGTCGAACGAGTATTGCCTCCCAGGGCCCGCCACGTGAAAACCATTCAGTTTTGGTACTTCCTTGGTGCTCGAAATTCTTTCTGGCGATCAAGGCCAGAGTAAATAGGTCGGGACATCATAACTCTGGGTGCGTCCGGGGACCTCACGCGTGGACTTCTGGGATCTCTCACAGCTCGGGACTCCTCTTGGCGACGGCAGCGATAAGACACCATCGGGACGAGACACGTCGGGAGCTTCCGCCCGCGGAGCTGGAGGACACAGCCGGGGCCGCGTCCGCTCCAGCTCGGGATCTCATGCCTCGATCTGCCGTCGGCTCGATCTGCCTCGAGATCACGGTCAGAGCGCGCTTCAAGAGATGTCTGAAGCTTGAGCTCGGCGGCGAGCCAAAGGGGGGAAGCGAGAACGAGAAGGCCTTCTCAGAAGGCGGCGGGACTTCTCGGAAGTCCTAGCGCCTTCTCACAGAAGGTCTCCCTGTCCTCGGGGAACGCCCAGAAAGCTTCTCTCAAGGCCGAAAAACATCCGAGCCTTCTGAGAAGGCCTCCTCCCCTCTCGCATCTCCCCCCTCCTGCGCCGCCCATGAGCTGAAGGGCCGGGCGCCGATCCAGCTCGAGAGCTGGTGCACACGACGTCGGACGTCGGCAGGCACCACCACCGGGCCTGGCCGGGCCTCGCCCGCGTCCGCCCCCCCGGCCCGGGCCCGGCGCGCCCGCCGGGCTGCCCATGGAGGAGCCGCTCGCCGGGGGCCGGCGGTGGTGCGGCGTGTGGCTGCCGGTCTCCGAGCTCAGGGCTGCAGGACTCCTGGCTGGGCCCTCGGAACTGTGCGGGCAGCCTGGAGCTCTGTGGGTGCAGGCGACGCGGTCGGCCCCCCAGGCTGCCCAGTGAGAGCCTGAGCAGACATCGAGCGGGAGGGGGGGGAGAGGGAGGCTGTTCTGCGCGGGGCTTGGGGTAATCTGGGTAGGGCTCGGGGAGCCAGGACGGGCCGTCGGGTGAGTGGCGAGGGGGTAGCTCACTGAACAGCTCGGAGTAGCTCGAGCATTCCGCTCCTCCTCCTCCGCCTCCGCCTCCGCCTCCGCCTCCGCCTCCGCCTCCGCCTCCTCCTCCTCCTCCTCCTCCTCCTCCTCCTCCTCCTCCTCCTCCTCCTCCTCCTCCTCCTCCTCCTCCTCCTCCTCCTCCTGCGGGGGCACGGTATCCTACGAGAGGTTGCGGCGCGGGGCTGAACGTGGCACGCCCACTGCTGAGTAGAGTACCACAGAACTCTTCTGTCTCCTCCGTTTCCTTCTCCTACTCCTCCTCCTCCTCCTGCTTCTCCTCCTCATCATCATCATCATCATCATCCTCCGCCTCCTCCGCCTCTTCCGCCTCCTCATCCTCACGATCCTCCTCATCCTCCTCGCCTCTGAGCTTTTGGCTGAAGGACATCAGCGGATCGCAAGCAGGCTGGAAAAGGGCAAAGTATGGTCTCTTTCAGACGCACCCCCAGACGCGTCGGTAGGGCAGGTTGGGCGTTTCGCCTGAGACTGCCTCGCCATTTGTGATCCTGAAGCTCTAGGGTTCCCACAGCTTCAGGGATGGAGCACAGGTCACATTTCAAGATGATGTTCTCGCCATAGCGCTGCGAGCAGTCGTCTGAAAAGCTTGCAACATTTACGGGATGCAAGGGTGTCGATTTCAAAATGTGGTTCCCGCCTCAGCGCCGCGCACATTCGTCTTAGTTTGCAACGGCGTCAAGGATCATATTGTGGCTCTCACCTTAGCGCCGCGCTCATTCGTCTGCAAAGCTTCCAGCGGCTTCAGGGATGCAAGGGGAGTCGATTTCAACATATGGCTGACGCCTTCGCGCCGCAGACATGTCTCTTAAAAGATTACACCCGTTTCAGGGATGCAAGAGGAGGTGCGTTAAAAATGTTGGTTTCGCCTTAGCGCAGCGCACAATCATACAAATCTGCAACAGCAGGGCTGCAAAAAGAATCGTTTCCAAGAAATGGCTCTCGCCTCAGCGCCGTGCACACTCGTCTGGAAAAGTTAACCACAGCTTCACGGATGGAGGCGGAGGCTTTCAACATGGGGCTCTCGCCTCAACACCGCGCACATCCGTCTAAAAGTTTGCAATATAAGTTGGAGGATAGTTCCTTCTTAGTATGGGGCTCTCGGTCGCGACTTGCTTGAACAGACCAAAAGCTTCAACACATGTAGCACTACACGGGTCAAGGGATGCTTATCTTCAAAATGGTGATCTGGTTTGAAACTCCCTCGAAGGTCATGGCGATAAGTGTAGATGTGTGCAACATGTACACACTTGGGCCTGCCGTGTTTGACAAGGGGGACTCTCGCTGGAGACCTTGTTGAGATACATGATTGCACTTTACTCCATTCTGGATTGGTCGCCAGAAGGATGCAAGGCTGCTGCTTTTCAAAACGGGGCTACAGCCGAAACGGCAGGCCCGTATGGTGCTGGTCGTTTGACGGGGGTGCCTCCTTTAGTGAACAGGAAGGCCTGTAAGGACTTCTGAGGGGGGGGCTTGGGACGGGAGGGTGGATTGCGGCACCGCTGATGCATCTTGGGTTTACGCTGATCCTCGTCCTCCACCGCTTCCTCCCCTCGCTTCTCTCGCACATCCTCCCCATCCGATCGCCCTCATCTCCTTCCCCTCTACCCCCTACCCCGTTCCCGCCATTTCTATGACCTGTTCCACTACCTCATCCCCCTCCTCGTCCTCATGTTCCTCCTCACAACAACAATCATTCATCAGCAGCATCGTGGTCATCATCGTCATCATCGTCATCACCATCAACACCATCATCAGCAGCAGCACCATCAGCATCGTCCTGCAATCATGTGCTCTCCCTCGTTCTCTCTCTCTCTCTCTCTCTCTCTCTTTCTGTGTCTCTCGCCCTCTCTATCTCTATCCCGTTCCACCTCATCCTCCTCATCCCCCCTCATCGCAATCATCATGCTCACCCTCTG
>CAUYUJ010013503.1:207000-229500 GCA_963575745.1 Prorocentrum cordatum
CAACAGCAGCAGCATCAGCACCACCACCATACTTCTCCTCCTCCTCCTCCTCCTCATCCTCAGCATCAGCATCAGCATCAGCATCAGCATCAGCATCATCATCAGCATCATCAGAATCATGAGCATCATCATCATCATCATCCTCATCATCATCATCATCCTCCTCCTCCTCCTCCTCCTCCTCCTCCTCCTCCTCATCATCATCATCATCATCATCATCAGCAGCATCATCATCATCATCACATCATCATCATCATCATCATCATCATCATCATCATCATCATCATCATCATCATCATCATCATCATCATCATCATCATCATCATCATCATCATCATCATCATCATCATCATCATCATCATCATCATCATCATCATCATCATCATCATCATCATCATCATCATCATCATCATCATCATCATCATCATCATCATCATCATCATCATCATCATCATCATCATCATCATCATCGTTATCATCGTTATCAGCATCATCATCCGTAGCCATGTTGGCTCAAGCTGTTTCTCCATATCTCTAGCAGGCGCCCACGCGCAGCGGTCAGTGGCACGCGATTGGGAGATGAGCAATGGCGACGGGGGGCTGCCCGCTAGCGCGAGGGCAGGGCGGCCCATCAGGCGTGGCAGCGCGCTGCTCAAGGAGGAGGAGGACGAGGTTGGCGCTTCGGCGGCCCGCCGACGGGCGCGGGCACGGCGCCTCTTTACTGCCGTCGCAGCGGCTGGCAAGGCGGCCAGCGGCGGTCCAGGTTCCTGGCAGGACGGTGAGGCTGCTGCGCGCCCTGCCTTGCGCCTGGCCGCCTCGGGATGTCGTGTCCCAGGCGCGATGCGGCGGCGGCGGAACGCCGCGTGGCACGCACTGCTGGTCCCTGCGGGCGGACTCGCGCGCGCGTCCGCAGAGGGCATCTCGCGGGCCGCGGCAGGCCCCCGCCTGGGACGGCAGCCCGCGACCCCCATGGTGCTCGACGAGGCGCCCGGCCACGCGAAGGATGAGGAGCACGTCGACGATGAGGAGCACGTCGACGATTTCGGGTCCGAGGAGGAGGAGGATGCGCTGTACGTTGCGTTCCCTGGCGGCGACGCGCACGCCGACGCGGGCCCAGAGCGGGCAGGCGGGCCCAGCCAGCAGCCGCCAGCCCCGACGACGTCTCCCCGCTCGCCGAGGCCGCCACGGAGCTCGTGACGCACAAGGACGTGGGCACGTGGGCAGAGGCGACGGACGGGCTCGACGACGATTTCGGGGACGTCGGCGTCGAGGATCTCGATGTCGGGCTCGACGACGATTTCGGCGGCGTCAGCGACGAGGACCTCGAGGATTTGGTGGCGCACAGGACGTGGATCAGCCTCCCCGTGGACGCCTTCAGGGACCTGTGCAAGGCGCGGGCGGCCTTCGGAAGGTCGCCGACGCCGTTTGCGCGGCGGCGAGCTCAGATCACGGCCGTCGGGCACGACGAGTTCGACGAGGTGCTGCTGGCGGGGCTGGGCTTCGTCGCGGAAGGGCGCGTGGGGATCGGCCCTTGCCTGGAGCCGAGTGCGGCCAGCCCAACGGCGCCGCGCGGCCCAGTGGAGCTGGCGATGGAGCAGCATACGAGTGCCATGAGGGACGAGAGCGGCGAGAGCAGCGGTCGAGGCTTCTACTCCGATGAGGCCACTGTGCTCTCCAGATGCTGGCAATGTCCTTTCATAATTTGGCGCTCGGCACGGCTGGGCGGTGTCGTTCTGTTCGCCAGGCGGGTCCGAGGATCAAGCATGCCTGCGACGAGCGTGCTGGCCCCGCTTGGGCTCGCGGTGTAGCACCGCCCGGTCGCCTCTGCAGCGTGCGCGGTGACGTTCTGCTCGTGGCGCCAGGTGGGTCCGAGGATCACGAATGCCTGCGACGAGCGTCTGGCCCTCGGAGGGGGGAGGGACCCCGTGGCGTAATTAGGCTGTACACCGCGGGGCTCGGCCCGGCACACGCCAGGGTTCACTCCCTCCCGCCCCTCTCGGGCTTGTTGTGCATCATTGCTCTGCAAATTGCTGCGTACCAGTCCGCATTTCGTGCACTGGTCTGTGGCGGGCTGAGTCGCCGTGACTGCTCGGAGGCCGTGACCATCGCTTGCTTCGGCTGGGCGATGGGCGGCTTCTTGGCACTCAGTCGTATCTGCGAGGGTGCGCCGAGGCGCACGAGACCGAGCGTTGCCTCCGAAGGGCCATTGGGAAACACCTCGGTCCGAGGGGCAGTGCAAGCAGGGAGTTCCTGTCCCCTTCAGCCGCGTGGGTCATCATCATCATCATCATCATCATCATCATCATCATCATCATCATCATCATCATCATCATCATCATCATCATGATCATCATCAGCAGCAGCAGCATCATGAGCATCCTGAGCATTATCAGCATCATCAGCATCAGCATCAGCATCAGCATCACCAGCATCACCATCATCATCAGCAGCATCAGCAGCAGCAGCATCAGCATCAACATCAGCATCAGCACCATCATCATCATCATCATCATCATCATCATCAGCAGCAGCAGCATCATCATCATCATCATCATCATCATCATCAGCATCAGCATGAGCATCAGCAGCAGCAGCAGCAACATCAGCACCATCATCATTATTATCAGCAGCAGCATCCTGATCCCCATCCTTATCCTCGTCCTCATCCTCATCATCCTCGTCATCATCCTCACCCTCATCCTCACCCTCTGAGCACCGCGGCACCGCGAGCGCGGAGGCACCCCCCGACAGTGCCAGCGCCAGCGCGCGCTCATGCGCCCCCGCCGGGCCGCGGCCGCCGAAGGACCCACGCGCCAACGCACCGCCGCGTCGGCGGCGCCTGCTGCGCGGCGAAGGCGCGGGACCAGACGCCGACGCTCGGCGCACGACGCGGGCGGCAGGTCGTCCTCGGCGGCCTCGTCGCTTCGGGGCCTCTGCTAAGACGAATGCGTGGCGACGTCCGAACCCTGCTCCCACCAACCATCGGTTCTCCTGAATCGATGCAGGGCGGGGGTGGGGTTCGGCGCTCGCCACGTGTTCGACGAGTTCCGAGCCCTGCGCCCGCCGGATCATCATTGACCGACTTTCGAGTTGCCTGACATCATTGATCGGCGTCTCAGATCTCGCCGCCGAACGAGACCAGGACAGGGACAAAATCGGGAAAGCATAAATCGGGGATCTCTGAGATCCGGCGATTCTGGAACATGTACCGGGCGCCGCGGCCTTCTCGGAGGGTTCAGGAGCGCCCTGAGAGCGTGCCGGAACGCTCTGGAACGATGCTATCCCCGTCCTGGCCACGATGCTATCCCTGTCCAAACTAGCCCCGGCCGATCTGCAGCGGTCTTCGAGTGTTCTTTTTGGCGGCGCCAGGAGGTTCTCGGAGGATTCCTCCTCGCACCTTGGCACATTTGTGTGAAGCGCTTCCGCGCTCCGCTACCATGAACAGGCTCTTTCTCGGAACCGCAAAACGCCTGTGGATGCGTGGGATCTCGGCAGCGAGGTCGCACGAAATATGCCCTGCGGCCAGAAATGTGCCAAGAGCTTCGGCACCTTCGAGATGCAGTGGACGCGGTAAGGTTCAGCACCTGTCACGAGCACCTAGCTCGAGCCATGAGCTCGAATGCCCAGCGGGTGGGGACTAGGGCAGCAAGCTGCAAGATGGGCTCTTACGAGGGAGCGAAGGCTGGACGTGGAAACAATGAGCGACTGAGAAGCAGCACTCAGTGGGTTCACATAGGAGGAGGGCCAAAGGGCGTACAAGGACAGTTCATCCGCCTCCTGCTCCTCCCGCTCTTTCTGCTCGCGGGCTCCCACGTGTGCGGGAACGCGCGCAGGGCAGGGCGAGAGGGAGGGCGAAAAATGGAGCAGGAGAGGGGATTGGAGGAGGCCGGGCGTGGAAGGAGGGAAACAAACGGAGGGGAAAGAAGCACTGGGGCCCGATGTCGTCGACGCCGCCCCACAAAGACGCCCCGATGAACGCAGTGTGCTTCCAGGCGCCCGCGGACACTCCCGCGCTGCAACGATTCGGTGCACCCTCGCCGAGAGCGCGGCCTGGCCGGCCGCCCCACACCCCGCTGCCCCATCCGCCGCCAGGCCCCGTCCGTCCCGCCAGCTCCTTTTCTGAATCCGTGCGGCGGCTTTCAAAAAGAACGTCCAGCGTTGCCAGGGAGGGCGCGCTCGCGCGCTCACGTGCACGGCTTGAAAGGCACTCGAGGCCGAAACTGAAGCGAGCAGGAGGAGGAGGAGGAGGAGGAGGAGGAGGAGGAGGAGAAGGGAGGAGGAGAGGGACCAGCGGAAACCCAAGACTCATCAACGATGTTGGAATCAACCCGCCCTCCAAGCTCCCTCTTCACAGGCCGCTGCAAGGGTTCATGTCCACTGAAAGAACTGCCTCGTTGGGAGAGAACCGTTTGAAGACCCTGAAGCGTGCCAAAACGCGATTCTCGGGACTCCAACGCCACGAATCAACATGACTGTTGCGTCTTGAGCCTGAATCCTGCCAGAACACCATTCCTGGGATTTCACCGTGGCGCTAAGGCGGGAGCCACATTTTGGAAGCGGCCCGCCCTCCATGTTCGAAACTGGTGCCAGTTTCTAAGCTTTAGGTCCAAAGCGAAACACCCGGCCCGCAGGCCTCGGGGCGCGACAGGGAGGAGTTATCTATGAAGAAAAGGAGTGGGGGAGGACAAGGAGGAGGACCAATGCAAACCCGAGATGCGTTGACGATGTTGCAACCAACGCCTTGCGTCCTGACAATCCTAAACCATGCTAGAACACCTGTTCTGGGACTTCAACACCGCGAATCAACGTGACCGCTGCTCAACGTGACTGTTGCGTCCTGACAATCCTAAACCGCACCAGAACACCATTCCTGTTACGAATCCTTGAAGCCTTTGCCAAATTCAACAAAAACGAATGCGCGCGGCGTCAAGGCCAGAGCAACATCTTGAGAAGGACCCGTTCTCCATCCATGTAACTGCTGCAATGTTTACAGACGAGTGTGCGCGGAGCTGAGACGAGAGCCACACTTTGAAATCGATCCGCCCTCCGTCCTCGAAACTGCTGCAATTGTTTACAGCGTGTGTGCGCGGCGCTGAGGCGAAAGCCACATTTTGAAAATGGCCCACCACACCCTTGAAACTGTTGCAAAGTTCGGGGGGGGGGGAAATGTGCGCGGCGCCAGGGCGAGAGCTAAACCTTGGAAAGGACCCACCCTCCATCTTGAAACGATTGCAGACTTGAAATTTCAGGATCACAAATGAAAGGGAAGTCTCGTGCGAAACGCCCTGCCCGCCCTACCGACACGTCTGGGGGTGCGAAAGGAAGGAGGCACTCATCAGGAAAAGATGGAGGAGGAGAAAGACGAGGAGGAGGAAGAGGGGGATGAGGATGAGGAGGAGGAGGAGGAGGAGGAGGAGGAGGAGGAAGAGGAGGAGGAGGAGGAGGAGGAGGGGGAGGAGGAGGAGGAGGAGGAGGAGGAGGAGGAGGAGACGAAGGAGGAAGAAGCGGAGTCTGACGCGGAGGCGGAGGAGGCGGAGGAGGCAGACAGCAGATGGCAAACACTGGAGTGCCCTGCTGTATTTGGTGGCGCGCACAGGGGAACTGGGCAAGGGGGGCGGCCTTCGGACGGCGGGGGGGCCTTCTTAGAAGGGAACGGCCCCTGAAGAGCAGTGCGCCCCGCGCCTTACATCCCTTCAGTTCTCTGAAGGCCGCCCGCCCTAGGGGTTCACGTAAGCGGGGTAGATGAAGAGGAGGGCGCGGTGGGAGGAGCGAGGAGAGGGGAAGGAGGGGGAAGACGAGAAGGTGGAGAAAGAGCCAGAGGAGGAGGGGGAAGAGCCAGCTACCCCGCTAGCGGAGCCCCTGAACCCCAGAGACGGCAGAGCAGATAGAAGGCCTCCCCCCTGACTTCGGGGCCCCACAACCGTGTGGTGACGGACCGCGCAGTGAACTCGGGATCCCCAATAGCGCGGTCTGCCACCGCACGGCCTCGGGACCTCGGAGGCCTCGGTCGCTCGAGACATCCGCGGAGAACGAGCCGACTCCCAAAACCGTGCGGTGACCCGGGATGCCCTCTGATTCCCCCCGCGGCGTGGTCACCAAACCGTTTGGGGGCCCCCGAGGATCGATCGGATCGAAACCGAGATGGGCCCCAGAGGGGGGGGAGCGGCGCGTGAGGCGGAAGGTCGGGGGGGGGCTGGGGGGGGGGGGGCATCGACCTGGAATCGGCGATGGGCCCGCGGTAGCACAGCAGCTCTGCCCCCCTCTCTGCGCGCCGCTGGAGTGTGCCAGCCACCCTGACGGCCGCGGTGGCCCGAGGTTCTCGCTCGGCCCCAAGTCGGCTTCGGGGCAGCCCGGCCGCGATGCGGGGCCGCAGGAGGGCGCCCTGGCGGTCTGCCTCGGCGAGGCGTGGCCGTGTCCGGCCTCTGAAAGGACATGCCTGCGCGCCCGCCGCCGAAGCGCAGCCCGTGGAGGGGCCACGCACAAGGCGCGGGCACCCCCCCCGGTCCGCGCGGCCCCAGCAGCCGCCGACTGCAAGCCTGCACCGGCCCTGGCCATTGCCCATCCTGAACTCAAGATCGGCGCATGCGCCCTCTGGGCCCAGGGCGAAGGCCACCGATCCCGGGCCCTGGGGTCCTAGGCCCCACCAGGACTGGTGCTCGCGCGCAGCGGGCGCCGCCAGAGGCCGTCGGGCGCAGGCGGGGGCCCGCTCACGAGGCTGTTGGCATGGAGCCGCCGCCAGCGCTGGGACGCCCTGCGCCGCGGGCGGCGGGCCCCCCCGCAGGCGGTGCCGCCCCCCGGGGGCGCAGCCGCCGCCCGCGCGGGACCGGGCGCGGCGGCGGCCGAGCTCACGAGGGCCGCCGCCGCCGCGGCCAGGCGGTCCAGGGCCGCCGCGAGCGCGGCGGCGCCCTCGGCACCTGGGGGGGGCGCTGCGGAGCGCCAGCTGAGCCGGCACAGGCGGATCGCTGCGGCCCTCGGTTATAAGCGGGGGGGGACGACAAGGGGGCCAGCAGCTGCCCGTCGGACTCGGCCCAAGCCATGCACCGGAGGAGGGGGAGGCGGAGAGGAGTAAGAGGAGGAAGAGCAGGAGGAGCAGGAGGAGGAGGAGGAAGAGGAGGTGGACCCCGCGCACCGTGGGGAAAGAAAGAGGGGGAAAGGGGGGAGTGGTGAAGACAAGACACGTCGCCAAGAAGCGTAATCGATCCTGCGTCGGCAGGCAGGCAAGTCAGACATCCGTCTGCTCCCGCGCAGAGCACGATCGCGCGGGCCAGGCGGCATTGTCAGTTCCCACGCCCCGCGGTCCCTGTTCCGCCCGCCCCCTCTCTGCTCTGGGTCCCATACCGTGGCATACTGCTGCACCAGAGGCCAGAAGGCTAAAAAGAAAGGAGGAGGAGGAGGAGGAGGAGGAGGAGGAGGAGGAGGGCAGAATGGGGAACGGGCGATGGCAGGCCAGAAGCAAATAGGCCGAGGTGCAAGGACGCTGCGGGCCGCAGAATACCCGCGCCTCCTCAACATGGATCATCAAACAGCGATCGGATGATGGTTCGTCTGGCGGGGGAGTGCCAGCGGGAGGACAAGAGCAGAAAGGAAGATAAGTACGTTTCTGTTATAGATATATGAATATGTATATTCCCTACCTAGGCTCTGCCTAGAAGGGTTCTTACTCTCTTAGCTTAAAGGGGCCGGGCAGTGCAACACGCCCTGGGCGGTTCCCCCAGTCCCCTGGGAGCGGTTCCCCCCAGTCCCCTAGGAGCTTTAGCTTTAGCTTTAGCTTTAGCTTTAGCTTGGCTTTAGCTTAGCTGTAGCTTAGCTTTAGCCTAGCGTTTCGCTTAGCTTTTCGCTTAGCGTTTCGCTTAGCTTTAGCTTAGCTTTAGCTTAGCTGTAGCTTAGCTTTAGCTTAGCTGTAGCTTAGCTTGAGCTTAGCTGTAGCTTAGCTTTAGCTTAACTTTAGCTTAGGTTTAGCTTAGCGTTAGCTTAGCTTTAGCTTAGCTTTAGCTTATGCTTAGCTTAGCTGTAGCTTAGCTTTAGCTTAGCTGCTGCTCAGCTTTAACGTAGCTTTAGCTTAGCTTTAGCTTAGATTTAACTTAGCTTTAGCTTAGCTTTAGCTTAGCTTTAGCTTAGCTTTAGCTTAGCTTTAGCTTAGCTGTGGCTTAGCTTTAGCTTAGCTTTAGCTTAGCTTTAGCTTCGCTTTAGCTTAGCTTTAGCTTAGCGTTACTGTTACTACTAATGCTGCTTTCCTAGGGGTTCCAACTCCTAGGTAGGGTCGCACTGGGATAATCTATATTTGTGGACAGACACACTCGTACAGAGAGGCCGAAACACGAAGATAGAAAGAGAGAGAGACAGGAAAAAAACTGAGACAGAGACAGAGACAGAGAGACAGAACCAGAGAGAGGACAGAACAGGACAGGACATCTGCATCGAGCCGAGCGGATGGAATGCGCCGCAGCGCCCAAAGGTAGAATATTACAAAATAATTTGTCTAACAGCATCCACGAATCCAGAACAGCTCGAACAAAAAAAACGCAGAATCATACAACCACAACAACATAGCTATCATAATGCTTTGCAGGCTGCTTCCATATTGCACGATGAAGTGGCAGAGCTGCGGATGTGAATTAGTTGTCAACTGTCGCGGTAACGCCCTGTTCTTGCAAGTGCATAACAATATCAGATGTCCAAATATCGTTTAGTCGGCAAGCCGGGCGCCCCTGGCAATATTTTGAAAACTCCAGATGCCGCGACGCTGGTATCGACCTCCACTTCTCGTGGCTTGACGACGTCAGTCGACGCGCAAATCTCCGCGCCTTCTTATGCCACGCCTCAGACTCATCGTCAACGTGCAATTCTTCAGCTCGCCTTCAACTGCGACCGCCACGACTTTTACCCAAGAGGTCCACGACTCGAGGTCGTCCTGGCTTTCGCTGCCCTTCTCCCCGTGGAATTCCTCGCACACGCTGTCGCTTGCACCCGCGCCGTCCGTAGATCCCAACTCCGCGCTTGGGGCCCCGATGTTTCGGTCGACCACGCGCCTTTCAGCTCCGGGGGCCATCCGTAGAATCTTTCCCAGCGCGCGCTTCAGAATGTCTGCGCGTCTAGCGTCAACGTCCATGCTGATGCCCCGCAAAGCGCGGCGGGCCCGACAACGCCCTCGAACAAGTTGAACCGCGAGAAATCGGACCTTGGATGTGTAACGTTAGATTCTCTAACCATGAATGTTTTCCACATTGCCGGATGCGAAATTCTAATCCTGCGCGCATCTTAGGCGACAACCCCAGCGCCTTGCCCAAACATTTGACCGCTTCACCTTTCGGCTCCTCCTCCTCCTCCTCCTCCTCCGCATCATCATCACCACCACCACCATCATCATCATCATCATCATCATCATCATCATCATCATCATCATCATCATGATCATCATCACCACCACCATCAGCATGATCATCATCATCATCATCATCATCATCATCATCATCATCATCATCATCATCATCATCATCATCATCATCATCATCATCATCATCATCGTCGTCGTCGTCATCATCATCATCATCATCATCAGCAGCATCATCACCATCACCATCACCATCACCACCATCATCATCAGCATCACCATCATCATCATCATCATCATCATCGTCATCATCGTGATCATCATCCGACCTCGTACCTCCTACCTATCACCTCCTACTCCCCTGGCAGGTCCTAGGAACCCTTTACCCACCCCAACACTTTCCTCTCGTGAAACCTCCCATGTTCGCTCCTCCTCCTCCTCCTCCTCCAACTCATCCTCCAACTCCTCCTCCTCCTCCTCCTCATCATCATCATCATCACCATCACCAGCACCACCACCATCAGCAGCAGCCGCATCTTCATCATCATCATAATCATTAGCAGCAGCAGCAGCATCATCACAATCATCGCAATCATCATCACCAACAAAAAGATCATCATCACCATCATCAGCAGAATCAGCATAGTCAGTATCATCATCAGCAGCAGCATCATCATAATCGTCATCATCATAAGCAGCATCAGCATCGTCATCAGCATGATCATCGTCATCATCATCATCATCCACGTCATCATCATCATCAGCATCATCAGCATCATCATCAGCAGCATCCTCATCATCCTACTCTTCATCCTGATAATATTCATCATCAGCATTATTATGTTCATCAGATGATTCAACATCATTATCAGAATCATCATCCTCAGCATCATCGTCATCATCGTCATCATCATCACCGTCATCGTCGTCGTCATCAGCATCAGCATCAGCATCAGCATCGGCATCAGCATCAGCATCAGCATCGTCACCCTCTTCCTTCTTCTATGCCTTCTCCGCATCCTTCCTCCCGCCCCTCTCGGCCTCCTCCCGACGTCAACGCCAACGCCGACGTCGACGACATCGACGACGACAATGAAGACGACGTCGGTGTCAGGGTGGTTGTCCAGCGCCGACGCCGCCGCCGACGCCGGCCCCCCCACCCACGAGCACCGCGGGGCGACGTGAGAGGCAGCGCCGCACCAGCACGCGGCCGCCGCGGGCCTCCCCGAGCGACGTTTCTCTCGTCGTCGTCGTCGTCGTCGAAAGAAGAAGAAGAAGAAGAAGAAAAAGAAGAAGAAGAAGAAGAAGAGGAAGAAGGAAATAATCACAATCATACTATGAAGAAGGAGGAGGAGAAGAAGCTTAATGAGGGGCTCTACAATGGCTTCAGGAAGCAAAAACCACTGAGCGTCCTGAGGTTTTCAATGAGGTTCGTGTTCTCGCCTTTTCGGGGCTCTGATAACCCTAAAGACTGCCCACCGGCCCAAGACGGACCAAGAGGCCCGCAAGAGGGCTCCAAGAAAGCCCTAGAGGCCCCAAAACGACCCAAGACGCCCTCAGGAGGCTTCAAAAGCCCCCCTCAAGAGGCCTCCGAAAGGCCCCCAAAAGGCGTCCCAAAGGACCCCAACAAGCATCCACGAGGCCTCGGGCCCGCAACCTGGGCACGGTGGCGGGTTGGGCCCAAGGCCACTCGATACCATGGCATTGGGTTCCCTTTTGTCCATTTGAGACTCTGGGAGGCCAAATTTGCCTTGCGCGTGCAAGGCAGGCGTGTGCGGTCGCTGGGCGTGCGCAAGAGCACGTGAGCGAGTTTGGGGCATGGCTGCAAGCGCCAATCCCGAGCCTGAGGCATGGCAAGCTCTGGGCATGCCGGAGCGGCTCCTGGAGCGAAGGGGGCCCTCTGCAGGGGAAAACGAGAGGGGGCCCGACCACGGCAAGAGGCCTCCGCGGATCTGCCGGGAGACGCGACCCGAGCCTCCCGCGAGGGCCCCCCCCCGCCTCGTCGCCCGGAACGGGGCGTGCGGCCTCCAGGGCGGCCGCCCTCCGTCCGAGAGGGCCCCTGCCCTGCCAGCACAGAGAGGGCAGAGCATGCACCCCCTCGGTGAGCACCCCTCGTCGGCGTCCAGGGCCAGAGGACTGCACGCTGCGAGCGACATCCGATGCGTGGAGGGCAGAACACCCACCCCCACACAAGAATCACCCCAACAAGCGAAACCGTTTAGTAAACGCACCCACAGAAGGAATCGGACAGGGCAGGGCTGTTCAACAAATGCCGAGGGCCGTTTAGTAAACGTCAATTGTCTTGTCGGGTCTGGGTGGTTGTTCCTCCCTTGAACGTGGTGGCCAAATCACACCACGACATCGCGAGAAAGCTCGCAGCTGGACCTCCCGATCCAACCTCTGTGCGAGGCTTCGGCAGTCAGATCTACCTCTAGGGTCCGAAAGCGCCCGCTCGGCCGTGCGAACGCGTGGACGTAGCGTGGAGACCTCGGCCGTGGCGTGGACACATGCCAGCCAGCATCGAACTGCTAGATCGGAATAGCTCGAAAAAACATGGGTCGAAGCGAGACACGTCGGCACGGAGTAGAAAACGAATCAAATCGACTGCGCCTGGAAACACAACAACGTCGTGCAAGCACTGGGCCACTCCAGATCGTCGTTGAATCGAATTCGAATTGGATCGAGCTGCACGATATCGATTCAGGATCGATCGAATCGACAGGCGCCCACAACAGCAACACCGATCTTGGTCAGGCCCGTGCTCGGCCCTGGGCTGGTGTATCGTCCTTCCTGGCCTCGACCAGGCCCATGCGAGGCCTGGCCAGGATCGGTGTTGGTGTATACTAGTTACTGCAGGGAATCTTCGTTTCCACCAGGGTGTCCTCCGAAACTCTGCTGTGGTACGAACATGCTTCACGCCTGGGAACGATCTAGCAGCCTCGCCGCTGGAGGTCAAACTTAGAATGCCATCGCATCATCTTGATCACCTTCGCGGGACGAAACGACGCGAACTCTTGGCTCTGGCACGAGTCAATGACCAAGTCCATGTTACGAAGTCGGTAGCTCGGACAGGCACGGGGGCCTCTGCACTGAGTGCGATATGATTTCAGCGAGTGCGGCAGAACACTGGAGACACTTTCTGCTCGAACCACAGTGCAGGTCTTCAAGATGCACGCCTTGCGCCAACGTGCCTCACCATTGTCGTGCATCGTTCCTTCCTTCAAACTCGGGTGCGTGACTGCGAGGCATGTGCAGAGTGGGCGGGTAGCCAAGACCCTCTGCGCCCGATTGAGCGGGGTGAGAGCGTCCGCATTCGAGGAGCCTGCGCTCAACCTGGGCCCCCGCTACCTTTCACTTCCAAGCCGCACAGCGTGCCCTGCCTGATCCCTCGTGCCGCATGAGATATGGTGGCGACCACGACCGAGGAGGGGCAGGACAGGGAAGAAGGGGAAGGCTGCCGCAGCGGCGGCGGCGAGCGGTGCCCCCCCCCCTCCCGCACCGCTGCCAGCGTGAAGGCCGGCACCCACCAAAGCCTGCGGCACGGCCCACAACTGGCATCGTGTCCCCCCTCCCGGGGGTGGGCCGCACAGTGCAGGTCAGAGAGATGAATGCACCAGACCCCCCCCCCATCAGGCTCGATGAGGCGCGCTGCTGGCAACATCTGCACCACCCCCACCTCCGAAGGAGGCAGCCGCGATCATGGGCGGAGCGGTAAAGAGATCCCTATTTCTATTCCCCATGCAGAGCCGATTTCCCACATGCTCTTTCATGGATACAAGAGGGATCCAACAATAAATGCCGTTGAAGAACCGCGATCCAGTTGTTGCTAATCCATGCCCTTCTGAAGCGTCACCTTCCCAGAATTAGGAAACGAGGTGCTGGAACGGTCGAGCTAAGTACTAATTGCAACTACGGGTACGGCGGATGTGACAATGAATGGGGGAGAGATGCGTTCTGGCCGCGGGCCAAGCGGAGCAGCCACAGCTAGGCTGACGGCAACGAACGGTCGTGAAACACAACTCCTGTGAGTACACATATCTGCGGCAGTCAAAGCAGGGCTATGCAAGCTCCTTGCCCTGATGCAAATACGGAAATTGCAAGTTGGCCTGAAACAGAATGGAAACTCACACATTTGACTCGGCATCGAGCGAAAATGGGGGGGAGGCGCGAGGACAAAGGAGGTAGAGGTGGAGGAGACGACCATCACCACCACAACCACCATCGCGACGACGACGACGACGCTGACCACGACAACGACAACGGCGACCACCACCACAACGACGCGGACGACGACCACAACGGGGAAGGCGAAGGCGACTGCAACGGCGACGACGAGGAGGACGACGACGACGACGACAACGACGGCGACGACGACGACGGCGACGGCGACGACGGCGATCGCGACGGCGACGGCGATCGCGACGGCGCCATGGCGCCTGGCGAGCACCGGCAGCGGCGCGAGCAGCATGGACGCAGCGCCGGCGGAGGCCGCGGCCCCGGGCGCCAGCCCGAGAGCCAGGGCGCCCGCGGCGGGGGGTCCGCCCCATCTGCGCGGCAGGCGCGAGAGTCGTCGTCGTTGTCGTCGTCGTCGTCGTCGTCGTCGTCGTCGTCGTCGTCGTCGTCGTCGTCGTCGTCGTCGTCGTGGCCGTCGGCGTCGCCAGCGTCGTGGTCACGTCATCGTCGGCGTCGTCGCCGTGGACGTCGCCGCCACCGCCGTCGTCGTCGTCGTGGCCGTCGTGGCCGTCGTGGCCGTCGTCGTCGTCGGCGTCGTCGTCGTGGCTTTCGCCGTCGTCGTCTTTGTCGTCGTCGGCGGTGTCGCCGTGGACGTCGCCGCCACCGCCGTCGTCGTCGTCGTCGTGTCCGTCGTGGCCGTCGTGGCCGTCGTCGTCGTCGGCGTCGGCGTCGTCGTCGTGGCCTTCGCCATCATCGTCTTCGTTGTCGGCGTTGTCGCCGTGGACGTCGTCGTCGTCATCGACGTCGTCGTGGCCGTGGTGGCCGTCGTGGTCGTCGCGGCCGTCATGATCGAACATCCAGGACAAAGGTTCGCGGTTCGAGGTTCGAGGTTCTCGGCTACCAAACCCACGCCAGTCTAGACGCCGGGTAGAGAGTGCGAAGGAGAACGGGCTACTTATCCTCCACATCTTCCATTTCCTCCTTCGTCCTCCCTCCTCCTCCACCGATTCCTCGAGCACTGCAGGCTGGTGCGGGTCTCTCTTCTGATGTCTAGTCGTCGTCGCCGTCGTCGTCGTCGTCATCATCATCATCATCATCATCATCATCATCATCATCATCATCATCAGCATCATCATCATCATCATCATCATGCTCATCATCATTATCAACAACATCATCATCATCATCATCATCATCATCATCATCATCAGCATCATCATCATCATCATCATCATCATCATCATCATCATCGTCATCATCATCATCATCAGAATCATGACCATCATCACCGTCATCATCATCATCATCATCAACAACATCATCAACGTCGTCGTCACCATTATCACCATCATCGACATAATCCTGCTCCTCCTCCTCCTCCTCCTCCTCCACCTTATCCTCATCCTCATCATCATCCTCATACTCCTCCTCTTCATTTCCCTGCTGCTTTTCATCGTCGTGCTCATGATCATTACCACCACCACCACCACCACACCTACCACCATCTATCATCATCATCATCATCATCATCATCATCATCATCATCATCATCATCATCATCATCATCATCATCGTCGTCGTCGTCATCATCATCATCATCATCATCATCAGCAGCAGCAGCAGCAGCATCGTCATCAGCATCATCATTGTCATCATCAGCATCATCGTCATCATCATCATCGTCATCATCATCACCGTCATCATCATCAGCAGCAGCATCGTCATCATCATCAGCAGCATCGCTTTCTTCATCATCAGCATCATAGTCATCAGCATAACCATCAGCAGCATCAGCATCATCAACATCATCATCAGAATCATCAACATCATCATCAGCATCAGCATCAGCATCAGCATAAGCAGCAGCATCATCAGCATCAGCAGCAGCACCATCATCCTCGCCATCCTCCTCCTCATCCTCATGCTCGTCCTCATCGTCATCATCAGCATGATCAGCATCATAATCATCAGCATCAGCAGCAGCATTAGCAGCAGCATTAGCAGCAGCATCATCATGCTCATACTTCATCAGCATCATCAGCATCGTCATCAGCAGCAGCATCATCCTCATCATCATCATCGTCATCATCATCATCGACATCATCATCAGCAGCATCACCATCACCATCATCCATCCTCCACCACCATAACCACCGTCATCATGATAATCATCATCATCAGCATGACCAGCATCATCCTCATCATCAGCATCATCATCATCATCCAAGCACCACCACTTCTTCGTGCCGCCAGACAAGCAACCCAACTCCACCGGCTGCCCTGGCTCGGTGACAGACAGTTCGAGCTCCTTCTTGCCAACACCTGACGGAGTTTGAAGGCCGACGGAGAGCTGGAGGCAGGAACCGTCACCTGGCTCGTCATCATGAGCCTCATCACGTGGAGCGATCCCACGTGACGCGATCCCACGTGTGCACGATCCTGGGATATGTTCCAGTGACGCGATCCCACGTGTGCACCAGACTCTTCTTGCGACAACATTGTCCGCACTGCCACTTCTTGGCTGGCAGACGGGATCCCTCACGTCTCTGTTTGTGCCACGTGTCACTGTTCTGGCGTCCTCCGTCGGCCTGCCCACTGCCCGCCGTGGATCTGGACAGGGAGAACTGAGCGCGGGTGTACAGAGAAACCTGGTGGCAGTCTGTCTGCCACATCAGGTTGAAAGGGAAAGCCATTGCGCGGTGTCTAAGCGCCCGAGGTCCCCCCATTGAACCCGTACATTGAGCCAAATGGTTGCGGAGCTCCTCCTCCTCCTCCTCCTCCTCCTCCTCCTCCTCCTCCTCCTCCTCCTCCTCTTCCGCCTCCTCCTCCTCGGCCTCCTTCTCTTCCGCCTCCTCCTTCTCTGCCTCCTCCTCTTCCGCCTCCTCCTCCTCCTCCTCCGCCTCCTCCTCCTCCACCTCCTCCTCACCACCACCTCACCATCACCATGACCATCACCACCATCACCGCCACCATCATCAGCATCATCATCATCATCATCATCATCATCATCATCATCATCAGCATCATCATCATCATCATCATCATCAGCAGCAGCATCATCATCATCATCATCATCATCATCAGCAGCAGCAGCAGCAGCAGCATCATCATCATCATCATCATCATCATCCTCATCATCATCATCATCATCATCATCATCATCATCATCAACATCATCAGCATCATCATCATCATCATCATCATCATCATCATCAGCATCCTCATCATCATCCTCATCCTCATCATCCTCATCATCATCATCATGATCAGCATCAGAATCATCAGCATCATTGTCATTGTCATTGTCATCATCATCATCAGCATAATCGCGATCATCATAATCATCAGCGTTATCATCAACATCCTCATCATCAGCATCATCATCATCCTCATCACCAACAGCATCAACAGCATCATCATCATCAACATCGTCATCATCGTCATCAGCAGCAGCATCATCATCTGCATCAGCATCAGCAGCAGAATCGGCCGCAGCAGCATCGTCATCAGCATCATCAGCATGAACTTCATAATCAGTATCACAGTCACTATCATCATCAGCATCATCATCAGCATGGTCATCATCCCCATCATCAGCATCATCATCATCATCATCAGCATACTCATACTCAGCACCATCATCCCCAATCATCATCATCATCATCAGCAGCATCATCATCATCATCATCAGCATCAGCATCAGCATCAGCAGCATCATCATCATAAGTGTCATCAGCATCACCATCACCATCAACCTTACCACCAGCATCACAATCAGCAACAGCATCATCATCAGCATCTTCATCTTCATCGTCATCAGCATCGTAGTCAGCAGCACCACCATCAGCATCATCATCATCAGCGAAACCATCATCATCAGCATCATCATCGTGATCCAAATCCTCCTCCTCCTCCTCATCATCATCGTCATCACCCTCATCATCGTCAAAATCAGCATCAGCACCAGCGTCGTGAGCATCGTCAGCATCGACATCAATATCATCATCATCAGCAGCAGCATCAGCATGTTCATCATGATCAGCATCAGCATCAGCAGCGTCATCATAATCCTCATCATCACCTCACCCTCAGCATCACATCAACATCGTAATCAGCAGCAAGATCACCAGCATCAGCATCAGCATGATGATCATCATCATCATCATCATCATCATCATCATCATCATCATCATCAGCAGCATCAGCATCGTCATCATAATCATCATCATCGTCATCGTCATCGTCATCGCCATTATCATCATCGTCATCATCGTGATCACCCTCCTCATCATCATCATCAGCAGCATCAACATCAGCATCATCATTATCATCATCATCAGCATCAGCATGAACATCATCATCACTATCAGCGTCGGCAGCATTGTCAGCATCATCATCAACAGCAGCATCCTCGTCATCATCATCATCATCATCATCATCATCATCATCATCATCATCATCATCATCATCATAGTCAGCATGATCACATTCAGCATCATCACCATCATCATCATCATCATAATCATCATCATCATCATCGGCAGCATCATTCTTCTCACCCTTATCATCAGAGCAATCAGCAGCACCACCACAAGTATCATTATCATCAGCGTCATCATCAGCAGCATCAGCAGCATCATCATCATCATCATCATCATCATCATCATCATCATCATCATCATCATCATCATCATCATCATCCACATCATCAACATCAGTATCATCATCATCATCATCATCATCATCAGCATAATCGTCATCATCAGCAGCAGCATCACCATCATCAGCATCAGCATCAGCATCAGCATCAGCTTCATCGTCATCAGTATCATCATCAGCATCATAATAAGTATCACCATCATTATCATCATCACCCATCATCAGCATCATCAGCATCAGCATCAACATTGTACTCAGAATCATCACCATCACCCTCAATCATTATCATCATCAGCATCATCAGCATCATCATCATCCCCACCTCTCATCCCTCATCCCTCGTCCCTCATTCCTGACAACTCACTCTGATCCTCGTCTCTTTCACTCCCTCCTCCTCCGTCCATGCCCGCGGGCCGCCCAAAGAACATCTGCAAGAAGCCCGCGGCCGCGCCCAGGACACCGCCGGCGATGATCAAAGTGAGCTCGTCCTACGCGCCCCCCGGCAAAGAGGAGCATCGGCGCCCGAGGGTGCGTGGCGAGAGATGCCCTGGGCAGCCTCGAGGGAAACCGACGACGACGTGGCCGACGACGACGACGACGACGACGACGACGACGACGACGACGACGACGGCGACGACGACGACGACGACGACGACGACGACCACGACGACGACGACGACGACGACGACGACGACGGGATGGGAGGGATGGGAGGGAGGGAGGGAGGAGAGGGAGGAGAGGGAGGGAGATGGAGGGAGGAGAGGGGCGGGTTCGGCCTCACCGTCTGCACTCTGCCCAGGGGTACGGGCCGACCCTTCACCCCGGGGAGCTCGCGGCGTCTGCGGGGCCCATCCCGCGTGGGGATACGCGAAACGTCCAAGAATCTCCCGCTTCGTCTGCGCAGAGTCCCAGCTCGCCCTACAAATTTCATGGTTCGAGCTCGGCCCTGCTATCTGGGCCTCGATTCTGCTGGCCGCGAACAGCACAGAAAGGAGAGGCGGAAACGTCCCCATGCGCAGGACCAGTGTTTCGTCGCGGGTTGTATTTGACTGGTCCTGGGGCAAACAGCGGTTCTCCAAAGGCTCAACCCTAAAAATGATCAGACTTCGTGATTTCTTCGCGACGCAAAAGGTCTGGGAAGATGGGTTTGCGGAGGATTCGTGGTGGTGGGGGCCTCTCGAGGCCTCCAGTCCCAAAAAAGCATCAACAGAAGACTGGAAAGAAGTAAATCCTCGGAGGAAACAAGGCCGACGACGGAGGCCCGACGACGGCGACGACGACTACGACGACGACGACGACGGCGGCGGCGACGAAGAAGCAGAAAAAGACGACCCCCGGACCTCTCCTGGGGTGCGTTCTGGCCAGAATTCCACAGGGGGACTCCAGCCGTGTCCAATACGAGCCTCACGGAGGCCCCCCCCAAAAAAGATGACTCGACCACCGAAACTCGGTCCTCGACCCTCGACCTTAGACTTTTACGACGACGACGACGACGACGACGACGACGACGACGACGACGACGACGGCGACCTCCCAGGAGGAGACGGGGGCCAGGAGGCGGGCAGCGGACCGGCCGCAAGTCCTCCTCGAACACTGGATGGAGGAGGTTCTCGAACTCGGAGGGGGTGAGGGCCTGCAGCCGCTTGACCAGCGTCTCCTCGGAGGGAGGACCCACACGCCCCAGGGGGAGCTAACAACGACAGAAACACACATGTTCGGAGGCCCGCGCGGATTTCTCGGGCCAGCGCCGGGGCCCACATGGCGCCGCCCCGGGCGCCGCCCCGCGCGCCGAGGGGGGTCCAGCGCCAATCCGAGAAATCCGCGCGGACATCCGAAAGTTCCTGTCCATGTCGCTGTTCGCCTGGCCCGTCTTGGGGCCCAGGATCGGTGCGGTGCATGCGCACTCCTGCCTTGGCCAGGAGGACGTACAAAACAACGGTTTACCGAGGATTGGCCTGGCCAGGGTCGGTGGGGTTGTAGAATTGGCCTCCCCTGGGATAGGAGGAGAAAGACAAGAAGGAAGGATGGAGGAGGAGCAGGAAGAGATGGAGGAGAAGGAGCAGGAGGAGGAAGAGGAGGAAGATGAAGGAAGGGGGGAGAGGGGAAGGAGGATGGAGGAGAGAGGAGGAGAAAACGGGTGTATGTTGTGCCGGGTCAGCCGTACAGTTGGCTGTCGGGCCAGGCGTCAGTCTGAGCGTCGAGGAAGCGCCGTCGGGTCGCGTCCCGTCGGCGGGTCGGCAGTCGGCAGTGGTGTCGGGTCGTCTGTTGGGTTGGCGGTCGTGCCGTCCGTCGCGTGGGCCGTCTAGCCGTCTAGGCAGGCAGGGCTGGCAACATAGCCTAGGCAGTCCAAGAGAACAAGACTCGGGCGCGGGGTGGGCGTCGGGCGAGGCGTCGGGTAGGGAGTGGGGTGGGGCGTCGGGCTGGGCGTCGGGTAGGGCGTCCAGTATGGCGTCGGGCAAGGCATCGGATATGGCGTCGGGTACTGCATCGGCGTGGCTCTCGCCGTAACGCCGCGCGCATTGAATCTGACAGTTTGCAGCAGGTTCAAGAAGGTTTGTATGGCTGACGTCCCAGGAACGGCGTCCTGGCACGATTTAGGGCTGTCCAGACTCAACTGTCAGGTTGATTCGCGGTGTTGAAATCCCTGGAAAAGCGTTCTGGCACGATTTAGGATTGTCAGGACTCAAAAGGTCACCTTGATTCGCGGTGTTGAAATCCCAGGGAAGGCGTTCTGGCACGATTTAGGACAGTCAGGACGCAAGGGTCACGTTGATTCGCGGCGCTGAAATCCCAGGAACTGCGTTTTGGCATGATTGAGGATTCTCAGGCGGTTGTCTTCCAGTGGGGCACGTCCAAATACATTATTGCAGGGGCCTATTGTCAAGGTTGTCCTCTTTCGCCATTTTTGTGTGTGATCGTGATGACGGTTCTTCTGACTGATGCACATCGCTTACTGGGAAATCGAACTCCGAATCTGCCAGGAGGAGCAGTGCGGGACCTCGTATATGCAGACGGCACGCTGCTCGTGGACAGCGATCCCGAAATCGTCGAGGAGCTCATGCGCTGCATCGAGGAGTGCGGGAGGCAGTACGGCCTGGCATTCAATTGGAACAAGGTGGAGCTGATGCGCGTGAGAGTCGATGAGAACATCATGAACTACGAGGGCATCCCCATTGAGTGCAAGGACCACTTGATATACCTGGGTACATGTCTTTCTGCCGACGGTAGATGCGGATCAGAGCTTAGTCGACGAATAGGGGCCGCAAGCAGAGGATTTCATGTGCTGAGTTCAATGTGTTCAAATAGTTCCTTGAGCCGCAAACGTAAATTGCGCACGTTTGACGCATGTGTCGTCTCGAAGCTATTGTACAGTATATTCGCATGTTGTCTTAGCAAAGCTGAGCGGAAAAGGTTGGACGCATTCGAGGCGAGGTGCCTCCGCCGTATCTTCCAGGTACCTCATTCATACGTGAGTCGGATTTCAAATGCCACCGTTCTCAGCATGGCAGGTCACGTGTCGCTCAGTGAAAGCGTGATGAAACGTCAGATGGCTTTCATGGGGCAGCTTGCCCGACGCCCAGATTCTGACCCAGTTCGATGTTAAATTTTCGAATTCTATCTCTTCGCCCCCCAAGCGGTCCTCGAAAACGAGATCGACCACGACAGTTTTGGGGACAAATGGTAATGCGCAACTGTCTGCTGGCAGCTGGTTCTCCCGCGCGGCTAGCTGCATTCTTTCGCCAAGAGGGCGGAGCAGCTCGTGCGTGGGAGGCTGCAGTGCGCTCGTGGCACAGCTGCTGAATCATGCTGGTTTCACCCTACTCGCGCGCCGGCCGGCGCAAGGCTTCTGAACTGAACAGGGGCCTGTGAAGAGGTATGTTGCAACATCGCTGATGCGTCTTCGCTTACACTGGTCCTCCTCCTCCTCCTCCTCCTGATCCTCCTCCTCCTCCTCCTCCTCCTCCTCCTCCTCCTCCTCCTCCTCCTCCTCCTCCCCTTCCTCCTCCTCCTGCTCCTCCCCCGCCTCGAGGAGTGAGGAGGAGCAGGAGGCCTCTTTCCCTGCGGCGGGCTGCTCGCGGCGGCGGGACGTGGGGGGGGGGGGCACCAGCGAAGCCTCGGCCAGTCCGGCGCTCGACCGACCAACATGGTCCATTGCTTTGCCCCTCCCGCGGGCTGCGGACGGCAGACCCCCTCACGTCGCGAAGAGGAAAGCGCGACGAGACCGTCCTCTTACATAATGTTCGTGCTCTGCGGGCCCCTTGTCGGGCCTCAGACCCGTCGAACACACAACTCGGGATGAAAGAACTACCCCGAGCAAGGGGCCCCGGCCTCTCGAG
>CAUYUJ010013503.1:232000-234500 GCA_963575745.1 Prorocentrum cordatum
TCATCCCTGTTCCTCATCATCATCATCATCATCATCATCATCATCATCATCATCATCATCATCATCATCCTCTTCCTCCTATTCCTATTTCTCCTCCTCGTCCTCCTTCTCCTTCTCCTCCTCCTCCCTCCTCCCTCCTCCCTCCTCCCTCCTCGCTCCTCCTTCCTCCCTCCTCCCTCCTCGCTCCTCCCTCCTCGCTCCTCCCTCCTCCCGCCTCCCTCCTCCCTCCTCCCTTCTCCCTCCTCCCAACACCCTCCTCCCTCCTCCCCCTCCCACTCCTCCTCTTCCTCCTCCTCATCCTCCTCCTCTACTTCTAAACAATATGAATGGTACTCTCATCTATCCCGTGGTGGCGTCCAGCAAATATTCGACCCCCATCCGCGTAGTGGTTTTTAACACACAAGACTCCCGGAAAATCGGCTTTCGCTTAGGTTTTTCAAGATGCTGCTCTCGCTGACCTCATTTTCGGACTACCGCTCATTCCGAATCGTGCTCCCGCTGCAACGCTGGCCTTATTTCCGCGCTTCCGCTCGTTCCGAATCGTGCTCCCGCTGGAGCGATGGCGTCATCATTTCCAGTGCCATGCCACGGCATGGTTTTCGATCCTTCCAAATAGGCCCAAAAATCTAGAAAATGGCCCTCCGAAAAACAGTGATTACACAGTCGGCGTCGATTCGTTAATTTTTGGGGCCGCAGAAGCCCCCCCACTTTGGGGCGTCGCCACGCCATGCTATGTCAGGCTATGCGTCCTCATTTCCGCGTTTCAGCGCTTGTTTTTTTCAAAACGCTGCCTCGCTGAAGCGCTGGCCTCATTTTCGGGCTACCGGTCGCTCCGAATCGTGCTCCCGCTGCAGCGCTGGCCTCATTTCCGCGCTTCCGCTCGTTCCGAATCGTGCTCCCGCTGGAGCGCTGGCGTCATTATTTACAGTGCCATGCCACGGCATGGTTTTCGTTCCTTCCACATACGTATATCCAAAATCTAGAAAATGGCCTCCCGAAAAAATCCTCGGAAGTGATTACACATTCGGCGCCGATTCGTTGATGGAGAGGCTCCTATGCTATGTAATGCTATGCCATGCTGCGACATCCGATTGTGCGAATAGAGAAGAGGTCTACAGCATAGTAAGGGATGGGAGGGAGGGGTAAGTCGTCAGGTATGACGCGAGCGTACCTAGCTTGTCCTCCTCCCCCTCCCTCTCCTCCCTCCTCCATCCTCCCTCCTCCCTTCCTCCTCCTCCCTCCTCCCCCTCCTCCCTCATCCTCCCTCCTCCCTCCTCCCTCCTCCCTCCCTCCTCCCTCCTCCCTCCTCCCTCCTCCTTCCTCCCTCCTCCCTCCCCCTCCTCCTCCAATCCTTTCCCTTCTAAAGAATTTCTCCCTGTCGCACCCCGAGGCCAGTTTTTAGGGCGGGCCGGGCGTTTCGCCTGAGACGTCCTCACCGCTTAGGACCCTGAAGCTTCAAAAATGGCAACTGCTTCACACATGGAGGGTGGGTGATTTTCAAAATGTTACTCTCGCCTTAGCACCGCGCACATTCGTCGTTCTCAAAATGTGGCTCTCGCCTTAGCACCGCGCACACTTCAAAAAATTGCAAGGGCTTCACGGATTGAGGGCGGGTGGTTTGCACAATGTGGCTCTCGCCCTCGCGCCGCGCACATTCGTCAAGAGCTTGACGGATTGGGATTGAGGGCGGATCCTTTTCAAAATGTGACTCTCGCTTTGGCGCCGCACAAATTCGTGCTCAAAATTTGCAAGCGCTTCACGGATTAAGGGCAGTTCCTTGTCAAAGTGTGGTTCTCGCCATAGCGCCGCACACATTCGTTTTACACATTTGCAAGAGTTTCACGGATCCCCATGCATAAGAAACAATGGTGTTTTTGGAAGGATTCTGGGTTGTGAGGGCGCAACAGTTACGTTGATTCGCTGTGCTGAAGTCTCAAATATGGTGTTCTGGCACGACTCAGGTTGATCCGTGGCGTTGGAATCCCGGGAGCATTGCTTTGGCATGCTTCAGGGTCTTCAATCGGTTGTCTTCCAACGAGGAAGTTCCCCCACTGGAAATGAACCACTGTAGGGGCCTATAAAGAGGGAGCTTAGAGGGAGGATTTACTCCTCTGGTCCTACTCCTCCTCCTCCTCCTCCTCCTCCTCCTCCTCCTCCTCCTCCTGCTCCTCCTCCTCCTCCTCCTCCTCCTCCTCCTCCTCCTCCTCCTCTTCCAACTCCTCCTCCTCCTCCTCCTCCTCCTCATGCTCATGCTCATCCTCCTCCTTCCTCCTCCTCCTCCTCTCCTCCTCCTCCTCCTCCTCCTCCTCCTCCTCCTCCTCCTCCTCCTCCCCCTCCCTCCCTCCCTCCCTCCCTCCCTCCCTCCCTCCCCCTCCCTCCCTCCCTCCCTCCTCCCTCCCCCCTCCCTCCCTCCCTCCCTCCCCTCCCTCCCTCCCTCCCTCCCTCCCCTCCCTCCCTCCCTCCTCCCTCCCTCTCCCTCCCTCCCTCCCTCCCTCCCTCC
>CAUYUJ010013503.1:239923-247423 GCA_963575745.1 Prorocentrum cordatum
CTACTATCACTACGACTACTACTATTACTACGACTACCACTACTACCACTACTACTACTACTACTACTACTACTACTAATAATAATAATAATGATAATAATACTACTACTACTACTACTACTACTACTACTACTACTACTACTACTACTACTAATACTCCTACTACTAATACTAATACTAATACTACGACTACTACGACTACTACTACTACTACTAACAATAATAATAATCATAATCATAATAATAATAATCATAATAATAATAATAATCATAATAATAATACTACTACTACTACTACTACTACTACTACTACTACTACTACTACTACTACTACTGTTGTTCCTCCTCCTCCTCCTCATCCTCATCCTCATCCTCATCCTCCTCCTCCTCATCATCATCATCCTCCGACTCCTCCTCCTCCTCCTCCTCAGCCTCCCCCGCCTCCATTATCATCCGCATCATCATCATCATCATCATCATCATCATCATCATCAGCAGCAGCATCATCATCATCATCATAGCATCCTCCTCATCCTCCCTCCCTCCCTCCCGCCCGCCCGCCCGCCCGCCCGCCACGCCCAGCCGCACCGCCCGCCCGCCCGCCCGCCCGCCCGCCCGCCCTCCCTCCCTCCCTCCCTCCCTCCTTTTTCCTCTCTTTCCTCCCCTCCTCCTCCTCCTCCTCATCCTCTCCTCCTCCTCCTCCTCCTCCTCCTCCTCCTCCTCCTCCTCCTCCTCCTCGCTCCCGTCTCCTTATCATTCCCTTCCTCCCCCACCTGCCTCCTCCACCTCCCTGTCCTCATCCCCCTCCCCCTCCACCTGCTCCGCCTCCATCTCCCCCATCCCCCTCTGCCGAGGTCCCTGGAAGTCCACGGAGGTCCCCAGAGGCCGCCGGAGAGAGAGGGGGCGGCCGGGGGAGGCACCGCGGGGAGCTCGGCGGGCCGCCCACGGCCAGAGGCCGGCGGGCCGCGAGGTCGGCGGGTAGGGGCCCTCCTAGCCGCGCCGTCCCCTGGCCCTGCTCGAGGTGCCTCCCACCGTCAGAGCGCCTCCCAAGTGGGGTCCAGGACCAGGGCCGCTGCATCGGGAGCGCAGGGTCTCTTCTGGCCGCGGGCCTCGGCCTCGAGCGGGTTCCCCAGCATCGATCTCTAAGGAGCGGCCCGAAAATCAGAGGCCCTACTGAGCCCCGAGTGGTCCCTGATTCAGCGCCTTGACTGCAGATGGTGTCGCAGGATCACGCCGCATTGACGATACATCGGCGATGCGGAGCGGCCCTTCGACCCCGTCTGCTCAGACCATGTGGGAGGCCTGGAACCTCTGACTCGGAGAGGCACGGTGACTCGGGGAGAACAAAGAGATGGCTTGTCTGGTGGTGGCGGTGTGGATCCTCTCTCTCTCCTCATCCGAGGGGTACCCGGGGGGATCGATGATCGAGGTTAGTGTTCAGCGCTGGTGGACCTGTTGAGGGCCTCCAGGAGCCTCCAGAGACCGCTGGAGAGTGAAGGAGGAGGAGCAGCAGATAGACGAGGATCAGGAGCAGGAAGGGGGGAGAGAAAGAGAAAGCGGTGAGACGGACGAGGAGGAGGAGTAAGAGGACGACGACGAGGACAAGGAGGAGAATACGAATGGGGAAGAGAAGAGAGGAGGATGCGGAGGATGGGAAGGATGAGGAAGGATGAGGGAGACTGAAGTGATGGAGCTTCAGGCCAGGACTTGGCTTCACAAGAGGACTGATTCCCTACTCAGAACTAAGAAATTCATGTAGCGCATCCTCGTCATCAGCACGAATCTCACCCAGCTTGCGGACAAAATCGTTTACCTCTTGAAGGCTCGCCCGCGCCTCTGCTTGCTCGACAAAACGCTCGTACCGCGCAGGGTCGACAGTGCAATTTACATTCTCGCTTTCTCTGACGCACTCGGCTGCCAACTGGGAGCAAAGACTTGTGTCGTGGTAAGGGCACATTTGTGCGATACGGCGGCATGCCGGCCCATCGCATGTTGGCATGATCGTCATGATCAGCGACTCCTCCCTGACGTGGATACCGTGAGCCTTCAGGTTTGAGTTCAAAACTCTCTCAGAGTTATGGCAGTCTGAGAGGTGTAAAGACTGCTTGAAAGAACCACCAGAGCAAGATGTCCACGTTTTCGTCATTCGAAAGTCCGACGACCCCCGCTTGCCAGGGGTGAAGACTCTTGTGAGATGTCTGGCCGTTCCCCTCCCCTGGGGTCCAAAATCCCGTTGAGGGGGACTGGGGGGGGGGAGGGGGGGCGAGCTCGTCAGCGTACCTCTGGGGCCCCCAGAGGCTCCAAATTCACCATCGGACGCCTCCAGGATGCCCCAGATGCCCCCCAGGATGGCTCGAGAGGGATTGCAACGTACCCTAGAAGCCTCAAGAGAACCAACAAAACAAGAAGCCCCCAATGGACCCCAGAAACGCCCAAAAAGAGGTCCCAGCTCCGACTGAGGACGCTCAAGGAATCCCACCAGCCCTCTGAGCGGAAGCGGCATGACAAGTCTTCTCCTCCCTCTTCCAACAGCCCATCTCTCCTCATTTCCCCTCCCCATTTCCCCTCCCCTCCCCATTTCCCCTCCCCTCCCCATTTCCCCTCCCCATTTCCCATCCCCAGTTCCTATTATGCGAGGGGTCTACCCCTCCCCATCTGTCCCCTCCCCTGGGCCTGGACGGGCGGGCGCCCGCTGTGGCGCGGACGGCCCTCTCTTGGGGCTCCGGAAGGCCCCCACGGGTGGCTCCCGATTCGCCGAAGAGGGCCTCCCGGAGGGGACAGCAGGGGCCCCAGGTTGGTCCACGATGGCTTCCGCGAGACCTCCGACAGGTCCCAAGGGGGCCAAGAAGGCCCCAGGTGCCCTCGGAGCCCTCCAGCGAGCCCTCCAATGTGCCAGAGGAGAATCGATGATGATTGCCATCTCCTCTTCGCTTCTGATAGGCCTCTGAGGCCTCAAGATGACCCGGAGATGGCCCAAGAAAGCCCCCAGAGGGACCCAAGAGAATTGATCCCCCCTTATTGATCGAGGGCCTCCAAGATGGCCCCAAGAGGCCCTCCACGGCCCCCACAAGGGCCCCACGACGGGCCCAAGAGAGCCCCAAAGGCCTCCCAATGGCATCGAAAAGGTCACAAGATGTTTCAAGAGAGCTGCCAAGAGACTCCTATCCGCCACGGTGCCTGCACGGAGTGGGCGTGTTAGAATTCTCGTATGTGTTCTGGGAGGTGCTGTAGAGTTTTAAGGGGCCCCCCCTCGCCGCACGCGTGCCTAAAAAAGGCCCCTTCTGAAATTGTTGTCTGGCTGTCTTTTCGGCCTCCAGACTTCGAAAATGGCTTCCAAAGACGGCTTCCAAGACAGCCAAGACGACAACAGAACGGTTCAAGGTGGCCCAAGACAGCTCAAGAGCCCCTCAAGAGAGCCTCAAGATGGCTCCAGATAGGCCAAGAGGGCCTCAAGACGGCCCAAGAGGCCTTCTCGGAGAGCCCGAGGAGGCCAAAACCATTGATTGTCCTCGGGTGTTTTAAAGAGTGTGAGGTTCTCACCCGTTCGGGTTTCCGACCGCCCAAGACGGCCCAAGAAGCCTCCATGAGGCCTCCAAGACAGCTCCAGGACAGCCCAAGGGGCCCCCAAGGGGGCCCGAAGTCGGCCCAATAGCACCTAAAGATCGCCCAAGGGGCTCCCAATAAGGGCCCCAAGACAGCTTCGAGGCGCCCCAGGAGAGCAGCAAGACGGCCCAGAGAGGCCTTTGGGGCTCTCGTGGGCGGTCAGAAACCCAAACATGCCTGAACCTCAAGATCCTTCGAAAATCTAAGGCATCCTGAGCTGTATGTGGTCTTCTGGAAGGGTTCTGGACTTTCTCGGAGGCGCTTGGGAACGACGGTATGAGAGAGCAAATGTTTTGACGCTTCGCTTATCCCCGCCAGACCATCCAGAAACGATGCCCCGACGAGGCGCTTGCTCAGGTACTGCAGGATCAAGCGGTGGAACACACAGGGGGGCACCCGTCAAACCGAACCTCGGGATCAGCCTGAGCAGACTCAGCAGTCAACCAGCAATGTCTTCGCGGATCTTTCGATATCCAACTACCTGCGGCAAATCCCGCCACCGTGCCTGCGCAACAGGGCAGCAGGAAGGAGGCTGAGTGTTGGAACTGCACAACTCCGACGAGTAGTCTGCATCGGGGCGGGTCGTGGTCCCGACCTCGTCTGGGTCCGCGTGGTAGGGTGGAGGAGGAAGAGGAGGAGGAGGAGGAGGAGGAGGAGGAGGAGGAGGGAGGAGGAGGAGGAGGAGGAGGAAGGAAGAGGGAGGAGCAGGAGGAGGAGGAGGAGGAAGCGGGGGGGAGCAAGCGAGTCATTTTGCTGAGGCGGGGACCAAGGGCCGAAGAAGACAAGGATTTGCTCCCCATGGCCATCTCGGCCCAGCGAGGAGTGGTGGGGCATTATCGAGCTTCCCCATGTATGCAATTGTTCTCACATGTCGCTCGCATCGGATGGTTTGTGAGGTGATCGCACCGAGGAAAAAAAGGAGGGCCGTCTGGTCATACACGTGTCTGGGCAATATACTACAAAAATCACAATTGGACTGCGCGACAGCTCTGGACTGGGGGTCCACCGTGACTCCCACTTTGCGGGTTCACGAATTGATGTCCCCTGCCGATGACAACATCAAAACGCAATAGCAAAGTTGGCACTTCGAGAATCATGCCATAGCCGCCGCCCCTCACCTCTATAACTCCTGTTACGGCGGTCCACTCCCATATGCTCCTCATCGCACCCTTGCGGGAGCCAGCGGAATGGCGTAAGCCTCGTGAATATGGCTCACACTTCTGCCTATCACATCCAGCGAACCAATCGTTGACTGCATCTGATCCATGGTCTACCAAACCTCGAGGCACCACGAGCGTGTGGGGCACAAACAGCTTGCTTGGTGTAATGGGACTGGTAATGAACAAGTCGGAACGCAATTTAAGCAAGTAATCGAACACGCGCCCGTTGTCGTGCTCGGCCTTTGTTAATAGGTCGTAGCACCCCTGAACTTTTCCCCACTGTCCGTACCATCTGGTGAATTTTTGCGTGTCGAAGCAGTCTTGGCGGCATTGGCTATTGTGTGGCACTGGTGAATCACGCGCAATTCGCTGGCCCAACGGGCCAGAGGCGTGCTAAAATCCCTCGCAAGAACTTAAGAATACTTCCAGTTCGCGCGCGCGTAGCGACCCCGGGGGTTCTGCGGGCTGAGAATACCCCGGCAAAATCCCGGCAAGGTCCCGGCAGGTCCCGGCAAGGTCCCCGCAAGGTCGGGGAGATGCCGGAACTCCTGGGCGCGGCATCGGGGCCCCCCCGAGCCCCCAATGAGGCGCCAAACGGGTGGCACGCCGCACGGCCTCAGGCCAAGAGCGTTCCAAGATGGCCCACGTTGGAGACGGCCCAGGAAGCGCCCAAGAGGGTTCCGAGAGGACTTCGAGAGGCCCCGCAAACGCAGAACACATTGAGTCTACTTTGGTTTTCGAACGATTTGGGTGATACTGCCTTTTCGAGCTGTGCCGACCGCCCTGGACGGCCCAAGAGGCCCCAAGATCGATCCAAAACGGCACAAAGCCTCCAAGAGGGCCCCCAAATGGCCCAGGATGGTCCTTAAACGGCCCAAGAGGCCTCCAAGACGACCCCAGGATGGCCCCAAGAGGGGGACCAGAGGGGGAACCCGAACAGACATGTCGGACTCTCGACCCCAAGTGGCGCCCTGAAGCCCCCAGAGGCCCCCAAGAGCCCCCCAAGAGGCCCCAAGAGGCCTCGAAGAGGCCCCGAGAGAGGCTCCCAAAACCCCCAACATGCCCCCAGGAAACCCCAAGAGACCTCCAAGAAGCCCCCAAGAGGCTCCCCAGAGGCCTCAAAACTGCACCCCAGAGGCTCCCAAAAACCCTCCGAAGAGACCCTAAGAAGCGTCCATGAGGACTATGACACACAACCCAGCCACGTCTCGAAACTCTGCTGGAGCTCTCTTGAGCCATCTTCGCGCCCTCTGGGGCAGTCTACTGGCTCTCTTCGACAGGGTGCGAGCCACAGCTCCAAAGATCTCCTTGAGGACAGTTATGCCTGCCCCACCATTCCCAATGGGTACGAGCACACCGCCATGCAATCAACCGTGGTGCGAATGGGGCCGGCGGAATGAGCGAAGCGATCAAATGATCGTAGAGCCTGCTGGCTCAAAAGCTGCAACGGCACGATCCAAACCATGCAAAGAAACTCCTTGACCTCCAGACCTAGGGTCATCCTCTGAAGCTAAGTAGAGGAACACGCTTGTGTTCCACCCGTCTTGCTTCAAAGGTGAAATAATGTTCTTTAATTGGCGTTGATGCAAAGACGGCACCGGGAATGTTCGAGCTAATCCAGCAATGCATACTCCGCATGTTTTGGAAAGTTCCTGCGGCGGCGAGTCGCTCGCTTTCAATGATGACACAACGGTTCCAAGCATCAAGTTTGTGAAAATATACATGGCGCATCGCATCCACGACTCCATCTTCCAATGATCGGTGCAAAGACAGTAATGGGGTAATTAAGTTAATACGGAATCCAATGCAAACCTGAGCCGAAATGGCTACGCGGGGGAGAAGGGAAAAAGGGATGAGGAAAAAGTCAAGAATCAAGATGTCGAGCCTGCAATTCTCGCTTGCACCCTTCTGTGGGTGACTGTTCAGTCTCTCACCCTGGGACGAATTAAATCCAGATTAAGCCTTTCATAAAGAAAAACACTGAAAATCCGCCACCGTGCCTCTGGGCACGGAGTGGGCGTGTCCTCAGGTCATTTGCCTAAAGTCTGGAGCCTCAGTCCTCAGCCCTAGGGAGTTCTTAAAGGGGCCTAAAACCCAAGTTCTCAAATCTAATGGGGATTCCCGCGTGCCCTCTTGGCTCCCCCGCGGCTTGTCGTATGACTTTTCGGGCCCAAGACGACCCTCAGACGGGCCAAGGGGGCTCCAGGAGGCCTTCAAGACGGCCCAGGAGGGTCCCGATACGCCCAGAGATCGGCCCAAGACGCCAAAGCTGGCCCCAAGACGGCCCACGAGGCCTCCAAGACGGCCCAAGAGGCCTCCAAGAGGCCTCCCAAGAGGGCTCCCAGAGACCAAAATCGTGAATGTCATTTGGTTTTTGAAAGATTTGGGTGTTCTTGCCTTTTCGGCTTTCCTACGCTCGGCCCAAGAGGCCCCAATACCACCCCAAAACGGCCCAAAAGGCCTCCAAGAGGGCCCCAAGACTGCCCAAGAGCGCTCCAAGACGGCCCAAGAGGCGCCCAAGACGGCCCAACAGGTCCCCAAGATGGCACAGAAAGGGGACCAAGAGCGGGAACACGAACCGAAAATCCGAGCCGTCCGCCCCAAGACGCCCCCAGGAGGCCCCAACAGGCGCCCAGGAGGCCGAGGCCCCAAAAGAACGGCAGCCGCTGGTTTCGCCCGGGGCTGGATTCGCCCAGCTGGTTTCGCCCGGCGCTGGTTTCGCCCAGCGCTGGTTTCG
>CAUYUJ010013503.1:249923-262423 GCA_963575745.1 Prorocentrum cordatum
CCCTCTCCTCCTCCTCCTCCGCCTCCTCCTCCCCTCCTCTCCTCCTCCTCCTCCTCCTCCTCCTCCTCCTCCTCCTCCTCCTCCTCCTCCTCCTCCTCCTCCTCCTCCTCCTCCTCCTCCTCCTCTTTCCAAGCCCACATCACCATCACCACCACCATCACCATCACTCTCGCAATCGTTCGTCAGTCGTCGTAGTAATTATCCCGCTCGTCGACGGTTGGTCGCCCGTTGTCGTCGTCATCGTCCATTCCCACACTTTTCAGGAGCGCCCCGGATCGGCGGCACTGGCCGGAGGCCACTACAATATGTCTGGCTCTACTGTCGATAGCATATCGCTTTGAAAATTGTCTGGTTCTGGAAGCCTCTTATGCTAGCTCAGCAAGCGTTTCCGTTCTGAAGGCGTGTATATCGGACTCCATTGTTCACTTGCTCCATTTGAAGCTGGCTCGTGCTATGTCGGACCTGAGTGCATGCAGCTCCGCAGCGACGCACCATACCGCGCCCTGTTCGGTCGAGGCTGGACGGCCCGCCTGCCCCCTCTGGCCCCGTGGGGGCCTCTCGGGCACTCCTGAAGCCGAGGGGCCTCAAGAAGACTCCAAGAAGGTCCCCCAACGGTGGCAGCCAGAGGGCCGTTCGGATGCCGTCGCTTGGGGGGCGGTCCTCTTTCAACTTTCTCGGGTCTTCTTCAAACCCTGCTTGGGGGGACACTATCGGGACCATCTCTGAACTGTCTCCGAGGGGCACTATATTGTTCATCCTCTGCCTGTGCCCATAGACATACCGCAGTGATTACATGTTTCGCTGGAGCAACTGCTGTGACTATGATACTCGCTGGTGTAATGCGGTCGGTCGCGTCAGAATTGAATGATATAAACGATAATGGTGATTTACACTCCCACCAGCTAGTCGGCGTCTGCTGGCACGTCTTACTGCAGGAGCGAGCGCGGGTGCAAAAGAAACTTGTGGCATCTGCGCAACGGCTCGAATATACGTGTACGGTAGCTGTTTGGCAGCGGTTCGCGTACGCAATCTAACTCCCGCCCTGTAGGCGGTTGGAGCCACTATGACAGCAGAAATGAGAGCAGGACTATTGTCAAACTGAGACTGGGCTCCTGAACCCACATCATGATCCAAACATGGCCCCATGACACCAAGAAGCCCTGGGGCCCCCAGGGCGATCCCAGGATGACCCTACTACAACCCAATCACGACCACAAGACGCCTCCAGGATGACTCCGAGATGGCCCTCAAGAAGAACATGCAGACGAGACTATTCGCCGACCCCTTGTGATCTTCTCGCCATTTGAAACTGTTGCCCCTCCCCAAACCCTCCCCCAGGAACCCAGTCTGGCCGGTTTGGAGGGGGTTGGAGATTGGATGTGGGGGCTGTGGGGGGCGTGGGAAACGCACCAGCAGCCTGATCTACTTTAAAACTACTCCGGGACTCCCTCCGATGGTCCCACAACTGCCACCAGCCGCTCCCAGGTGGCCTGAGATGGTATTCACGTCGCGTCCGACGGCGCCAACACGTCCCAAGATGGCCCCGAGGCATCCCAAGAGGCCCCGAAGACGCCCCGAAAGCGCTCCAAGGGGATTCCCAACAGGGAACCAACAACCAAACAAAAATATGTTTAGCAGGTTCGCCTTGTCGGCCTTCACAGCCTTCACGCAGGCCCACGAGGCCCCCAAGACCGCCCCAAGACGGCCAGCAAGGCTCACTGGAAGGCTCGGAGACGACCCAGGCCGGCCCTGGAGGCGCCCAAGACGGCGAAAGAGGGCCCCACGAGAGCCCCCAAGAGGTGCGGGAGGAGCTCGAACGGACCTTTCGAGCCGTGCGACCCACAATGGCCCCCCCGCAACCGCCAGCAGGCCCAAGAGAACCCCAACATGGGCCCCGGGAGGCCCCAAGAGGCCCAAGAGAAACCCCAAACGGCTTCCAGTGGGCCCAAAATGACCCAAGAGGGCCGGAATTGAGTAAAATGTGGGGGTTCCCAGATGGACACACGGCGTCAACACGCTCCTATAACAACTCTCACAGAAACAGCGACACCCAGGGCTCCCAAGGGGTCGGCGGTGCGGCGTAAGCCAATCAATCACTCCCTGTATGACCTAAACACGACTCAAAACAACCCCATGACCCCACGACGACCCCAAGATGACTCCACGACCCCGAGACGCCCCCAAGACGACTCCAAGATCATGCCAGTACGGCGTTCAACACGACACCAAGATACCCCAAGAGACTTCCACGGCCCTGCCTATGACCGCAAGGCGACCACAAAGTAATCCCGAGACGACCCCATGACACACAGACGACTCCGAGATAACCCTCTGACCATACGATCATCTGGATATGCCCACAAAGACGATCGCATGATACTACATATGGCACAAGCCACCTGAAAACGATCTACGACTCCATAACCTCACGACGACCCAAAGATCACCCCATGATCCCAAGATGAAGTCTAGACGACCCCAGTTTGACCCCAAAAAACACGACGGCTCCTTTCGTCAAAGAATTCCTCTGCGAAAGTCTTGAACAAGAAGGTAACATGTAATTGCGCAACGCCCAAGCAGTTTCGGGCCGCCAGGGGAGCCTTTGGAGACTCGCGGATCAGGTTGTCATCAGAAAACCGAAGAGACCGTGCTGGACAGTACAGGCCATTCCAGTGCGTACTGGACAGTACAGGCCATTCCATTGCGTGCCAGCGGGCGAGGAGACAGCTGACAGCAGCAGTTGCTGTGCCACCGGCTGCCGGCGGCTTTCCACCGATTCCTTCGTGGCCTCCCCCTCCTACTCATCATCGCATACGCCTCCACCTCCTCCGCAACCTCCTCCTGCTCGTCTGGCCGCTGCTTCCCATCATCGTCCGCCGCCCTCCTCCCCGACCTCCTCCCAGAGGGGGTCATCGCATACGCCTCCACCTCCTCCGCAACCTCCTGCTCGTCTGGCCGCTGCTTCCCACCCTCGTCCGCCGCCCTCCTCCCCGACCTCCTCCCCGAGGGGGGTGGGGCGACGGAGGGCCACCGCAGCGCTTCCTCGGGCTCCGTGGCCAGGTCCTCGAAGCTGGCGATGGCCGCCTCGACGACGTCCTGCCGCCGGGCGGAGCGCGGGCGGGCGAGGGCCTCCCCCCTCCCTCCGGGAGGACACCTCCTCTACTGCCTCTCCTCCTCGAACCCCCCCCCATTTCGCCCAAGCGGTACCAAGAGAGGAAGGGATCATACAACTTATCCTGGCAGAGGACCCAATCACGTGATCGACGACACCAAAACGGTACGATCAAGCTAACTACGCCGCACAACCTTGGACAGCTCGGATGGGACATTCTGAAACTGGTACGGCGCAGCTTCAAGGCGGAAGCCAACAATTCACCAACGCATGGTGGGCAGAATCAGCACATTTATGATCAGCACACCCCTGGTGGGTGCCTATCACCTCCCGCTATGCCCACCCTTCCCACGACCATCGCTGGATGCTGCAAGGCACCAGCTACTGATCCATGACATCCCCCTCTTCGCGAAACCACCGCTGCCCTGGACCAGGACGGCCACCACCGCAGGCGCAAAAAGCGAAGACAGCCACGACCAGCCACGAACAGCAACCATCACGACGGCCAGGATGGCCAGCGACAAAGCACAGAACGGGCAAGGGCTGTGCTGCAGACCCGCTCAGCCCGCCACGCGGCCCGCCTTCGAACAGACCCCGTTCGTTTTCGTGGCCTCCGCCCCCCCACCCCACCCCGAGAAACCCTCCCCCCTGTCAGCCCTTCCTGCCTGCGATCCAGGATGGGGCCGATTGCCCCCCGTCCTGGGGCACGATTCCTGGCACCGAGCTCGCGATCACCTTCCTGAAGTTGTCGGCGTACCTGGGCGGGAAGGAAAGAGGGGAGAGAGGTGAGAGAGAGGGGAGAGAAAGGGGGAGATAGATAGGTATATGGAGAGGGAGACAGACAGAGGGGAGGAAAAGGGGGGAAAGAGAGGGTAAAGAGTGGGAGAAAGAGGACGGGAAGGGGAGGGGGAGAAAGAGGACGGGAAAGAGAAAAGGGGAAGAGAGAAGAGAGAGAAAGAGAGAGAGAGGGAGAGAGAGAAAAAAAAAAAAAAAAAAAAAAAAAAAAAAAACAAATGGGAGAGCTCCTCAAGCCACAGTCCCTCGTAAATCCCACCAGCCCTCTGGGCGTGCGTGGTCTAGAAGCGCGTTTTGCTAACCCCCCATGTTCACCCATTCCTCCACACCCCCTACCTCTGTGTCTGGAGGGGGCGTTCTGATAGGCATTGAAGCGTCTAAGATAGCCCCAGGTAGCTGCAAGAGGGCAACAGAAACTCAAGATGGCATCCAAGATCCTTCAAGATAGCCCAAGATGGCTTCAGAGAGCCTCCGAGATGCCTCCAAAAGGCCACAAGACCGCCCGATGACGTCGCCGAGTTGCCGCGAAGCCTCCAAGGGACGCCTCTGAAAGGCCAAAGCTTGTCCACCACCTGCAAGAAAAAAACAAAACAAAAAACATGTGTGTGTTGGCTTTTCGCCCCTTGCGATCGGCTTTGGGGACCTCAAAATGGCCCCAAAACAACCCAAGACGGCTCCAGCAGCGCGCAAGAGCGCCCCATGAACGCCTCAGGAAGGCTCAACGAGGCGGTTTTCGGCGCCCCGACGGGGGGACGCAAAGTTGCGCCGCCTTTTTTGTTGTGCTCGATGGCCTGCAAAATGGCCCCAAAACGGCGCCCATAACCTCGAGCACCATGCTCAGCAGCACGATACCTGCGCCGCGGCTGCTGTGTGAGAGAGCGAAAGACATAGTGAAGAATAACCAGATCTTTACATTCCTGTATTTTACCTATACGACCACCCTTCGGGTGATAAGGAGGTTCGGGGGGGGAGGAACCAACGTCTCACTCGATCGGTCTCACTCTCGATCTCACTATCGATCTCAGTATCGGTCTCGCTCGATCGATCTCCCTCGATCGATCTCACAATGGATCTCACTCGATCTATCTCACAATTGATCTGACTATCGATCTCACAATCGATCTCACAATCGATCTCACAATCGATATCACATTCGGTCTCACTATCGATCTCACTATCGATATCACAACCGCTATCACAATCAACGTCATCATCATCATCATCATCAACAACAACATCAACATCAACATCATCATCATCACCAACATCATCATAATCGGGACACCGTCCTCATCATCAACACCAACATCATCATCATCATCATCATCATCATCATCATCATCATCATCATCATCATCATCACGGTCATCAACATCATCGGGACACCACCATCATCATCATCACCATCATCACAATCATCATCATCATCATCATCATCGTCATCATCAGCAGCATCGGGACACAGTCATCGTCATCATCATCAGCAGCAGCATCATCATCGGGACACCATCATGATCACCATCGTTATCATCATCATCATCATCATCATCATCATCATCATCATCATCATCATCATCATCATCGGGACACCATCATCATCATCTCATCCTCATCATCGACATCATCATCATCATCAGCATCAACATCGTCATCATCATCATCATCATCGTCATCACCGGGGCACCATCATCATCATCATCATCATCATCATCATCATCATCATCATCATCATCATTACCAACATCAGCATCAACATCATCATCATCATCACCATCGGGACGCCATCATCATCAACATCATCATCATCATCACCATCAGAATAATCATCATCATCGCGACGCCATAATCATCATCAACCTCATCATCATCAACATCATCATCGTCGGGACACAATCATAATCAGCATCATCAACATCAACATCATCATACTCATCATCATCGGGACACCATCATCGTCATCATCATGATCATCGACATAATCATCATAATCATCATCATCCTCATCATCGGGACACCATCAGGATCATCATCATCATCATCATCGTCATCATCATCATCATCATCGACATCATCATCATCATCATCATCATCATCATCATCATCAGCATCATCATCATCATCATCATCATCATCATCATCATCATCATCATCATCATCATCATCATCATCATCATCATCATCATCATCATCATCATCATCATCATCATCATCATCATCATCATCATCATCATCATCATCATCAGCATCATCATCATCATCAGCATCATCATCATCATCATCATCATCATCATCATCATCATCATCATCATCATCATCCATCATCATCATCCATCATCATCATCATCATCATCATCATCATCATCATCATCATCATCATCATCATCATCATCATCATCATCATCATCATCATCATCATCATCATCATCATCATCATCATCATCATCATCATCATCATCATCATCATCATCATCATCATCATCATCGCGGGACACCGCGGGACACCGGCGGGACACCGCGGGGCACCGCGGGACACCGCGGGACACCGACGGGACACCAGCGGGACACCGGCGGGACACCGCGCGCCACCGGCCGCCCGGAAGAGACACATTTGGTCGGCCTTGCCTCAGCCACAGGGACACCGACGGGACACCAGCGGGACACCGGCGGGACACCGCGCGCCACCGGCCGCCCGGAAGAGACACATTTGGTCCGGCCGCGCCTCAGCCACAGGAGACTTTCCTCTCGCCCGCCCACGCAGCTTCGCCTCGCGCGCGCGCACGGCACGCACGAACACGAAACCGAAATCGATTTCCCGGTAGGGGGACTCTCCGTTCCACTTCGATCTCACCCCCTCACCTCCGACAAGAGGAAAGAAGAAGAAGGACAAGAAGAAGAAGAAGAAGACGAAGAAGAAGAAAAGGAAACAAGCAAACAACAAACGGCGCCATACAACTGGCAGCGACGAGGCGCCACGCGAGCACGAGAAGCCCGCAGGCGTCCGTAGAGCCGAACGTTACACTAGGACCAAGGGCGCTCCTGGTCGCGAGGGGGAATCGTCGGGGGGAGGGGACCGGTGCTTGGTCCGAGCAGGCGTTACCACCCGCACCACCGGGACCACCCCGACCACCACCTACAAACCTGGACTGCGGAAGTCGGGAGGCGTCAGGGTCGACGTCGTCCCGCCTGTCGAATCCGCCGCGCCGGGGGCCACCGCCGCCGCGTCGTGGGGTCGCCGCCTCGCCGCCGGTGCCGGGGCCCTCGCCTCGCCAGGGTTGCTTCGCCGAGGGCTGTGGCGCCGTCGTTTCGTAGCGGGGATCACCCAGCACGGGGCCCCTCCAGAGCGTCGAGTCTGGGGGCGCTGGGTCCGCAACCACCTAAACGCCGTATGCGGGGGGGGGGGCCGACGTCGTCGTCGTCGTCGTCGTCGTCGTCGTCGTCGTCGTCGTCGTCGTCGTCGTCGTCGTCGTCGTCGTCGTCGTCGTCGTCGTCGTCGTCGTCGTCGTCGTCGTCGTCATCGCCGTTGTCGTCGTCGGAATCAGCCCCGCGGCTGCCGCCGTCGATTCGGGCGCCGCCAGGGTCGTTGCGGGGGCCGCCAGGGAGGCCCCACGCCGCCACCACCGCAGCGGCCGACAGCGGCCGCGTAGCTCCAGTGCCAGAGGCCTCGCCAGGCGGAGGAAGGACTTCAAGGATGACGAAGCGGAGGCGACAGGCCGCGACCTGCAACTGGGCCCAGCGCTCGACCGAGGGCCTGGCCGAAAACGTGATCCAGCCAGACTTGGCCGTGATCCCGCGCTGAGCAGCCCAGCACCCCGAAGGGATCTGGAACTGAGCGCCCAACCTACGCTGCAGCTCAGAAGGCAAAGAGGACCAGGAAGAGCACCAGGTCCACGTGGACTTGGGGACGCAGGCTTGCAGTCGCTTGTGATGGGGTTCTGGCCTCGGGAGCCCGAATGTGGCGTAAGCCTTGACGCTTCGCGTGTCCCCACCAGCCTTGCACGTGGACCTGGTGCTCTTCCTGGTCCTCTTTGCCTTCTGAGCTGCAGCGTAGGTTGGGCGCTCAGTTCCAGATCCCTTCGGGGTGCTGGGCTGCTCAGCGCGGGATCACGGCCAAGTCTGGCTGGATCACGTTTTCGGCCAGTCTCGAGGCCACGATCCTTTCAGACCAGCCCAAAGTCATACTCTCGAAGACACAACTCCCCGAAAGTACTCCCAACTCGCGCTCCCCAGGCCCCAATCCCTCTCGGCCTGAGACAGGCCCGCGCGCCAGAGGCCACCAACCCTCGTGCATCTCGACGGGGTTGCGACCCTGACGGCGCAATCCCTCGTGAACCACTGCGCGCTGGCGCTCCGCGAACCCTCCCACGGAGGCCGCCCAAAAGCGCCAATCCCCTCCAGAGCAGAAGCAGTGTCAGGTTCCGTTTGGGGAGATGTGTTCGGAGAGAGCTGTTCGGCCGCCCATCGTTCCTCGGAATTCGATTCGGGGCGCGAGGCCACGAGTTCCTGACTACCCTGGCGAAGAACACAACCCATTGAAAACACGTGGCGTGGATTAGCAAGGGCGATAAATGCACATGAACATACTGAAAAATATGCAATACCCCTAAACGCATTGCGGAGAAACGGAAAACTACACTCAAAGTCCCCCAATTCAAGCATGCACTCTCACTGGGGCTTTCGGTGGAGCAACCTATGGGCCACGAAACGTGTGAAGGGTGTGACGAAGTGGACCCGAGTACGCATGCGAACCCTGCTACCGAAGCCCTCGATAGAGCTCCCTATGTGGCCACGAAACGTTTGAGTGTGTGCCACAGTGGACCCGAATACGCATGCGAACCCTGCCACTGGAGCCTTCGGTGGAGCGACGAACCGTGTGAGGCGTGTGCCGAATGGACCCGAGTATGAATGCGAACCATGTCACTGGAGCCTTCGGTGGAGCTCCCTATGGGGCCACGAAAGGTATGAGGGGTGCGTCAGGATGGACCCGAGTACGCATGCGAACCCTGCCACTGGAGCCTTCTGTGGAGGTCCCTGTGGGGCCACGAAACGTGCGACGGGTGCCAATGGACCCGAGTACGCATGCGAACCCTGCCACTGGAGCCTATGGGGCCGCGAAACGTGTGAATGGTGCGCCAGAATATGCCCTAGTACGCATGCGAACCCTGCCACTAGGGCCTTCGGTGGAGCTCCCTATAGGCCACGAAACGTGTGAAGTGTGATGAACTTACCCGGGTACGCATGCGAACCCTGCCACGCTGAGACTCCTGTGGTGCCACGAACTGTGTGAGGGCTCTCCCAGAAAATGGGCCCGAGTACGCATGCGAACCCTGCCACTAGGGCCTTCGGCGGAGCTCCCTCTAGGGCCACGAAACGTTTGAGGGGGGTGCCGAAATAGTGGTGGTGGTGGTGGTGGTGGTGGTGGTGGTGGTGGTGGTGGTGGTGGTGGTGGTGGTGGTGGTGGTGGTGGTGGTGGTGGTGGTGGTGGTGGTGGTGGTGGTGGTGGTGGTGGTGGTGGTGGTGGTGGTGGTGGTGGTGGTGGTGGTGGTGGTGGTGGTGGTGGTGGTGGTGGTGGTGGTGGTGTGGTGGGGTGGGCGGCGGCGGCGGCGGTGGTGGTGGTGGTGGTGGTGGTGGTGGTGGCGGTGGTGGTGGTGGTTGTGGTTAGTGGTGGTGGTGGTGGGAAGAAGGAAGAGGAAGATGAGGAGGTGGAGGCAGGAGTGAGGAGGAGGAGAGCAGGAGGAGAGGAGAGGAGACGCGCGGCACTGCGAATTCAAAACGAAGACCCAACGCACAGGAGGGTTTGGGAAAAGCCGGGAACCCTAGTAAATTACGAAGGAGGCGCGCCCCCGAGGCCACCATCCCTCATGCATCATTACAGATGCGCACAACCGCCCAACCAGCAAACAGCCCAAACCAATGGCCAATAGTTCAACATAGACATCAAGCCAATCAACCGGGTTGCCAGAGAGCCAACCGACAAGAAAGCCAACCAACCTACTCGCCAAGCGTGGCCATGGAAGCAAGCTGAGAGGGGGGCCAGCGGCAGAGGACGAAGCCCCTCAGGTTAACCTGAATCAGCCCTGGTTGGGCCACGATTTCAAACAACTTACATCGGATCCACGCTTCCAGGGCCATAATCCCTCATAAACTACAAAAAGGATCCGCGCTCCCAGGGCCGCGATCTCAAGTAAATTGAACTGGAGTCGTGCTCACAGGGCCACGACCCCTCGTGAACTATACCAGATCCGCATTCCGAGATGCCACGACCCCCAATAAGTTGAACTGGGTCCGCGCTCTCAGGGCCACGACCCCTTTTAAACTACACTGGATCCGCATTCCCAGGGCCACGAAGCCTGGTAAATTAGAGCAAAATGAACTGGATCCGCACTCACAGGGCCACGATCCCTCGTAAACCACACTGGATCCGCGCTCCCAGGGCCACGATCCACAGGAAATTGAACTGGTTTCGCGCTCACAGGGCCACGATACCTCGAACTGAACTATACTGGATCCGCGTTCCGAGAGCCACGATCCCTAGAAAATCGCACTGGAAGCACGATTCCAGGGCAATGCATCAACGGCTATGGCTCCACGCTCTTGGGGCGTGAATCCCTTGAAACATCAGCCAAAACGACCCCGTGCGGCTTCCGTGTGAACTCAGAGCCCGCAAGAGAGAGCCAAATACTACTCCAAGAGCGCCTCAGGAGGCTCCAGGAGGCCCGAGCAGTGAGAATGCCATGATGCAGGCCCGATGGGGGGCCCCGAGATGAGGCCCACTGGAACCCCAACGGATCAAGCAGGGCTCACTAAACTAGGGAAATCCCCTCGGGCGGCCAGGGGGCCAGCGACGACGACGATGAGGATGGCGACGGATTCCTCGACACCTAGGCCAGAGGGGGCGGCGGCAGAGATCGAAGGAAATCCCATCTCTGGGCCTCTGGAAGTCTCCAGAGGTCTCTGGAGGTCTCAAGAGGTCCCGAAGTCCCCATAGAGGTCCCCAGAGGCCGCCAGAAGCCTCCGGGGGCACAAGAGTACCAAAGAACACCGAGAAGCATCAAAGACCAGAAAACCCTCCAGGAATGCCCAGAACAGGTCGCCCGAACTCCTCGCGACGCAGGCGCAAGGAACACTGGCACCACCACCGGTCGGCGGCCACGAAAGGTGTGGGTCTGCACAGGGTGTGGCCTGCAATTCCGCACCCTTGGGCCTCCTCCGCGCCTCGAGGGGGCCCGACGGAGGGCAACGCGGCACCCCCCAGGCCCCCACCGACGCGGAACGCAGGCCACACGCCAGCGCAACCCTCGGGGCGACGAAATCCACGCACGTCCACCGCTCCCTGGCTGGGCCCCTGGACCCCAGCAGCGGTGTGCACAGCTCCTGGGTTCAGGAGGGGCCTGGCCAGGGAGCAGCGGAGACGTCTAGACCTCGTCGCCCGAAACCACCACCAGACCCCTGAGGCAGTCGCCGAGCCGGGGGCCAAGCGCAAGGGAGGGCCCCACGGGGCCTGCGGCGCCGCGCTGCGAGCCCGGGGGGGCCTGCCGTCGGCCGCCGTCAGGCCGAGCAGAGGGACCCGACCAGCTGCTGCGCCCTCTGCGGTCTCCAGCGACGCCCTCCGGGAGGGCGAGTCGCCGGGCCCCTCCCTGCCTCTCTGCCCCGCCCTCGCCGCTCGCGCATCCCAGCTCAAAGTGTGCAAAGGGGGGGGTCATCCAGCCCGTTGGACTGATCCAGCTTTTGCAGGCTGGTTGGGGCTTGCCTGGCTCCAACGGCCGCCGTGGACTTGTATGCACCCTGCGTGCTCAGGCGCCCCCTTCCCCCCCTTCGGAGGTTGCCACAGGTGATCCTGATCCAAGGTGGCCTGGGCTTTGCGCGCCTCCTCGAGTACAACCCTCCTCGAAATCAAATGCAAGTTGCTTCATCTTGGTCGACGCGCGAAACGCGGCCCACGGGGTCCGATTTGTTCGTGACTGCGGTCGCCGACCTCGGCGTGAACACCTCGCCCTGGGGCGCCGCCACGCCGCGAGATAAACGTGCGCTTGGTATCGAGGGGAGACGTGGAGCAGAGCCGCAGGCTGCACAGACGGGCAGCTCAAGTTTGCGCGCGGGGCCGGAGAGGGCCACGGAGGGCCCCCCGCACCCGACGCCTGGGTCTGCGCGGCCGGGCCCCGCCCCACCAGAGCCCCGCGCGCCAGCCGCTGCACATCTCCTGGATCAGCCTCGGGCAGGGCGAGGAGGAGAAGGGGAAGGAGAGGGCACCACCCGACACAACACCTCACAGGAGCAGCTCTCCGAAGGCCAGCCGACCTGCCTGACGAAAGCCAGCCACCGCGACGAGGCTCGGAGGCTCAGAAGCCCATGCAGCAGGAGGCACCAGCTCGATCACGAGACCAAGCGACAGCGGTGTGAGCAAGCCTGGAGACGGCACGAGGTCGAAGGACGAGAGGAGCGAGGCGAGGTCAAAGGTAAGAAGACGAGAGGAACGAGGTCGACCGACGAGGTCGAAGACGAGAGGGGCGAGGCGAGCTGGCACGAGAGTCGAAGATGGCACGAGGCCGAAGGAATCGCGCTGTCGAACGTGCCTGGGCCTCCCGGGGGCCTCTCT
>CAUYUJ010013503.1:267423-292423 GCA_963575745.1 Prorocentrum cordatum
CTCAACGTGTACCGCATCCAGGTGCTTCTAATCGTCTTCCTGCCTCTTTCTCCTCCTTGTCCTCGTCCTCGTTGTCGATCTGCCCCCTAAGCACAATGATGCTAGAAACCGTCCCTCCAAATCACCATCATCTTCATCATCAGCATCATCATTTGAATCAGCATCAGCAACAGCACCATAATCAGCATCATCAGCATATGCATCATCACCTCCATCATCACCATCAGCATCAGCATCATCATCAGCAGAATCAGCATCAGCATCAGCATCAGCATTATCATGATCATCATCATCAGCATCATCATTGTCCTCATTTTCATCGAGATCATCGACGCCAGCATCACCATCAACAGCAGCATCAACATCGGGAGCAGCGGCATCAGCACTATTATCATCAGCATCACCATCATCATCATCAGCAACAACCACATCATCACCACCACCACCACCACCATCATCATCATCATCATCATCATCATCATCAGTATCATCCTCATCCGATATGGTACTGGTGATCATCGCCGACACCGTCATCAACACTGATACCATCATCTGAACAGCCATCATGGCCAACATGCTTAACATGTGCTAGCATCGTCGGTGGCACCAACTGATGTCATCATCCTCATTTTCATTTGCTTCTTGGCAGCGCATCAGGTTATGACGTGCTGCTGTGCAGAAAGCAGAGAGCAGGCTGGCCTCGGCGAGCAGAGCACGCGGGTCGCGAGGAACTCTGAAAACTCTATGGAGACCTCAGGCTGGCGCTTCTCGAACAGCCCCTGCATGACGAAGGGTCCAACCTGGTGGTAGGCACTGAAGGGCAGGCGGTGGAGAAGCGGTGGAGACGAGGAGCGAGGAAGGCAGCAAGGCGAGAAGGAGCAGGAAAAAAGCGAAGGATGAGACGGCTGGGGCGCGCGAGTGCGGCCGCCAAGAGGGGCGCAGCAGGGAAAAGACTTGGAACCTTGCAACTTTGAACACCAATCTGTCTGTAAACCTTCTCTTGGGGGAGGGGGGGAAGAGGAAGGGGGAACGGGGAGGAGGAGGAGGAGGAGGAGGAGGAGGAGGAGGAGGAGGAGGAGGAGCAGGAGGAGGAGGAATAAAAAGGGGAGGAAAAGGAGGAGGAAAAGGAGGAGGAGGAGGACAAGTATAAGCCCAAGACTCATCAACTATTTTGGAATGCACCCTCCCTCCAAGCTCAGTCTTCACAGGCCACTGAGGGGAATGCCCCGTGGCCGAAAACACCAGTCTCAGGACTTCAAAGCCACTAGCCAACCTGACTGCTGCGTCTTGACGATCCGGAATCGTACCAGAAAGCTATTCCTGGGGTTTCGACACCGCGAAGTAGCGTAAGTGTGGCGCCCTGACAATCCTGAACCGTTCGGAAACACCATTTCTGGAAGGTCAACCATGAGAACCAGTGAAACTCCTGCAAAGCTTAAAACGGATTTGCGCAGCGCCGAATCGAGCTCCACATATTTAAACAAACAAAAAAACCCAATCCGTGAAGCCCTTGCAGAGTTTTCCAAAAAAGTGCGCGGACCTGAGGCGAGAGCCGCATTTTGAAAACGAGCCGCCCCTTCAACCGATCAAAGATTTCCAATGTTTAAAAACGAATGCGCGCGGCGCTAAGGCGAGAAACAGATGTTGAAAACGGACCGACCTCAATCGATGAAACTGTTGTAAGTGTGTGAAACAAACGTACGCGGCGCTAAGGCGAGAGCCTTATTTGGAAAGCGGCCCGCCCTCCATCTGTGAAACTGTTGTCAGCTTTTCAGCTTGAGGTTCATTAGATGCTAAGGAAATCTCAAGCGAAACGCCTGGCCCGCCCTTCCGACTGGCCTGGGCGCGACAGGAAGGAACTATGCCCAAGTAAAATTGACGGAGGAGAAGGAGAAGGAAGAGGAAGAGGAGGAGGAGAACGAGAGAAGGAGGAGTGGGAGGGGTGAGCAGGGAGAAATTAACGAGGAGGACGAAGAGGCGGAGGAGGCAAGAGGAGTAGCAGAAGAAGAGCGAACACGCCGACGGCAAGGGAGAGCAAGAATGTCCACTCGCAGACCTCGTCACAACAGTCACAGTCAAAGCAAATCTCTGGTGACTGGACGCGATGTTACCCTCTTCGTTCCTGGTTCCTGGTGGCCCGAGAGTTTGTCGAACGCAGCCTCCCCCCCAAGTGCCCTTGCACCCAAAAGCGGCTGAAACAGCCTAGACTACGCTGTAAGGAAAATAAATAGCGCCTCCTCCTCCTTCTTCTTCATTATTCGATCCTTCTGATTACTATGACTACTACGAATCAAATTATTATTCTCACGATTAATATCATCATATCAACATCAGCATCATCAGCAGCATCAGCATCAGCATCATAACCATCATCATCATCACCAGCAGCAGCATCATCATCATCATCATCACCACCACCACCACCACCACCACCATCATCATCGTCATCATCATCATCATCATCATCATCATCATCAGCATCATCATCATCATCAGCAGCCGCATCACCACCACCACCACCATCATCATCAGCAGCAGCAGCAGCATCAGCATCAGCATCATCATCATCAGCAGCATCAGCATCAGCAGCATCAGCATCAGCATCAGCATCAGCATTATCATCATCATCATCATCAGCAGCAGCATCAGCATCATCATCATCATCATCATCCTCATCATCATCATAATCATCAGCATCATCATCATCATCATCATCATCATCAGCAGCATCATCATCATCCTCCTCTTCCTCCTCCTCATCCTCCTCGTCCTCATGTTCCTCCTATTCCTCCTCATCCTCCTCCTTCTCCTCCTTCTCCTCATCCTCCTCCTCCTCCGCCTCCTCCGCCTCCTCCGCCTCCTCCGCCTCCTTCCCCTCTTCCACCTCCGCCTCCGCCTCCGCCTCCGCCTCCGCCTCCGCCTCCTCCTCCTGCTCCGCCTCCTCCTCCTCCTCCTCCTCCTCCGCCTCCTCCGCCACCTCCGCCTCCTCCGCCTCCTCCGCCTCCTCCTCCTCCTCTTCCTCCTCCTCCTCTTCCTCCTCCTCCTCTTCCTCCTCCTTCTCCGTAGCCATTTTGGCTCTAGGCTCGGTTCCTCCCGCTCGACGCGCGGTCCCGTCGCCCTGGCATGGCGCAGGTGGAGGAGAAGGTTTCGGCGGTGTTCCGTGCGGTGGCTGGTCTGGCGACCCGCAGAGCCTTGACGGAGCGACTTCTGCAAGTGGCGGTTGCGGAAGCGGCGAAGGCGGCGGTTGCCGAGGCAGGCGACCACAAGAAGGACTCCTACACGCTGGAGAAGTTCGAGGAGCTGCGTACCTTGGCTGGCCGTGCCTTGGCCTGGGAGGGGGGCTCCAAGCCGACCGCGCAGGTCATCCAGCAGGAACTGGTCCAAGCACACGCCGCAGAAGTTCGACGCCAGCCGCATGCAGGCGGTGGAGGGGGAGCTCCACGAGCTGGAGATCAAGCTCCAGAAGGTCGTGGAGGACGGCAAGGAGGCGGAGTACAAGGGCATGGCAGCCCAAGGCCTCGCCCCTCCCAGCGAGGAGGACTCCATCGGCTGCACCGGTGGGGAGGGGCGGGGGCCGCAGACCGAGGACATGTACGTCGCCTGCGAGACGCACTGCAGCTTCGAGGAAGGCTCCGACGGGGAGCGGTCGGGTGCCGCGACACCCACGTAGCCGTCGATGAAGAGGAGATCCTGGAGAACACTCGGTTCCACAAGGGAACCACCAAGGACAAGGAGGAGTGCGAGCGCCTCAGGCAGAGGGAGATGCAGCTCCAGGAGTGCGGCACCTGGCGGCACGACGACCTCGCCCTTGGAGAGCTCGCGAAGATCCAATGGGCCATCCGCCAGATCGAGGAGAAAGGGAAGACCTGATGCTCGGCGCCGCCCCACGGTACGACGACGGCGCCCGCCGCACGTTCGTTGCCGCCCAGCTCGGCCTCCTGGAGCTGGAGAAGGCCAGGTCGGCGGCGGGATTGAGGCTGGGAGGCGCGACGTTTTGAGCTGGCGTCTGCGCGTAGAGGACCCCTGGCCCTCGGGGCTGCGCGGGGTGCGGAGATAACCTTGCTTCCCCTGGGGGCTGTTCCTGGGTCGCGCCGTCGGGGCGCTGTGCAAGTAATGTTGATTTTATGGGTGCGGGGGGCTGTCGTGGTGCCGTGGCGGGGCAGGTCCCCTCCGTCACGGACCAGCAAAACGTTTGGATGCCCTCCGCACCTCTTAGCGATTTGGAAATTTGTCCCTCCTCATAGATCCATAGAGATCCTCCTCCTCCTCCTCCTTCTCCTCCTCCGCCTCCTCCTCCTCCTTCTCCTCCTCCTCCTCCTCCTCCTCCTCCTCCTCCCCCTCCTCCTCCTCCTCCTCCGTCCTCCTGATGGCCGTCACCACCAGCCGCAAGACCACCAAGTCCTCAGATCCTCACATCCTCCACCCGTCTCCCCACCTCCCCTCTCTCACCCTCCCCCACCTCTCCAACGAGAAGGGCGCGGGGAGCGCATGTCCGCCACCACGCTGTGACGCGGCTGGCGTCTCGGCCCCATGCCCTCATCCCGAGCAAATGCCCGCGCTGAGCGCTCTTCAGGAGCTGGCCACGCCTCTCGGCGTGGCCGGCCGCTCCTTCCGTAGCGACCCGTGGCCTGGCCTCTCACGGCTTCCACTGGAGGCTTCCCCTTGAGGCTTCCCTGCCCACCCCCAGCCGCCCCTCACCCCGGCCGCCGACCCCCGTAACGCTGTGGCGGATCTGCGCGGTAACGCAACTAGATAGTGTGGCCCGCACTGCCTCCTGGCTCACGCTACTGCGCCCGACCAACGCTGGATCTCAGCACCTCACACCCGAGCCCCACCACCATGGACGGGCCAAGCAGGCAGACCAAGAAGGAAGATAGTTCGCCGTGCATGTTTCGTACACCATGCTTTGGCATCAGCACTCTCGAGCATCTGTGAATGGCGGCGGGCGGTCGCCAAATGACTGTACACTGTGCACTGCGCCTGCCCCGGCGCACGACGACCACGCCACCCGTGAGCGAACCTCACGAGGCGCCTCGAGGCGGATACCGAGTGGAACCGAGGCTCACCGCGTCTTGCCCTTCCCCTTCAAGCTGCCCTTTCCACCCTTGCCGGCGCCCTTGGTTCCGACGTACTTGGGCCCCCTGTCGGCGGCGCGCCTCACACAGCTTGCGATCCAATCGGACGAGCTCGCGGCGTTCGGCCGGGCGGCCCCGATGCAATCGAAATATGCGGACCAGTCGCGGACGGACTGCTTCCGCTCCCGCCATCGCGCCTGGAGCTCCTCCAGCCTGGCAGGCAGCTTGCAGTTGGACGCCTCCATGTCCCTCACAGTCACTGCCACGTCGCTCATGACGACGTCGATCACCATCATCTGGAACATTAAGATCTCGCGGGAGACTCTCGTAGCCTCGAACACCGCAGCAGTCTCTGGCCTGGTGTCGGAGCGCTGCCACCACATCACCCAGCGCAGCGAACTCTCGTCGGAAAACGCGTCGATAAATTGCTGGCGCTTCGGGCAGGCCGCATCGTCCTGCAGCACGGTATACTGCACTAGCAGCGCTCCAATGTCCGGGCAGCGGTCCTTGTGCCGGGAAGACTCGTCAGCCACGAAACTCGACAGCGCACTACCGATCTTCTTACGGAGGGAGTTCCGGGTGTCCACCAGCCACCGAAAGGTGCGCCAGAAATTGCACAGGGCCTCGAATAATGCGATGGCCTCGCTTTTCGCCGCCTCCGGCCTCATCATCTCCACAACCATCTGGTTGATGAGGCGCGGGAACACTTCGAGGACGGCATCGTCCTGGTCGGCCACCCCATAGACCTTGGAGCCTATCGCGCTGCAGCTGTCAAGCAGGACCTCGCGCCACTCCCTGCGACCGGCCGCGTGCGACTCGTTGATCCACACGGGCAGGAAGAACTCGAAGCCAGACTTGTCGGTGTTCTGGCGGAGGCCGCTGTCAAACGCGTCCTTGCAGAGCAGCTCCGCAGCCGTGGCCAGGTTCCGCTTCTCGCGGCTGAGCCCCACCCCCAGCAGCGCCTCCGTGTACAGCTTCCCAGTGCTCCAGCAGCAGATGTTCGCGTCGACAGGGGGCCCGCAGGGCTCGGGCTCGCTGGCGCTCGCCTGGGACCCGCAGCTGGTGCTCGCGACGTCGGCCAGCAGGTCCAAGAACGAGTCAATGAGCTCCTCCTTCGCCGAGACGCCCATCTGGCGCGCCACGGCGCGGGCTCGCTCGGCGAGCGCCTCGTCGCCACTGCAGGCCTTGAGCAGCTGCTGCTCTCGACGTTGGCGTACCCGCGCATCGCGGATATCCTCCTCGTCCATGATCTCGAGCACCGCGCCTGCATTCCGCTCACAGAAGCGCACAGCGGTCTGGTAGGTCACGTCGCGCTCGTGCTGGGACTGCTGCGTGCCCAGATTGCAGAGCACCGACTGCAGCTGGATGAGGAGGGTACTCACGGTGTACGCCGGGCTCCAGCCGCTGCCAACAACGCTCTTCCACTCCGTGTGGACATGGCCGAAATTGCCCAGAATGTCCAAGCATATCCACCACCGAGCTTGCAACAATTGGTGCGTGTCAGGCCCTTGCTTTTCCCGTTACCGTCGCTCCTTGCGAAGCAGTAGCTGGGCCCCCGACGCATCCATCCCGACATGCGTTCACGATTTGACCAAATCCGTGCTTTCTTCGACGCCATCCGACACAAAATGCCCAAAAGGCAAAACAAATTGTGGGGGGGTCCGTACAACCTGCCCGCCCCCGGGCATTCGCCCAGACCCCCGTCGCCTCCATGGCGGTTCCAAACAGGCCTGTAAGGAAGCCTAGGTGTCTCCAGACAGCCTCCAAGACGGCCAAGGCGGCATCCAGGTCGGACATCATGACACTATATAGCCTCCACGACGGCGGTCCAGCCTCCAAAACGGCCGCGATGGTACCAAGACGGTCCAAGAGGACACCAAGACGCCCCGAGAGGCCTCCAAGGGGACCCCCAGTAGGGTCCGAAGATGCCAAAATCAGTGAATATCTGGATTCCCAACCCTCCTGCGTTGGGTACTCGTTTTAGGGCACTGTGTCGCCCCACCTCCCTCTCCTCCCCCCCTCCTCCTCCTCCTCCTCCTCCTCCTCCTCCTCCTCCTCCTCCTCCTCCTCCTCCTCATCATCATCAGCAGCAGCAGCAGCAGCATCAGCATCAGCATCAGCATCATTCATCATCATCATCATCATCATCATCATCATCATCATCATCATCATCATCATCATCATCATCATCATCATCATCATCATCAGCAGCAGCAGCAGCAGCAGCAGCAGTATCATCATCATCATCATCATCATCATCATCATCATCATCATCATCATCATCATCTCATCATCATCATCATCATCATCATCCTCATCCTCATCTCATCCTCATCCTCATCCTCATCCATCCTCATCCTCATCTCCTCATCCTCATCCTCATCCTCATCCTCATCATCATCATCATCATCATCATCATCATCATCATCATCATCATCATCATCATCATCATCATCATCATCATCATCATCATCGTCATCGTCATCATAATCAGCATCATCAGCATCATCATCATCCTCATCCTCATCCTCATCCTCATCCTCATCATCATCATCATCATCAGCATCAGCATCATCATCATCATCCTCATCCTCATCCTCATCTCATCATCCTCATCCTCATCCTCATCATCATCATCAGCATCAGCATCATCATCATCAGCATCAGCATCATCATCATCATCAGCAGCATCATCATCATCACCTTCACCATCACCATCACCATCATCATCATCATCATCATCATCAGCATCATCATCATCATCGTCCTCATCATCATCATCAGCAGCATCATCATCAGCATCATCATCATCAGCACCAGCATCATCTTCATCATCCTCATCCTCATCATCATCATCGTCATCATCATCAGCAGAGGCATCGTCATCATCATCATCAGCATCATCATCATCACCAGCAGCATCATCATCACCACCAACACCATCATCAGCATCATCATCATCCTCATCATCCTCATCATCACAGTCACTATCATCATCATCATAATCATCGTCGTCGTCATCATCATCAGCATCATCACCACCACCACCACCATCATCATCATAATCATCACCATCACCAGCACCATCATCATGCTCATCCTCATCCTCCTCCTCATCCTCATCCTCATCCTCATCCTCATCAGCATCATCATTTTCCTCCATCTCCTCCTCCCCAAACTCATCCTCCTCCTCTTCCTCCACCTCCTCCACCTACTCCTCCTCCTCCTCCTCCCTCCATGATCCTCCTCATCGGTTTCTTCCTCCTCCGCCTCCTCCTCCTCCTCCTCCTCCCTGCCTCGTGACCTCGCCGTTCCCTGGAGGGGTGCGATTTGCGAAACTGTCGCCACTTTCGTGGGCTTCGGGGAGGGCCAGTGGGGGTACTCCAGATTTCGTAATAAAGGGAGGGGGGTCTCATTCCGGGGGGGGTCTCTTCCAGGCTATCTTCGAGGGCCTGGGGGGGTCTGGGGACGATGTTTTGGAGGGTTCTCCCACGGGGGGGGTCTGAAATGGCTTGTCTTGGAGGGTCCAGACCCCCTCCCTTTTATTGCGAAATCTGGAGTACGTCCCACGCAGATCACCACGAGACCTCGCCGTCCCCTGGGGGGCTCCGATCTGCGAAACTGTCGCCATTTTCGTGGGCTTCGGGGAAGGCCAGCGGGGGTACGTCCCACGCAGAGAACCAGGAAACCTCGGCCTTCCCTGGGGTGCTGCGATCTGCGAAGCTGTCGCCACTTTCGTGGGCTTCTGGGAGGGCCGGCGGAGGTCCCACGAAGATCACCACGAGACCTCGCCGTCCCCTGGTGGGCTGCTATCTGCTAAACTGTCGTCGTTTTCGTGGGCTTCTGGGAAGCCCAGCGGAGGTACGTCCTACGCAGATCACCACGAAACCTCGTCGCCCCCTGGGGGGCTGCGATCTGCGAAGCTGTCAGCACCTTCGTGGGCTGCTGGGATGCCCAGCGGAAGAACGTCCTACGCAGATCACCACGAGACCTCGTCGCCCCCTGGGGGGCTAAACTGTCGCCACTTTCGTGGGCTTCTGGGAGGGCCAGCGGGGGTACGTCCCATGCAGATCACCACGAGACCTCGCCGCCCCCTGGGGGGCTGCGATCTGCGAAACTGTCGCCATGTTCGTGGGTTTCTGGGAGGGCCAGCGGGGGTACGTCCCACGCAGATCACCACGAGACCTCGCCGTCCCCTTGGGGGCTGCGATCTGCGAAACTGTCGCCACTTTGGTGGGCTTCTCGGAGGGCCAACGGAGGTACGTCCCACGCAGATCACCACGAGACCTCGCCGTCTCTTGGGGGGCTGCGAAACGGTCGTCACTTTCGTGGGCTTCTGGGAAGGCCGGCGGGGGTGCGTCCCACGCAAATCGCCACGAGACCTCGCCGTCCCCTGGTGGGCTGCGATTTGCGAAACTGTCACCACTTTCATAGGCTTCTGGGAAGCCCAACGGAGGTACGTCCCACGCAGATCACCACGAGACCTCGCCGTCCCCTCGGGGGCTGCGTTCAGCCAAGCTGTCGCCACTTCCGCGGGCTTCTGGGAAGCCCAGCGGATGTACGTCCTACGCATATCACCACGAGACCTCGTCGCCCCCTGGGGGGCTGCGATCTGCGAAGCTGTCAGCACCTTCGTGGGCTGCTGGGATGCCCAGCGGAAGAACGTCCTACGCAGATCACCACGAGACCTCGTCGCCCCCTGGGGGGCTAAACTGTCGCCACTTTCGTGGGCTTCTGGGAGGGCCAGCGGGGGTACGTCCCATGCAGATCACCACGAGACCTCGCCGCCCCCTGGGGGGCTGCGATCTGCGAAACTGTCGCCATGTTCGTGGGTTTCTGGGAGGGCCAGCGGGGGTACGTCCCACGCAGATCACCACGAGACCTCGCCGTCCCCTTGGGGGCTGCGATCTGCGAAACTGTCGCCACTTTGGTGGGCTTCTCGGAGGGCCAACGGAGGTACGTCCCACGCAGATCACCACGAGACCTCGCCGTCTCTTGGGGGGCTGCGAAACGGTCGTCACTTTCGTGGGCTTCTGGGAAGGCCGGCGGGGGTGCGTCCCACGCAAATCGCCACGAGACCTCGCCGTCCCCTGGTGGGCTGCGATTTGCGAAACTGTCACCACTTTCATAGGCTTCTGGGAAGCCCAACGGAGGTACGTCCCACGCAGATCACCACGAGACCTCGCCGTCCCCTCGGGGGCTGCGTTCAGCCAAGCTGTCGCCACTTCCGCGGGCTTCTGGGAAGCCCAGCGGATGTACGTCCTACGCATATCACCACGAGACCTCGTCGCCCCCTGGGGGGCTGCGATCTGCGAAGCTGTCAGCACCTTCGTGGGCTGCTGGGATGCCCAGCGGAAGAACGTCCTACGCAGATCACCACGAGACCTCGTCGCCCCCTTGGGGGCTAAACTGTCGCCACTTTCGTGGGCTTCTGGGAGGGCCAGCGGGGGTACGTCCCATGCAGATCACCACGAGACCTCGCCGCCCCCATGCGGGGCTTCGATATGCGAAACTGTCGCCACGTTCGTGGGCTTCTGGGAGGCCCCGCGGAGGTACGTCCTACTCAGATCACCACGAGACCTCGCTGTCCCCTGGGAGGCTTCGATCTGCGAAACTGTCGCCACTTTCGTGGGCTTCTGGGAGGCCCAGCGGAGGTACGTCCCGTGGGACTGCGATCTGCAAAGTTGTCGCCACTTTTGCGGGCTTCTGAGAGGCCCAGCGGAGGTACGTCCTACGCAGATCACCACGAGACCTCGCCGTCCCTGGGGGGCTGCGATCTGCGAAACTCTCGCCACTTTCGTGGGCTCATGGAGGGTCCAGCGGAGGGGTGTCCCACGGGGACCACCATGAGACCTCGCTGCGCTGTTTGATCGCAGATCGCATGGAGATGGGGCGCCACGGAGCGCATGTCGCCGTCATGTGCCCATGCCGAATCGACTCTCCAGTCCTTATCCGTAGTGTACCCGGGCACTTGCAGCGCTTAGCGCAGGGCGCTGTCTGTCATAGCTTGTTTGGCGCTGTTATCCAATGAAAACCTAGCGCGATACGCTGATACTTCACGAAGCATGTCTCCAGCTCCCCCTCATCAGTATGTTCCCACGCCCCCTCGTGGTCGCCTTCCTGCCAATGATGTGACTCTTGACAGTGATGCCGCGAATGTGAAACAGTTGATTATGGCCCAACGTTCTTTAGCGAAACATTCACGAGCACGGCGGAGCCTTCAGTGCTTGTTTTTGTATTTAGCGGTCCGATGTATAGTCGCCTCATGTGTACGAAGGGTTGGGTACGTCCCTGGGTAGTTCATGTTTTGGACCTGGTGTAGCAGTCACGCCTTTTCGAGCGTCCGAAGGCACAAGACGGCCGAAGAGGCCTCCAAGATTGCCACAGGACGGCCCAAGGGGCACCCGAGACGGATCCAAACAAGAACCCAAGATAGCCCAAAATGCCTCCGAGGTGACTCCAATGTATCCCTCCACTACGGCGCTAAAGCACCCCAAAAGGTGCCCAAGACAGCCCAGAGAGACCCCAGACACTGCCTCCGGCGGCGCCAGGCAGGAAAAGAGCGCTCCAGGACGAATTCAGAGCCCCTAAAGAGGCCCCGAGAAGCCCCCAAGAAGCCTCCTGCCGACCCCCCCCATGCGCACGCCCCAGCGCGGTGGCGGAATCGCGCGGCAGCGCAAGTGGATCACCTTCTTGCCGTTCAGCCTCCCGCTCCGCTCGGTGTAAGAGGCCCCGCTCCTGTACTCAAACTCGAAGGAGAAGCCTATGTTTGGCGCGGTTGTCGGGTAGTCGCTGGGGAAATCGATCAGGAAATGCAGCGGCACAGTCACCGATCCGATATGCGTGACATTCATCTCGCAACCGATCACGCCGTTCCACAGGGAAAGGTCCGCGTCCGAGCATGGGCTGGCATTGGCAAGCGGGATTGGCTCGTCCTGAAGCCGCTTCAGGTCGGCCAACAAGCGTCGCCTAGCACACGGGAGCAGTGTAGCACCAGACACTTGGGAGGATTTCTGAGCACCGACCGCGGGCATGGTGCGGTTGGTGCAAGAACAGCAGGGGGGTCGAAGCCGGTGCGCGCGGGAGGCCGGTGTGGGAGTTCCCTGGAAACCTCCGAAGACCCCCGAAAAAAAAAAACTCACTGCGTGGAGCTCCCCATATGTGCATCTCATGTTTTATGTCATGCCATAGCGAGCGTCTGTTCATGAGCGCACTGACGAGCAAACCGCCTGAGACATCCCCGCAAAATAGCCGCGAACGGGCCCGTGTCCTACCCCCTCGCGGGCATGAAAACGAGCAAACCGCCTGAAACATCCCCACAAACTGGCCGCGAACGGGCCCGTGAAAACACCCCCTGGCGGCTCCTTGTAGGGTGCTGAAACCAGCGCCCCGCTGGAGACATCCTCACAATCTGCTATGGAAGCCAAGGATGTTGGGCATGAAAACGAGCAAACCGCCTGAGACATCCCCACAAACTGGCCGCGAACGGGCCCGTGAAAACACCCCTGGCGGCTCCCCTTAGGGGTGCTGAAACCAGCGCCCCGCCTGAGACATCCTCACAATCTGCTCTGAAAGCAAAGGATGTAGGGCATGAAAACGAACAAACCGCCTGAGACATCCCCACAAACTGGCCGCGAACGGGCCCGTGAAACTGGGCGCGAACGGGCCCGTGAAAACTCCCCTGGCGGTTCCCCTTAGGGGTGCTGAAACGAGCGCCCAGCCTGAGACATCCTCACAATCTGCTCTGAAAGCCAAGGATGTTGGGCATGAAAACGGACAAACCGCCTGAGACATCCCCACAAACTGGCCGCGAACGGGCCCGTGAAACTGGCCGCGAACGGGCCCGTGAAAACTCCCCTGGCGGCTCCCCTTAGGGGTGCTGAAACCAGCGCCCAGCCTAAGATATCCTCACAATCTGCTCTGAAAGCCAAGGATGTTGGGCATGAAAACAAGCAAACCGCCTGGGACATCCCCACAAACTGGCTGCGAACGGGCCCGTGAAAACTCCCCTGGCGGCTCCCACTAGGGGTGCTGAAACCAGCGCCCCGCCTGAGACATCCTCACAATCTGCTCTGAAAGCAAAAGATGTTGGGCATGAAAACGAGCAAACCGCTTGAGACATCCCCACAAACTGGCCGCGAACGGGCCCGTGAAAACACCCCTGGCGGCTCCCCTTAGGGGTGCTGAAACCAGCCCGCCTGAGACATCCGCAAAATCTGCTTTGAAAGCCAAGGATGTTGGGCATGAAAACGAGCAAACCGCATGAGACATCCCCACAAACTGGCCGCGAACGGGCCCGTGAAAACACCCCTGGCGGCTCCCCTTGCAAGTCTGAATATGACTAGGTCTGAGTATGAGTAGGTCTCAGTCCATGCGTTGAGTAACTCACACTATGAGAAGGTCTGAATATATGTGTAGGTCTGAGTATGAGCAAGTCTGTGCATGAGCAGGTCTGAGAACGAGTCTGGGTATGAGTAAGTCTGGGTATGAAGGAGTTCCAGTATAAGTAAGTCTGAGTATGAGTAGGCCTGCATGTTGTGTGTTGAGTAAGTCAGACCATGAGAAGGCTTGAGTATGAGTAGGTCTGAGTATGAGTAAGTCTGTGTATGAGTAGGTGTGTTCTCTCTGGTTCTCTGGAGTCGGCGGCGTCCCAGTAATGACAAGAACCCCATCTTAGGATATGGGGAACAAACAGCGTATAAAATTACTCACTGCGTGGAGCTCCCCATATGTGCATCTATTCGTATGGACCTGTCCGCCGTGAATGTCTAGGCGCAAGAGCTTTCGAATATACACGGGCTTCAGTTGTGACGGTCAGGACATAAATCTAACTGCAAATGAATTGGAGTGTGAATGAGCCTCAGTAGTACGAGCGCGTCTTTGTGCATGAGCCTCGGGCCTCCTGGGGCCTCCTGAAACCTACTGGGGCTTCCTGGGGTCTCCAGGAGCCTCTTGGGGCCTCCTGGGACCTCCTAGGGAGGTTTCGTGCCCCAGGAGAGGCGCAATATATAGCAACAGACGTACATAAACCATTGCGGATTCGTGCCACAGGAGAAGGGCAATCTATAGGAACACGCGTCAAACACAAAGGACTCGTGCCCCAGGAGAGGCCCAATATATATATATATATATATATAGTAACATTAGTAAAATATGTAGGATTGTGTACACAGGAGAAGGACAATCTATAGAAACATACGTAAACATCAAAGAATCGTGCTCCAGGTGAGGCCCAATCGATAGGAGCATACGTAAAACACATGGGATTGGAGCCACTCCTGTTGCCTTCTGAGGCCTCCTGCTCCTGGGGCCTCTCGGGGCCTCCTGTTGCCTTCCGAGGCCTCCTGGCGCTTCCTGTTGCCTCCTGGGGCCTCCTGTGGTTTCCTGAGGCCGTCCGGAGCTTCCTGGGGCCTCCTGGAGCCTCTTGGGACATCCTGTGGCCTCTTGAGTCTTTCTGTGGCCTCCTGATGCCTCCTGGGACCTCATGTGGTCTCCTGGGGCCTCCTGGAGCCTGTTGGAGCCTCCTGTGGCATCCTGAGAAGAATCTGCGCCCACGAGCCTGGCCACCAAAACAAGCAAACCGATCGAGACATCCTCAAAATCTGGCCCACCTGGGGGGTGAAAATGAGCGCCTCGCTCGAGACATCCTCCAAATCTGCTCCGAAAGCGAAGGATGCTGGCACAGAAAACAGGCAAACCGCTCGAGACATCCCCACAAAATTCCGCGAACGGGACCCCGTGAAATACCCCCCCGCCGCCCCCCTTAGAGTGCTGAGACGAGCGAATCGCCTGAGACATCCTCCAAATCTGCTCCGAAAACGAAACATGTTGGATCAGAAAATGGCCAAACCGCCTGAGACATCCCCACAAAATTCCGCGAACGGGACCCCGTGAAATACCCCCCCGCCGCCCCCCTTAGATTGCTGAGACGAGCGAATCGCCTGAGTCTGAGTGATGACTGAGTCTGAGTGATGAGAGAGCATGAGTGAGTCTGAGTGATGAGTGAATCTGAGTGGTGAGTCTGAGTGATGAGTGGTGGGTGTGGTGTTCTGTCCTGTTCTGTTCTGTGTCCTTCCGGCGCGGTCCGCCAATAACAAGAACCCCATCTTTGGATATGGGGAACAAGAAGTGCATCTATTCGCATGGACCTGTCCGCCGTGAATGTCTAGGCGCAAGAGCTTTCGAATATACACGGGCTTCAGTTGTGACGGTCAGGACATAAATCTAACTGCGAATGAATTGGAGTGTGAATGAGCCTCAGTAGTACAAGCGCGTCTTTGTGCATGAGCCTCGGGCCTCCTGGGGCCTCCTGAAACCTACTGGGGCTTCCTGGGGTCTCCAGGAGCCTCTTGGGGCCTCCTGGGACCTCCTAGGGAGGTTTCGTGCCCCAGGAGAGGCGCAATATATAGCAACAGACGTACATAAACCATTGCGGATTCGTGCCACAGGAGAAGGGCAATCTATAGGAACACGCGTCAAACACAAAGGACTCGTGCCCCGGATTCCATACGCCACAGGAGATAGGGCATACGCAATATATATATGCGTATAGTAACATTAGTAAAATATGTAGGATTGTGTACACAGGAGAAGGACAATCTATAGAAACATACGTAAAACATCAAAAGACTCGTGCTCCAGGTGAGGCCCAATCGATAGGAGCATACGTAAAACACATGGGATTGGAGCCACTCCTGTTGCCTTCTGAAGCCTCCTGCTCCTGGGGCCTCTCGGGGCCTCCTGTTGCCTTCCGAGGCCTCCTGGCGCTTCCTGTTGCCTCGTGGGGCCTCCTGTGGTTTCCTGAGGCCGTCCGGAGCTTCCTGGGGCCTCCTGGAGCCTCTTGGGACATCCTGTGGCCTCTTGAGTCTTTCTGTGGCCTCCTGATGCCTCCTGGGACCTCATGATGTCTCCTGGGGCCTCCTGGAGCCTGTTGGAGCCTCCTGTGGCATCCAGAGAAGAATATGCGCCCACGAGCCTGGCCACCAAAACAAGCAAACCGATCGAGACATCCTCAAAATCTGGCCCACCTGGGGGGTGAAAATGAGCGCCTCGCTCGAGACATCCTCCAAATCTGCTCCGAAAGCGAAGGATGTTGGCACAGAAAATAGGCAAACCGCTCGAGACATCCCCACAAAATTCCGCGAACGGGACCCCGTGAAATACCCCGCGAATCGCCTGAGACATCCTCCAAATCTGCTCCGAAAACGAAACATGTTGGATCAGAAAATGGCCAAACCGCCTGAGACATCCCCACAAAATTCCGCGAACGGGACCCCGTGAAATACCCCCCCGCCGCCCCCCTTAGATTGCTGAGACGAGCGAATCGCCTGAGTCTGAGTGATGACTGAGTCTGAGTGATGAGATAGCATGAGTGAGTCTGAGTGATGAGTGAATCTGAGTGGTGAGTCTGAGTGATGAGTGGTGGGTGTGGTGTTCTGTCCTGTGTCCTTCCGGCGCGGTCCGCCAACAAATCTTTGGATATGGGGAACAAGAACCCCATCTTTGGATATGGGGAACAAGAAGTGCATCTATTCGCATGGACCTGTCCGCCGTGAATGTCTAGGCGCAAGAGCTTTCGAATATACACGGGCTTCAGTTGTGACGGTCAGGACATAAATCTAACTGCGAATGAATTGGAGTGTGAATGAGCCTCAGTAGTACAAGCGCGTCTTTGTGCATGAGCCTCGGGCCTCCTGGGGCCTCCTGAAACCTACTGGGGTTTCCTGGGGTCTCCAGGAGCCTCTTGGGGCCTCCTGGGACCTCCTAGGGAGGTTTCGTGCCCCAGGAGAGGCGCAATATATAGCAACAGACGTACATAAACCATTGCGGATTCGTGCCACAGGAGAAGGGCAATCTATAGGAACACGCGTCAAACACAAAGGACTCGTGCCCCAGGAGAGGCCCATATATATATATATATATATATAGGAACATTAGTAAAATATGTAGGATTGTGTACACAGGAGAAGGACAATCTATAGAAACATACGTAAAACATCAAAAGACTCGTGCTCCAGGTGAGGCCCAATCGATAGGAGCATACGTAAAACACATGGCATTGGAGCCACTCCTGTTGCCTTCTGAGGCCTCCTGCTCCTGGGGCCTCTCGGGGCCTCCTGTTGCCTTCCGAGGCCTCCTGGGCGCTTCCTGTTGTGGTTTCCTGAGGCCCGTCGGAGCTTCCTGGGGCCTCCTGGAGCCTCTTGGGACATCCTGTGGCCTCTTGAGTCTTTCTGTGGCCTTCTGATGCCTCCTGGGACCTCATGATGTCTCCTGGGGCCTCCTGGAGCCTGTTGGAGCCTCCTGTGGCATCCTGAGAAGAATATGCGCCCACGAGCCTGGCCACCAAAACAAGCAAACCGATCGAGACATCCTCAAAATCTGGCCCACCTGGGGGGTGAAAATGAGCGCCTCGCTCGAGACATCCTCCAAATCTGCTCCGAAAGCGAAGGATGCTGGCACAGAAAACAGGCAAACCGCTCGAGACATCCCCACAAAATTCCGCGAACGGGACCCCGTGAAATACCCCCCCGCCGCCCCCCTTAGAGTGCTGAGACGAGCGAATCGCCTGAGACATCCTCCAAATCTGCTCCGAAAACGAAACATGTTGGATCAGAAAATGGCCAAACCGCCTGAGACATCCCCACAAAATTCCGCGAACGGGACCCCGTGAAATACCCCCCCGCCGCCCCCCTTAGATTGCTGAGACGAGCGAATCGCCTGAGTCTGAGTGATGACTGAGTCTGAGTGATGAGAGAGCATGAGTGAGTCTGAGTGATGAGTGAATCTGAGTGGTGAGTCTGAGTGATGAGTGGTGGGTGTGGTGTTCTGTCCTGTGTCCTTCCGGCGCGGTCCGCCAATAACAAGAACCCCATCTTTGGATATGGGGAATAAACAACACACAAAAAAACGAGGGAGGGGGGGAATCGGGGGTCTTTCCCCATGGAGCCTGGCGGAGCGGGTTTCTGGGTCCCACAAGGGCCAGGTTTCCAATCTATGAGAGAACCACCCAGCCGGCCAAAAAACCAAACACAACTCAAAACAATTATCCTGGCGAGGGACCCAAGCATGTTGAGTTGTGAATAACGCAGTTGTGGGTATCGATCTCGGTGATCGATCTCGGTGAACCTCCCTGGGGTCACGACGCGAGTGACGGGTGTGCCAAAATTGACACGGGTACGCCATGCGGACGCTGCCACCGGAGCCGTCGGTGGAGCCCCATGTGAGGTCACGGAACGTGTGAGGGGTACGCCCCAATGCAGTGTGGAACGGCGTGCGGGCGCTGCCACTACTAGGGCCTTCGGTGGAGCTCCCTATGGGGCCACGAAACGTGTAAGGGGTGTGACGAAATGGTAGTGGAATTGCATGCGGACCCTGCCACCGGGGCCTTCGGCGGAACACCCTGTGGGGCCACCGAACATGTGAGGGGTGCGTCGGAATGGAGGTGGAACTGCATGCGGACCCTGCCACTGGGGCCTCGGGCGGAGCGCCCATGGGGCCACGAAACGTGTAAGTGGTGCGCTGAACTGGAAAAAGGAACTGCATGCGGACCCTGCCACTGGGGCCTTCGGCGGAGCACCCCATGGGGCCACGAAACGTGTGAGGGGCGCGCCGAAATGGGAGTGGAACTGCATGCGGACCACGTGTGAGGGGTGTGCCGGAATGGAGGTGGAACAGCATGCGGACCCTGCCACTGGGGCCTCGGGCGGAGCGCCCCATGGGGCCACGAAACGTGCGACGGGTGCGCCGAACTGGAAGTGGAACTGCATCCGGACCCTGCCACTGGGGTTTTCGGTGGAGCTCCCTATGGGGCCACGAAACGTGTAAGGGGTGCGCCGAAATGGAAGTGGAACTGCATGCGGACCCTGCCACCGGGGCCTTCGGCGGAACACCCTTTGGGGCCACCGAACGTGTGAGGGGTGCGTCGGAATGGAAGTGGAACTGCATGCGGACCCTGCCAGTGGTGCCTTCGGTGGAGCTCCCTATGGGGCCACGAAACGTGTGAAGGGGTGCGCCGAACTGGAGGTGGAACTTCCACTGGGGCCTTCGGTGGAGCGCCCGTATGGGGCCACGAAACGTGCGAAGGGTGCGCCGAAATTCAAGTGGAAGTGCACGCGGACCCTGCCACTGGGACCTTCGGCGGAGCTCCCTACGGGGCCACGAAACGTGCAAAGGGGTGTGCCGAAATGGAAGCGGAACTGCATGCGGACCCTGCCACTGGGGCCCTCGGTGGAGCATTCTATGGGGCCACGAAACTTGTGAGGGGCGCGTCGGGATGGAGGTGGAAATGCGTGCGGACCCTGCCATTGCGGCCTTCGGTGGAGCTCCCTATGGGGCCACGAAGCGTGTGAGCGGTGCGCCGAAATGGGCATGCGAGAAAGGGAATGAAGGAGGGAGGGAGGAAACGCGGGGACCTTCTCTTCAAAACGAAGACCCAACACCACAGGATGGTTGGAAAAGTTAACCTGGCGAAGGACCCAACCATACGCAGTTGTGAATACCGCAATTGTGCAATTGTGAATACCATCTTCGCCCGCGCTCCCTATGTAGCCACGGCTTCCCGCCGTTGCCCGACATAATCAAGGACACGTTCGTGGCCGTCTTCGCGGGCGCCGACGACGACGAGGACGGCGTCCCCCTGACCGAGGAGTAGAAGCAGGAGGGGGCTCTGAGAGCCATGAGAGAGGCTGCCACCGGCGCCTTCGGTGGAGCTCCTATGGGGCCACGATCCTCGTGAGGGGTGTGCCGAAATGGCTCGAGGCCGCCATGCGAACCCTGCCACTGGAGCCTTCGGTGGAGCTCCCTATGGGGCCACGATCCTCGTGAGAGGTGTGCCGAAATCGGCTCGAGGCCGCCATGCGAACCCTGCCACTGGCGCCTGCGGTGGAGCTCTGGGGGCACGAAACGTGCGAGGGTTGTGCAAACATGGAGCGGCACCGACATGCGGAACCTGCCGCTGCGACCTTCGGTGGTGCCGCCTCATACCACGAAACGTGCGAGGGGTGTGCCGAAATGGGGGGTGGAACCGCCTGCGAACGCAGCCACTGGGGCCTTCGGTGGAGCTCCCTGTGGGGCCACGAAGTGTAAGGGGTGTGCTGAAATGGGGAGTGGAACCGCATGCGAACGCAGCCACTGGGGCCTTCTGTGGAGATCCCTATGGGGCCACGAAACGTGTGAGGGGTGTACCGAAAGGGAAGTGGAACTGCATGCGAACGCAGCCACTGAGGCCTTCGGTGGAGCTCCCTATGGGGCCACGAAACGTGTGAGGGATGTGCCGATATGGGGGGTGGAACCGCATGCGCCGCAAAAGCGAACGCAGCCACTGAGGCCTTCGGTGGAGCTCCCTATGGGGCCACGAAACGTGTGAGGGGTGTGCCGAAATGGGGGGTGGAACTGCATGCGCCGCAAAAGCGAACGCAGCCACTGGAACCTTTGGTGGAGCTCCCTATGGGGCCACGAAACGTGTGAGGGGTGTGCCGAAATCGAAATGGGGGGTGGAACCGCATGCGCCGCAAAAGCGAACGCAGCCACTGGGGCCTTCGGTGGAGCTCCCTATGGGGCCACGAAACGTGTGAGGGGTGTGCCAAAATGGGGGGTGGAACCGCATGCGCCGCAAAAGCGAACGCAGCCACTGGGGCCTTCGGTGGAGCTCCCTATGGGGCCACGAAACGTGTGAGGGGTGTACCGAAAGGGAAGTGGAACCGCATGCGAACGCAGCCACTGGGGCCTTCGGTGGAGCTCCCTATGGGACCACGAAACGTGTGAGGGATGTGCCGATATGGGGGGTGGAACCGCATGCGCCGCAAAAGCGAACGCAGCCACTGAGGCCTTCGGTGGAGCTCCCTATGGGGCCACGAAACGTGTGAGGGATGTGCCGATATGGGGGGTGGAACCGCATGCGCCGCAAAAGCGAACGCAGCCAATGGGGCCTTCGGTGGAGCTCCCTATGGGGCCACGAAACGTGTGAGGGGTGCACCGAGATGGGTGATGATGGTGGGAGGAGGGAGGAGGGGGAGGAGGAGGAGGAGGAGTGAACGCGGAGCGCTGTCTCTTCAAAACGAGGACCCAACACCACAGGATGGTTGGGAATAAAAATGTATATTTTATCGGAGGGGGTCCGGGTGGGGGGTCCAACAAACCCCCCCCCCCCCGAAATCGCAATTCGGGACACCCCCGAGGAACTCCGCATTCGCTATTAGTATTGTGTCTCTCTGGTGTTCGTTGATGTTTCGGGGGTTATTTTGGTATATACTTTCCTTTGTTTTTTGCTGGCAATTCCTCGGACCCTACAGAATCCCGCTCAAGTGACGAGTTTCCCCCGAACCATCCAAAACACCATGTGGCTCACCATCCTCTGGGAGATTTGGGGAGTTCCAGGGTTCCCAACCTGGGGGTGTCCACCCCTTGGACCGTCCCAAAACCCATATCTCAAGAGGAGTTTGGCAAAAATTAGAAGGGTGTTCCCCCCCTGACCCCCCACCCAAAAAAAAAACACTCTCAGGGATATGTTTGCAAGAGGGATGTTTCAAGGGTGTCACCCTCGGACCGAAGGGTTTTCCCACTCGGACCCCTCAGCAACCCCGACGCCTCTGGGAGCCTCCGAACGCCTCGTCTAGCAGCGGATGGCGCACGGAAGAGGGGTGCGTATAGTACCAAGGATGAGTTTTTCAGCTCGAGGAGGGGCCTCGTCTAGCTGCAAGCGGTGCACAGCACAGGGGCACGTCTCGCACCAAGGATGTTTCCTCGATCCACTTGGGGAGGGGCCTCGTCTAGCAGCGGGTGGGGCACAGCAGAGGGGCACGTCTAGTACCAAGGATGCTTGTTGTATGAGCTTGGGGAGGGGCCTCGTCTGGCAGCTGCTGGCGCACGGCACAGGGGGGCACGTCTAGTACTAAGGATGCTGCTTGAATCAGCGGCCTCGTTTAGCAGAGGGTGGCGCACGGCAGAAGGGCACTTCTAGCACCATGGATACTTTTGTTATCAGCTTGGGGAGGGGCCTCGTCTCGCAGCGGCTGGCACACGGCCCAGGTGCTCGTTTTGTATCAACCATGTTGTTTGAATCAGCTTGGGGAGAGGCCTCGTCTAGCAGCGGGCGGGGCACAGCAGAGGGGCACGTCTCGCACCAAGGATACTTTTGCACTCAGCTTGGGAAGGGGCCTTGTCTAGCAGCGGGTGGCGCGAATATTCAGCTAGGGGAGGGGCCTCGTCTAGCAGCAGGCGGCGTACGGCAAGGTCACATGTCTTGTACCAAGGATGTTGTGCTTATATCAACTTGGGGAGGGCCTCGTCTAGCAGAGGGTGGCGCACGGCAGAGGGGCACTCCTAGTAGCAAGGATGCGTTGTTTCAATCAGTTTTGGGAGGGGGATCGTCGAGCAGCGGGTGATACACAGCACAGGGGCATTGCTAGTACCAAGGATACTTCCTTAATCAACTTGGGGAGGGGCTTTGTCTAGCAGTGGGTGGTGCACAGCAGAGGGGCGCATCTAGTACCAAAAATGTTTCTTTAATCAGCTTAGGGAGGGGTCTCGTCGAGCAGCCGGTGGTGCACAGCACAGGGCCCGCAGGCCCTCGGAGGCCTTACAGAGCTTCCGAGGGCCTCGGGAAGCCTCCGAAAGCCCCCAAAGGCCTCTGGTAAGCTCCGAAAGCCTCCGGGGCAGAGGACCTCCGAAGGCTTCCGGAAGCCTCCGAAGGTTGTTGTTGGAAGGATCACTGGGCGAGCCAGTGGACATCGGAGGAACCGCCGACAAACATCAGAAAGACTCGGGACCATCCGAAGATGGTGTGGGGAGTTCTTGGGGTTGCCGGAAAATCCCGAAACCCTACAACAACAACAACAACAACAACAACAACAACAACAATCATTTTACCCGAACGCGTGGTGTTCTCCCCAGTGCCAGGGTTTTCATACGACACCAGGCAATACCCCCACTTCGTGGGGGGGCATTACAAGCTCTACCAAATATCCAACGACTCTTCGCGACCACCCAAACCCAGCTTCCCGCCCTATGACGTTGGGACACTTCACTTCGTGGCGTGCGGACGACCGTGGCTACTACACTGGCGTGGGGTACACACCCACAGAACTGGTCACTTATTCGGGGCGCGCGTGTGCCCAGCATGGTGCAATTGTGACATACAATACATAATACAGAGAGACAGAGAGAGAGACAGAGAGCAGACAGAGAGAGAGACAGAGAGAGCGGAGTTGGTCACATTTTTGGGTCAAGTTCCTGGGATGATGGGAATACACAACTCTGTTACATTTGATAGTGTGCACGACACACATGAGATGATACGTACTCGCAAGATAGTAACTCGCGTTGCAAGAGCGTGCGAAAGTAGCTCGCGCGAGCTCATGTAACATAAATGTTGGAAAACCATTGGTTGTTTTAGGATTCGGACAGCGCGCGCGGGTGGAAATTTTGAAAAGTCGTGCAGGTGTTTTTCGAGGACCTACGGTGCGATTCGTGTGATTTTATGATGCGCGGTGCTAAAATTCTTAAAAACCCAATGGTTTTTGGAGATTTCGGCGTGCGCGCGCGAAGAAAAAACGAATGTGTCCCGCATGGTATTATTTGACAGGGATGATGGCCCTGGCAGGTGCGCAACCGTTGTCGCAGAAGTTCGAAAAAGTTGCTCGCAAAAGCCCGTTTGACAGAAATGTTTAAAAAGTGTTGGTTTTCCTACGAATCCGCAAGAGCGCGCGGGATGAGATTTTGACATTTTTTTGTTGAAAACCATTGGTTTTTTGATGTTTTTATGTTAAAATCGCTCCGAACACTAAGCTTTTGGAAGGATTTCGTCTTGCGCGCGCGAATGTCCACTTTACCTTATTTTTGCAAGGGATTCTTGAAATTTGATTATATTAGAACAAGAAATGTCATTTTATAGTGTTTTTTGCAAGGGAAAACGGATTACAACAAAACAACCGGATCTGGACCCCATCCACTTTTCTGAAGCTTTCGCGAAAAAATGATGAAAATGTAGCTGCGGCCTAGGCGCGGCGGGGGGGCCGTGCACCAGGGGTCCCAACAATAATTATTCTTTAGAATTAATAATGTTCAACAACAACAACAACAATCAGTATAAGACTGTTCGCTCTTACTGGCACGCGTGTCTTGCTTTCCGTATACCCCAACCCTCTATACCCGCCCACTTCGTCTTCGATTGCACCCCCTTTCGGGGGGAATCTCTTCTTTGTCGGCCACTGACTGAAGTGCGAGGAAGTCTCGAACGAGAGCGCCGTCCGTGAGTTCGGGAGCCTCTCTGGCCAGGGGCTCTCGGAATACCTATGGAGAAATATCGAACGGGAACCCATGTCGCCGTGTCCGGGCCTCCACAAACTTGCCAGAATTACGAAAAGTCTCGAGCGAAAGCGCCGTTCCTGAGTTTGGGGGCCGTTTTGGCAAGGGGCTCTCGGAGTAAATCGTGAGGAAGTATCGAGCAGGAGCCCTTGCCGTCGTGGCTGCGCCTCCGCCAAGTTGATTGAATTGCGAGGAAGTCTCGAGCGAGAGCGCCGTTCCTGAGTTCGGTGGCGTCTCTGGCCAGGGTGTCTCGGGGTAATTTATGAGGAAGTATCGAGCGGGAGTCGTTGTAGTCGTAGCTGTGCCTCCTCGGACCCAGCCACATGTAGGCTCAAGCCAACGCTCGAGCGGGAGCCTCGTTTTCAGAGGAAATGTAGCCCGCGTCGAGGCGAGAGCGCGCGGAACCGTTTCTGGAGATCTACGATACGTTTACTCTTTAGAACTGAATATTCAACAGCAACAACAACAAGAAGGAGCCGAATAAGAAGGATAACAACAACAAGAACAAGAATAAAAACAAGAACAAGAACAGCAACAACAACAACAACAACAACAACAACAACAACAACAACAACAACAACAACAACAACAACAACAACCACAACCACAACAACAACAGCAGC
>CAUYUJ010013503.1:297423-442235 GCA_963575745.1 Prorocentrum cordatum
GGCGTCTTGGAAGGCATCTGGAGCCATCGGAGCGCGTTCCGAAGCCGCCTGCGAACGATCTTGGACGGCGTCCGGCGGTCCGACGAGCCTCCGGGCCCCCCGGGGCCCACATTTGTGGTCGGGTCCCGGCCCCGGGCCCCCGGACCCGGTGCGCCCTGTTACTATGTACTACTGCTACTACTACTATACTACTATACTACTACTACTACTACTACTACTACTACTACTACTACTACTACTACTACTTACTACTTACTACTACTACTACTTACTACACTACTACTAACGACTACTACTACTACTACTACTACTACTACTACTTCTACCTACTACTACTTTACTACTACTACTACTACTACTACTACTACTACTACGAATACTACTCTACTCTACTCCTCCTCCTCCTCCTCCTCCTCCTCTCCTCCTCCTCCTCCTCCTACTACTACTACTACTACTACTACTACCACTACCCCTACCACTACCACTACCACTACCACTACCACTACCACTACCACTACCACTACCACTACCACTACCACTACCACTACTACTACTACTACTACTACTACTACTACTACTACTACTACTACTACTACTACTACTACCGCTACAGCAACAAAAACAGCAACAACAAAAACAACAAATACAACAGCAACAACAACAACAAACATAAAAGAACGCCCGAGTGGGGGGCTTTGTGATCACATCGTGGGATGGCCAGGGGAACCCCAGAAAAACCTCCGAACAAAAAAACCTAAGAAACCCCGAATGCGCGGCTTTGGAGGGGCCCGGGGAGGACCAGAGGAAACCCCGGAAAATCCATGAAAAGCAAATCTAGAAACCCCTGGGGGGTCCTGAAGTGGCCGGAGACTCCCGGAAAACCTCCGAACAAAACCAGGGGGTGGGACCTTGGAATTTGCTTGGGGGCCGATTTGCTGATTTTGGGAAGCGAGGTTTTGGGGGTGTCCTGGGAGTGTCCGTGGGGTGGCCAGAGAAACTCCAGAACATCCCAAGAAACCTCAGAAAACCTCCAAGTGTTTTTTTTCTACGGTTTTCTCCCCCAGAGCCTGGGGAGGGGAGGGGGGAGGGGAGCTTTGGGTGGTTTGAGGGGGGTCTGGAGGCCTGCAATCAAAAACAATATTGTTTGGGAAACCTAAATGACAACAACCCCCCCCAAAAAACACCAACAAACATCTTTAAAAAAACAGGAGCACCCGAGTGGGAGGTTTTCCGGAAGCGGGGGGTTCGGGGATTGAGTCCCCGGGGTTTCCAAAGAAGCCCCAGCAAACTCCTTGAGTGGACGTTTTTTCCCGGTCTTCCCCCCCCCCCGAGCCTGGGGAGAGGGGGGGCGGAACCTCCGAACAAAAACCTCGAAAAAAACACGATTGGATTTTTTCCAGGGAGGGGTTTTGAGGGGTCCTGCGGGACCCCTGGGGTGGCCGCAGAAACCTGGAATACTCCCTGAAGAAACTCCGAGCAAGGGTTTCGCTCGGAGGCCCCCCCCGAGAGCCTGGGATGGCTGGAGAAACCCGAGAAAACCTTCGAAACAAAAACCACAAAAAAAGGTTTATACTTGTATTGCAATTTCCCTCCGGAGCCTGGGTGGTCAGAGAAACCTCCAGAAAACTCCAAAAGACACCCCAAAAATATCCAAGCGAGGGGGGGGTCTGGGGTTTCCCCCCCCCCCGACCCCAGGGTGGCTGGAGAACCCCTGGAAAACCAAAAAAAAAAAAAACGCCCCCCGCCCGCCCCCCCTCCCCAGAGCCTGGGGCGGCCCGAGGACCCCCAGAGAACCACTCGGAAAACCCCGCAACAAAAACCTTAGCGTGAAGGTTTTCTTGGGTTTTCCCTCCCAGCGCATGGGGTGGCCAGAGAACCGCCAAAAAACCCTTGAGACCGCCAGAAAGATCCGAGTGCTTTTCCTCTTTTCTAGGGTTCCCCCCCCAGAGCCTGAGACGGCCTGAGAACCCCCAGAACTCCATTCAAAAATCCGAGGAGGGAGTTTTTCTACAAGGGTTCCCCCCCGAGCCAGGGCTGGCCAGAGAACGAAAGCCCCAAACAAAAAACATCAAAAAACCAGTGGAGGGGTTTTCTAAAGTTTTCCCTCCCGGAGCCTGGAGGGAGAGCGGGCCAGAGCAACACCTGGAAAACTCCCGACGAAAATCCGAATAACAAACAAACAAGCAAGCAAAACACATGGTAGGTGCCAGGGAGGTTCGGGGAACTGCCACACCCTACTAGTGCTTGGAGCTCGCCTCGGTTCTCTTGAGCCACCTCGCGCAAGTAACAACAGCGCTAGCGTCGCCAGAACCCAGATTCGGATAACCTCTCCGAGCAGAAACTCCGAAAATACCCCGACGATGTCAGACTGCGAACGAAGATGTAACATGCAAACGTGCACACACGGAAAAAAGCCCTGCATAAGTGCTTCATGAACGCAAGAGCGATGCACCTCATAATCCTCTTCCCTCTCATCATAATCCTCCTTCAAAAACCAGCCCTCAGACTATTTCGGGGGCGCATTCTTGGTAGGACTTCGACGCGGATCTGGCCGTGGCAACAAAGGCCTTGCAGGAGGACCATAAGGTTGCCAAGAGCCTCCCAACCCCCACCCTTATTCTCCTCCACATCGTTCTCCTGCCCCACGCATGTGAAGGATGGGTGACAGCCATGGCGGACCCAGAGGCACAGGAGCGGTAGATGGACAGGCTACAGGTGAAGAAGATAATCATGCAAGCTGCACGTACGGATCCTCCTCCTCCTCCCCATCCTCATCCTCGTCCTCCTGATCCTTACCCCCATCCCCTTCTCCTCCTCAGCCTCCTCCTGCTGCTGCTCCTCATTCTAGGCGCAAATGCATTGCCTGCTGTTGCATGGCAGCGCGAGCAGCGGCGGTACTGCAGCCGCGCCTCTTCGCGCCCCGCCCTGCTGAAGTCGGCTCGCCTTACTTTGTCTGGGTCTGGGCTGGGGGCGGGTTGGCCGAGGAGCGGGCTTCGCGTGCGTCGCGAAACCTGCTCCTCCTCTGGGCGGGGCGGCCTCTGGGTGCCATGGGGGTCGCCCGTCCGCGTTCTGCTACTTAGCCTCAGCTGCTTCTGTAGGCAGTAGCTGGTGGAACGCCAGTCTGGGCGCTCTTGCTTTTCCTGTGGTCCCTCGCCGCCATGGGCTGCCGTGGCGTTGCCTGTCGACCTTCTCGCAACTTGGGCACATGTTGCTGCATGTAGGCACCTGCGCCACCCGAGCGGCAACATCTATGGAGGCCGATGTGCCGTCTTGGGGCGTAACGTAGTTTCCTTCTCCCTCCAATTAGGTCGCACCTTTCGCTACCCCGTGTGCTCCTTCTCGTCCTCCTTCTCCTCCTGATCCTCCTCCTCCTCCTCCTCCTCATCCTCCTCCTCCTCCGCCTCCTCATTCTCATCCTCGTCCTCATCCTTCTCCTGCTTCTCTTCCTCCTCCCCTTCCTCCTCCTTATCCCGTTGGTCCTCCTCCACCTCCACTTTCTCCACAGCTTCCTCCTACTCATCTACCTCTTCCTCATACTCATCATCCTCCGCGTTGTATTCCCTCCTCATCCTGTTGTTCCTCATCATCCAACTCCTCGTCATAATCAGAGACATCATCGTCACCATCAACATCAACATCAGCATCATCATCATCATCATCATCATCATCATCATCATCATCATCATCATCATCATCATCACCATCATCATCATCATCATCATCATCATCATCATCAACATCATCATCATCATCATCATCATCATCATCATCATCATCATCATCATCATCATCAGCATCATCATCATCATCGTAAACATCATCATCATCAGCATCATCAACATCCTTCAGCAGCAGTCATCATCATCATCATCATCATCAGCTTCATCATCATCATCATCATCATCATCATCATCATCATCATCATCATCATCATCGTCATCATCATCGTCATCATCATCATCATCATCATCATCGTCAACAGCATCATCGTCATCATCAGCAGCATCAGCAGCATCATCGTCATCATCATCAGCATCAGCATCGCCATCATCATCATCATCATCATCATCATCATCATCATCGTCATCATCAGTTTCATTATCGTCATCAGCATCGTCATCATCATGCTCAGCAGACTAATCATCGTCGTCATCATCATCACCCCCATCATCATCATTATCCTCATCATCACCATCATCATCGTCAGCAGCATCAGTATCAGCATCATCATCGTCAGCATCATGATCGTCAGCAGCATCAGCATCATCAGCAGCAGCATCAGAATCATCATCATCATCGCCGTCATCATCATCGTAATCATCATCATCATCATCATCATCATCATCATCATCATCATCATCATCAACATCATCATCATCGTCGTCATCCTCATCATCGTCATCATCATCGTCGGCAGTCTTGGGGTCTCATGGGAGCCTCTTCGGGCCAAAGGCCCAAAAAGTTTGTTCGGGTACCCCGTCTGGGCGCCCTCTTGGAACCGTCTTGGGGGCCTCTTGGGCCGTCTTGGAAGCATCTTGGGCCCGTCTTGGGGCCGTCTTTGGGGCCTCTTGGGAGCCTCTTGGGCCGTCTTGGGGCGATCTTGGGGGCCTCCTGGGCCGTCTTGGGGCGATCTTGGGGGCCTCCTGGGCCGTCTTGAAGCGCCGGGAAGCGGAAAAAAACAGAAACCGAAAACCTTCAAAAACCTTCAAACCAAAAAACCATTGAACGTTGCCTCGTTGGGCCCTCTGGGGAGGCCTCTTGGAAGCCTTGTGGGGCATCTTGGAGACCTCTTGGGCTGTCTTGGAGCCATGTTAGGGCGTCTTGGGGGCCTCTTGGACCGTCGTAGAGCCAACTGAGGCCGTCTTGGAACGCTCTGGGGCCGTCTTGGAGCCCTCTTGGACCTCCCTTGGACCGTCTTACTGGTATCTGGGGCCGTTTGGGGCGCCTCTTGGGCCGTCGTGGGCCCCCGCAAGGAATATTTGACTTTGCGCGAGCCCGTCCCCCCCTCCCTGGACCCCCCTTGGGCTGACGCCCTACCAAGAACGGAACCGCGTGAACGCTCTTTCCGTCACCTGCTTGGAGGTGGCTCCCAAGCCCGGGTCAGCCAGAGTATAACGGAGGGGCTCGGCTGACCCCCGTTGGCGCTGACCCCTGTTACGTGAGTCCCGACCCCCCTATCCTTCCCTGAGATCCGGCGCTGCCACAAAAAATACAGCACCACCAAAAAAATAGCCTGGCGAAGGACCCAACCATATGAAGCTGCGAGCAATGCAGGGTGCGACCTTTGCCTCACAGGTAGCGCGCCGCGACAAGGATGGCGGGCGGGGCGGTGCAAATGGCGGCCACGAAACGCGTGAGGGGTGCGCCAAGGTGGGGGGGAACTGCATGCGGGCACTGCCACTGGGGCCTTCGGTGAAGCTCCCTGTGGGGCCACGAAACGTGTCAGGGGTGCGCCAAGATGGGGGTGGAACTGCATGCGGGCACTGCCACCGGGGACTTCGACGTGGCTCCCTATGGGGCCATGAAACGTGTGAGGGGTGCGCCAAGAAGGGGGGGGAACTGCATGCATGCGGGCACTGTCACTGGGGCCTTCGGTGGAGCTCCCTATGGGGCCACGAAACGTGAGGGGTGCGCCAAGATGGGGGTTGAACTGCATGCGGGCGCTGCCACTGGGGCCTTCGGTGGGGCTTCCTCCCTATGGGGCCACGAAGCGTGTGAGGGGTGCACCGACATGGTGGACATGCGGAGGGCAGAGGCAGGGATGGGATGAGGGAGGAGGGAGGGGGCAGCGGGAGGAGTGAACGCGGGGCGCTGTCTCTGCAAAACGAGGACCCAACACCACAGGATGGCTGGGAATGAAAGAATCCCGCTTGGAGCCCCGAACCCCCTCTCTCTCTCTGCGTCATCTCTCGAGCCGGATCGATCTGTGAGAGCCCCGGGGCCCGAGGCCCGGCGAAGACGCCCGGAGCGGAAGAGCTCTTCTGCGACGCCCGGACCCGCAGGCGCCAGGACCCCGTGCGCCGCCGGAGGGGCGGCCCCCGCGAGGGAGCCGGCCCAGCGCACCCCGCGGGGCGGCCGCCGCGGCCCGCTGGCGCCTGCACGGGCTCCACGGGGTCGAAGATGAGCTTGATGGCCACCCAGTTCGTGATGTACCCGACGAGGGCGCCTCGGGCGGCGCGGGCGGCGCGAGCGGCGGCAGGCCCGTGCAGGGGCGGCCTCGGCCCCGAGGGAGCGGACATCATCTGCACAGGTCCGCCTCCTGCCTTCTCCCTCCGCCCATGCTGCTCGGACGGATCTCCTTCTCCCTGGGCGAGGGGAGGGGGAGGAGCGAGGTGGATCTGCATCGCTGTCCTCCTCCGAGCATCGGACGTACGTGCAGGTCCAGCTCCTTCCTTCTCCCTCCTCCTGCTCTGATTGAGCTCCTTCTTCCTTGGAGAGGAGGAGGAGGAGGAGGAGGAGGAGGAGGAGGAGGAGGAGGAGGAGGAGGAGCCTCTGCATCGCTGCCCTCCTCCGAGCATCGGTTCCCGACGCCGCGCGGACCGTTCCGCCTCGAGCGAACGCGGCCTCCCGACCGCGCAGCTCGCGTTCGACGTCGGCCGCTTCCGGGCGACTCTGGCGGGACTCGGCCTTTGGAGCGCCCGCGCCGGGGTCGCCGCCGCGTCGGCGAGGCACGAGCCTGCCGTAGGGGGCGAGAGGGAGGGCCAGGGAGGACCTCCCTCGAAGGGAGGTGTTTCGCTATTTCCACGACGGGAGGACCTCCCTCGAAGGGAGGACCTCCCTCGAAGGGAGGACCTTCCCTCGAAGGGAGGACCTCCCTCGCGCTGCGAAAAAAACGCGAAGGGAGGTGTTTCGCTACTTCCTCGACCTGCGGGGGCCTCGGTGCCGGGCCTCGGGGCCGTCAAAAAACTACTCGGGATGCAGAACCGGCCCCGGGGAAGGGGTCCAGACTTGGGTCGGGCATATCCTCCAGTAGTTGAGCGCACGGATAAACATCCGCGGTGGCTCTTGTCACCTTTGCTCCGACTGGCGAAGTGAACCCCTGCAGCGCTCCACCCTTTCTTGTACTGCCCAAGGGCCATCCGGCCGGTGGGTCTCGCGCTTCATGTTTTTAATCCGAACAGGCGGATCTTGGACAAAAGAACAGAAACACCCAAAAAGTACCCAAGAAAATGTTTCAACAAACTAGAAGAATCGTCCCCATGCCATTCTTAAACTATTTTCGAATATATTCCCCTGTAGAGGGACAGGCCCGACTTCAGACTAGACCTCTGGGGGTCCGCGCTGTGAAAGAATCACAACGTCGGGGGTCTGGGCCCGGCGCCGCGGAAGGATCGCACCGGGAGGTGTCTCGCCGTTCTCGGCGACCCAGGGCCAGTTCTCCAGGCCCCAGCACAAGTTTGAAGCTACGGTTATGTCGGGCGTGTCTCCCTACAGGGGGATCTTCGACGAAAAATAAAAATACCAAAAAAATACTCCAAGGTCAAAAAATACTCAAAAAATGTCCCCAGACTATTTTTGGAATATGTTTTGACTATTTTGGGGGTATGTTTATTTTTCGTCGAAAATCCCCATGTAGGGAGACAGGCCCGATTTAAAGCTACGGCTCTGGACAGCGCGCCAGGGGAGGGCTCGAGAGCTCCAGGGGCCTGCGGCTCGAGAGTCGCTTCGTCAGAGGTGTGGGGAGGAGGAGCTCGGGCAGCGGGGCGGGGGGGGCAGCGGGAGGAAAGGGGCAGGAGGTCTAGGGGAACAAGAAGCGGCATAAACATAAAAACTCTGAGGTCCGCGCGGATTTCTCGGATCGGCGCTAGACCCCCCTCCCTGGAGCGCGCAGCGCGCCAGGGGCGGCGCCAGAGACGCCGCCGGAGGGCCCCAGCGCCGATCCGAGAAATCCGCGCGGACCTCCGAGTTTGTATGTTTATGTCACTTCTTGTTCCCCTAAGGTCGGAAGGAAGGAGGCGGAAGCGGCTCTGGCTGAGTGGGCCAAAACTGAATCTACACGCGGGGCAGGGAGGCCAGAAAGAGCAGGAGGGCAAAGTCGCGGCTGCACGAGAGCGGAACGAAGGAAGGCGCGCACGACGGGAGGGACAGGAAGTGTAACCGAACGGGATCCGCATCCACTACAGCAGGTTCCTGCCTTGTCGACGCGGACGTTGGCTTCCGATAGCGCGTAGATCTTTCAATCTTGTGCGACCTCCGACATCCGGCAGCCAAGACGGGTCAGAAGTGGCCTGGCTCGTGCTGCGAGTGGCGCGCGGCCTTCAACCTCGACGGCCCTTGTCGGCGCCGCCAGCTCGCGTCGACGCGACGCGCGCCTGCCGAAGGACGTCTTAGCTGAAAACCGGTCCCGGACCGCTCCTGGATGCCATCCTGTCCAGTATTTCGAGCTGCGTCTGGCCTCGACCAAAAATCACTCGCGTCCCTCACTGGAGGCCTCCCCAATAGGGTCCAAGCAGATGGGGTCAGAAGATCACTCCGCATCCATCGACGATGCATCGGCGATGCCGGCGTGGAAAAAATCAGGGTCCACATCGCACCGCATCGCCGATGCATCGGCGACGCGGCGCGATCCGCCGACCCTGTCTGCTCCGACCCCATTTGGAAGTCCTCACAATTCCGAACGATTCGACTCCTTCGGGGAACTCCGCATTCCGATGCCGATTCGAATCGCCTGCGGATTCCGACTGCGATACCAGTTCGATTCGGCGCCAGACAAGCCGAGCGCTGCCTGGCCGTCCTCGCCACCACCGGCCCCACAAAAGCGGGGCGGACGCCTCCGAGCGGCAGGGTCCACGAGTTCGGCACGAGGATCCACAGCGCCTGGGGCTCGGCGCGAAGCCAGCGAGAGGCGGACGGGTGGGCTGGGAGAGCCTGGCCACGCGAGCGAGGTGTCTGAACGCCTTTCGGGAAGGATCTGCTTTCGATTCGAAGCCTGTTATCGACGAGCGCGTTCCACTACTCGCAGAGTGGCTACTCGCAAATGGCCTCGATTTGCCAGGGGGATCTGCGAGAAATTACACCGAAGCCGACATGTGTTTTTCGGACGTTTGCGAGTAGACACTTTGCGAGTAGTGGAACGCGCTCGGTGATGTTAGCAGCCTCGTGCGGTCTCTTGGGAAACCTCTGGGGTGCCCAACGGAGGGCTCTTGGCGGGCTACTGGGGGCATCTCGAAGCCTCCTGGAATGACCTTCGAAGACTCCAGGGCCTCGTCAACGTCCTCCTCCTCCTCCTGATCCTCCTCATCCTCCTCATCGACCTCGTCTTCGTCGTTGCCCTTGTCATCGCCATCGACGTCCTCCTCATCTCCTCCTCGCCCCTGAATTGTTTTCTCCACCGTCTGTTCGTGTTACCCGCGCCAATTCCATGTTCTTTACCACGCTTCGTTGTCTCCATCCCTGATTCGTTTCCTCAAAACCTGTTTCGTACTAATCGCCTGTGATCGTATCCTCCGCTCCTGCTTTTTCATTCACCCTTATTACCTGTTGCACCTCTTCGTTGTTCCACCTCCTCCTCCTCCTCCTCCTCCTTCTCCTCCTCCCATTCCTCCTCCTACTCCGTCTCCGTTTTGCTGAACGATCCTCGCCAGCCTGGGATCAAGCCCTCCGCAAAGAAGGAGCAGGAAGGACGGGGGAAAGGAAGGGGAAGGAGAGGGACAGGGAGAGGGACGAGGATTAGGGAGAGCGGGACGATGATGTGGTGAAATGCTAGGAGGTGAAAGATGAAAGAGGAGGGATGAAGGAGGAGGACCAGACCAATGAATTACCCAACCAACTAGCAGGATGGTGAGGGGAACGCAGATGGAGAGGGAGAGGGAGAGGGAGAGGGAGGGCAACCAATCCACCAACCCCCATACAACCACCCCAGTCAACAAACAAAAACTACAAACCGACCACCCAGCAAGTGAAAACGTCGACGACCTAGCCAACAAGCCAGAACCAGCCAGCCAACCAACCAACCGATGAACCCTCACAGATCCAGACGTGTTAACCCACACATGCGATGCACCCCTTCAAGATGCGAGTGCTTAAACCCTTCCCCCGAGGGGGAGGGAGAAGCAGGAGGAGGAGGAGGAGGAGGAGGAGGAGGATGGAAGGACGAAAAAAAGGCAGGAGGACGACGACGCGGGAGTGTGCAGAAGCACTCACCTCAAATGCTGGGGGGGGGACCCCCTTCTCGCGCAGAGAAGGGAGTTGGGGAGGATTGTCGTCGTCGACGTCGTTGTCGCCGTCGCCGTCGTCGACGTCGTCGGCGTGGGAGTCGGCGTCGGCGTTGGCGTCGGTGCCAGCGTCGTGCGCCGTGCGTCGTCGTCGCCGTCGCCGTCGGCGTCGTCGTCGTCGAGGAGGATGGAGAGGCAGAGAGGCAGGGAGGGAGGGAGGGAGGGAGCTGGTGGGGGTGAGGAGCAGCAGCAGCAGCAAGAGCAGAGGACGAGGAGGAGCAGCAGCCGCGGGAGCGGGCCAAGGGGCGGAGGCGGAACACCAGAGACAGGAGCCCGCGGGGTCGGCAGGACCGAGGGCCTCTGAAATCCTGGCGTCGCAATTTTTCGAGCCGGGCGTTTTCGCTTTTTGGGGGGGGGGGGGGGGGGGGGGGCTGGGGAACATCGCAGATCGATCCAGCTCGAAAAACGGCGCAGAAAGATGGGGTCCGGGGCTCTACCGATGCCTCAATCTTTCCGCGCCGTCGGATCTCAGGGGCGGCCTCAGGGAGCAAGTTGCGGCGTGGGGAAGTCGATGCGAGGTGGGGGTTTATCCATATCCACCACCTGGGAACCGACGTCCTGGTGCCCCAGCGGGCGGTGGATATGGATATGTTTTGGCCCCCGGGGGCCGAATTTGTCCATATCCACCGCCTGCTGAGGTCCCCGAAACTTGGTCCTCCAGGCGGTGGTCATGTATAAGTTCCCGCCTCGGAGCCGAGCGCCGTGGCGCGCACGCACACTTTCCGAGGGCACGCAAATCGCGCCGCTGAGGGGGAACGACTCAGAGCGGGAAGGACCAGCTCCGAGCGGGCGGGGGGCGGGAGACATCGAGCCCGAACCAGCGAGACATCGCCGAGAGTTGTCCGACGGGCCCCGAGATCGAAACCGCCGCGTTCCTCGGCGGGGTGGGCCGACAGGCCACGATGTCGGCGACGAGTGGGCGGCGGGGGGTCGATGCTTCACGCCCCGAACCAGTCCCCCGCAGTGTCGCTGCGCCCCCGAGCAGATGCTCTCGCTCCCCGCATCGCTCAGAGAGAGCTGCTGGCCAGGGCCTCCAGGCCGTTTGGTGCGACCACGACTCTCGAAGGGCAGCCGCTGCCGACCAGCGCGTAGGCTTCACGGGCACGGGCCAGCTCGAACACCTCGTGGTGCAAAGACGGTGCCGTCAGTGCGCCACTCTCGAAACCCGGCATCACGCCACGTATGATTTCCGCTGACCTGCTGGCGCTATGCTGCATGGTCTCTGTCGAGTGCAATGTCAAATCTTTGCGGTAGAACTGACGGATGGGCAACGGGAATGATGCACTTGGCGACTTCGCCGCAAGAACTACCAATCGGCCGTGTGGGGCGAGCACGTCAATGAAACGACCGGTGTCGATGCCGACGCAATCGACAACAGTATTCACGGTGGGGATCACTTCCCGCAGAGTCTCCACCAAATCCCCCTGGCTGGTATCCACGACAAGATCAGCCCACGGTAATGTCAGGTTCCTGCGAACGATCGCAATGGTTTTAGCACCCTTCCATCTAGCGATCTGCATCAAAAACCGGCCCACCTGCCCATTGGCACCAGTTACAGCGACGGTCTCCCCGGCTTGGATGTTGGCTTTTGCTATGGCACAAGCCGCTGTGACCAAAGGGACACCCATCGTCCCAGCCTGCGCGACCGACACGCCACTCGGCAACGGAATGCAGGCATCAACAGGGAGCCGGGTGTACTGGGCCAGACCCCCATCACCAGCAATTCCACGGTCTTTTCCGCCGCAACTCCAAACGATCTTCCCCAGCAGATCTGCAGGCCCATTGACGACACGACCGCAGCAGTCGCGGCCAGCGACGACCCCGGGCCTCGTGTAGGGAAAGGCCCCGAGCAGCGCGCTGACATCACTGGGATTGACCCCAGCGGCCAGCACCTGAATCACGACCTGTCGGGGAGCTGCCGACGGGCAGGGACGCTTTGCGAGCAGCAGCGACCTCTCCAGGTGCTGGCCAACCTCCCCGATCACAGCACAGTCCATCAGGCTGCCACGACGGGGGGGCCCGGATGAGCGGCTGGCACGCGCCAGGAACATGACGCCGTGCCAAAACTCCTCGAGCCAGGGAGGCTTGCGCCAGGATGGCTACCGGGGCGGCAGGAGCAGGGGCAGGGGCAGAAGGGCGAGGAGCAGGACAAGCAGGGGACGACGCCTCAATGCCCCAGTCTCGTTGTTCAGCTTTCCCCTCGTCCTCCATCTTCTCATTTCCCTTCCAGCCTCTTCGTTCCTCCTGCTCCTCCTCCTCCTCCTGTTCTCCTCCTCCTGTTCTCCTCCTCCTCTTCCTCCTCCTCCTCCTCCTCCTCCTCTTCCTCCTCCTCATCTATCACGCCTCGAGTCCGACACGGTCCGTCCGATATAAATTGCAGCATGCACGGCGATAACGGTCGACACTGACGGTGCCGCGGCTCGATAAGGGTGGGTCCACCGGCAAAGCCGCACTCGCAGCAGCGGCGCGTCCTGTAGCCACTTTTCTCGTGAGAGGTGCTCGCCTCACGCTTCTTGGGCAGGTTTCGCACACTGCTCCAAAGCATTTGAAGGCACTCCTGCAAAAATCATTCCAGGTTTCAAAAATCAGAGTTGGTTTCATGAAACGATGGGTGACTTGACAGGGCTCCGAACTTCCCACAAGTTGATTGAGTTCCCTCTCCTTGCTTTAGAATTTCAGCCTTGGGTATATGAAGTGGTTCGATCGGCGTCTGCTTGGAAACGTCCGCTCAAGGAGGCTTGAGGGAAGATACTGCAAATGTCTAGGCGCGTGCTTGCGAGATACGGGAGTGCAATGCTGTTTCGGACGCATGGCTTTCTGCGCGAAAAGGTCTCCCTGAGCCCCCACCCCCGCAGGACCAGCTCTGGTGATCTTTGTGCGGCTTATTTTGATAGCCTCCGCCCAGTGGATTCGCGCATCGCACAAACCATGTCTCGCATACAGACTTTGCTACAAGTCGGTCTAGTGACGACTGCATGGTGCGCGTCGCGATTAAGACAGTGCTCGACGCGCAGCTGGCGCTGGAAAAGAGGCAGAATCGAGCGCTGCCTGGAAAAAGCAGGTCCTCACCGTAGTCTACCTACCCTCCCCAAGCCCCTACCTTCATCGGGGAACTCATAATGCCATGCGCATAAACTGTCGGAAGTCCGCGCAGATTTCTCGGATCAGCACTGAAGCACCCCGGCGGCGCCTCTGGCGCCGCCCCTGGCGCGCTCCACGCGCAAGGGAGGCGGTTCCAGCGCCGATCGAAGAAATCAGCGAGCTCCTCCCACAATTCATATTTATATCATTATTGGTTCCCCGACTTCAGGGGCATATGCTGTGCAAACCAACAATAATCCAACTGCGGCGGTCCGGGCATGTATCACAGAAACGGTTGAGTCTAGGCCGGGTGGAGCTGTCAGGTGTCCACGTCAGTTGCGGAGTCAGTTGGTGCTCGGAGCCCGAAACCAAAACCCTCAGACGCTCGATGACCATACGACACTGTGAGAATGTCGGGGGCCTTGGCCGTTGCCATGCCTCGCAGGATTCTCACGCGTCAAGTATTCATGGCAAGTCTACTTAAGATCAAAATCTTAAAGATATTCAGCAATCGCTGGGTTCCACTCTATGCGCACACAGCTTCATGTGGGGCTCGTTGGCGCGACGGGGTCCCTCCCGTGGAGCCTGATAGCCCACACAGCCCGCCAACGAAAACGGACTGCCGTCGAATGTTGTGTTGCAGGCCTATGCTACGCTGTTGGCGGCCATGGAAAATTGTTTGGCACAAACTCCCTGCCCCACCGTCTTGGGAGCTCAGCACGTTTATCCTATCAAGACCTCGAATGGCCACACCAGGATGTTTTACACGTGGTTATTGACCAATGTGACTTGGGCAGTCTGGGAGGGTCCCATGCGGTTCTGCTTGCAAAAAGGATTCCCACACTCCAGGCAAAGTTTCGGACCGCTCCTTGGGTCGGTTTCAGACTGTCACCCCGCTTCGGTGTGGTAGGACCCAGATTTGAAACGCTGGTGAACAACTCCTACAGAGGAGTATCCACCGCAGCTGCACGATATCAGCACTTCTCCATGGTGGACGGCCTTCTCCCTTCCCGCATTGGACAATCTGCGCTTCTCGACCCACAGAATTGAAGAGAGCGAGATAGCTGAGCTCAAGGCGTTTTTCGTGAGCGCGGCCCTTATGTCAGCGCGGACGCTCCAGAGATGGTGCCTGAGTTTGCGGCTCCCAGGGACCTCCTCGACCAGGCCCTCGGCTGTCTCCAGAACCACTCGTGTCTTTGGAAGCGAACACCGATCTTTTCGAGCGTTTCCTCCGAGAGCCTCTGGGGACGCCTCTTGAGACACCTAGAGACCTAAGTACGGGACCGCGTGCAATGACTATCGCTCCGCTTCCCCGTGTGATCTCGACTCGGCTTCCGCCCTCGGAAACAATTAATGGTGAAACCAAAATATACCGATACCGCTACTCCCCGGACCTCTGCCGGGGTGCGTTCTGATCAGAATCCCAGCCCTCTGGAGCGTGCAGCGAGGAGTGCCCCAGCCGTCAGTACCCCCCTTGGGGGGTATGTCTTCCTTACCTGCCACGCGCATGCAGCGCAGCCCCTATAACAGGTGAACAGGGGACGGGTGAAGGGGGAGGGAGATGAATGGAGCACGAGAGACATTAGCAGGAGGCCGAAGCCCACCCTCCGGTCCCCTCCCGCCCGAAGCCAACCCTTGTCCCACTCCCCCCCCCCTCGTGCCGCTGGCTGCGCCTGCAGGTGCGGCCCTCGTGCAAACTGATCTGAATGTGTGATCAGCGGCGGCCCTCTTGAGCTCGTCAGGTGTGACTGGAGACTTCGGGGGAGCAACAGTGCGCCAGCAAGGGAATGTGAACTTACCCGAGACGTACCCAAACCCGTCTCCATGCGAGACGACTAGTAAGTATATAAACGCCCCATACAAAAGGAGACATGGCGAGACATGCAGCACTCTGAAATGCTTCGCCAAACAACGTCGGGCCACGCGGGTCGCACACCTGCGCAAATCAGATCGCACAAGACACGGCGACGACAAACGCGACAAGAAACATAGAACGGGGGGTAGAAGCGGAGGAGGAGGAGCAGCAGGAGGGGGAGGAGGAGGAAGGAGGACGAGGATGTTGAAGGAAGGGGAGACAGACAGGTGAGAGCAACAGCGCCATGCGCTACCATGGCCTGGTTCACCCCTGCTGCTGCTGCGGGCGGCATGCTGCTGAGGAGAGGAGGGCAGAATCGGCCGCCAAGTACAGCGCCACGCAACACGGGGCGCTCTAGAGCTCTGAGGTCTATAATGCAAAAGCGCCGCGCACTAAATGACAGGCCCCCCCCCCAGGGGAGGCGCAGTTCGCAGCCACCCAGGGAGCCGCGAGGTCTCGCAGGGATTCGAGGAACTACCCACTCCGTTGGACCTCCAAGGAGCCCACAATGGCGACAGTTTCGCAAATCGCAGCCCCACCGGGGAGCCGCGAGGTCCCGCAAGGATCCACGTGCTTACCCACCCCGCCGGACCTCCCAGGAGCCCGCGAAAGCGGCTTCGCAGCCCGCGAAAATGGCAACAAATGCAAGGTTCGCAGCCCCCCTGAGAACCGCGAGGTCCCACAAGGATCCGAGTTACTACCAACTCCGCCGGACCTCCCAGGAACCCGCGAAAGCGGCGACAGTTGCGCAATTCGCAGTCCCACGCAGGAGGAGGGGGGAGGAGGAGGAGGAGGAGGAGGAGGAGGAGGAGGAGGAGGAGGAGGAGGAGGGAGGAGGAGGAGGAGGAGGAGGAGGAGGAGGAGGAGGAGGAGGAGGAGGAGGAGGAGGAGGAGGAGGACGGAGTGGAGTCGCGACTGTAGTGCTCTAGTCAAAACGAGAACCAACACAGGAGGGCTTGGAAACACTCTTGACTATGGCCCTGTGGCCTACATGCATGGCAAGCGTGGTGGCTGGATGCTCTCTCGCTCCGCTCGTCGTCCCTCCTCTCTGGTTCTGTCGCCTCCACAAAGCCCCTCGGCTGGGGCCGGGGACGACCAGCAGGGCAGGAAGGCTGCACACGCAGTCCTCGAGCGGCTCAAGGAGGTGGGGGGGGCGCGAAAAAACTCATCCAATCAGCTCGGGCGACGTCTCGGCCTCCGTCGTGTTCCGTGTTCGATTCGTGCCCAAGGGGTAGGACGAGGCAACGTTACGGGCGCTCTGGACTGTCGTACTCACGGAACGTAGCAATTCCCCGGCTGCTGTTCGCGTGACGGGCCCTTTCGTGATTGCCGATCCGATCCGATCCTGCTGCTACCTTTTCCCTTCATCGTTGTTGTTCATCCTCCTCCTCCTCCTCCTCCTCCTCCTCCTCCTCCTCCTCCTCCTCCTCCTCCTCCTCCTCCTCCTACTAAGACGAGGACGACGACGACGTCGACGACGTCGACGAGGCGACGCGAGAAGGCCCCAAAGAAGTCCCAAGAGAGGTCCCGAAGAGATTTGCAGGGCGGCCACTTCGGACCAGACACGGCCGCAGGGCGGCCCGACAGGCTCCAAGAGCGCCATCGTCACCGGGCAGGCCGAGCACCAGGCGGTCCAGACGCTGGACGTCCGGGTTGCACCACAGACACACCTGGCCAGCAAGGCTCCTGACAGGCTCTAACGGGCCCGCCCGAAATGGGAATGGAAAAATTGGTGCAACGCTTGTCCCAAACCGACAGCGGCCGCTGTTGGGCAGGCGGCCTTTTGCCTTCAAAGGATAACGTCTGCGGCGGCGCGGACAGCGGGTTCTGCTCAAAGTGAACAGGAACTGCTGTTGGGCACCGTACCCATTCTTTCCGTACCCATCTCGATCGTCCAGGCTCCAAGAACGCCCAAGCTTGCCCGGGCCCTTTCCCACAAGGCCCCATGGCGAGGGGTCCAGGCGCCAGAGTCGACCAGCAGCACTGACGCGAGGGTCTCTCAGTTTATGATGTTCTAGCCTACTTCAGCCTTCATCCATCACCAGAAAGAAGTTCGAGCACCAAGAAAATACCGAATATAGGGGGGGGGGTCCACGTGTCGGTCCCTGGGAGGCGATACTTACTCGTTCGACACTTCGCTAGCGGGTCGGCACGACACTGTTTTGATGCTGTTATGGGTGCTCGAAATTATTTCTGGGATTTGGTTCGAAGTACGACGGGAGCAACATAACTCTCGGAGGAGGGATGGGCACTCGAGGCCGCGCGCCTCGTTCCCCGAAGCCACGTGGTCCGAATATCAGCATGGTCGCGATCGACGCGCCCCAGGGAGAGGGCTCCAGGCGCCAGAATCGGCAAGCGCCACCGACGTGAAAGCCCCTCGGTGTAGGGATGGGCACTAGAGGCCGCGAAGCCACGGGAGCCTCTGTCCAGTCACCTCCACCGGGTGCACCCACCGAAGCGTCTTTCATCCCGCCCAGAAGAGGAGCACCATCTGGATGATGCCCAAGAAGAATCCGAACGTCAGGCCGGAGTCCACGAGGAACGCTAGCTCTTTCCGGCCAGCCTGCCAAGGCATAGGAAACCGGAAGGATGCGGCGGAGCAAGACGACGACGACGATGACTACGACGCACGAGGGTCATCACAAGCCACTCAGGATGGTATTACTCATGTTATACGACTGCTGCTACCGTTACCACCGCCTGCTACCGAGCACCGCGCCGAAAGCACACATTGGAGTGTCTCCAGTCGATCAGTCAGTCATGCCATACGCCGTAGCGCGTGGGCGAAACGAAATAACAGAATGCGTACTAGCCGGAGCCTGCGCTTTGCAATTACTGCGACGGCGCAGGCAAAATGAATGTACAACTGGCTATCTAGAAGGATCGGGAGGGGTAGGAGGAGGAGGAGGAGGAAAGGGAGGAGCAGGAGGGCCAGAAGAGGAACACGCAGCCTAAACCACGAATTTGTGCCAGGCAACTGGATCGCCAGCGCAACCCAACTGGAGCGTCTCCAGGTCCTCAAATCTCAGCACTGGGCTCCGAGCAAGGAGCGGCTGCTCCGAGGCCGCGGGCCCGAACATCCCAGCATCCGCGGGCGCTCCTGGGCGCTCCTGAGACCCGGCCCAGACCCTCGACGTCATGATTTTATTCGTAACGCCGACCCTGGAGGTCTCGACCCATTCCCTGGGACCCAGGTTTTCGTCCTGAACCGTTCTCTGACGGTCCCGAGGCCTGGTAGGGGCCCTCGGAGGCCAAAAATGGCGAGAAACCTCCTGTCGTGATTTCTGTTTGTGACTCGAGGGGAGCAGGGGATGCGGCTGGCGCCTCGGGAAGGCCCTGGGAAGCGCTCTCCAGGGGCCCCTCGACCTCCCACCGGCTTCACGGTGGAACCCCAAAGGGGCCCGTCCTGGAGAGCCGTCCCTGGAGGGCTCCCCTGGGTCGTGTGTCTGACGCCCTGAGGGACCCGCCCGGGCCCACAAAGCCTGTGAGCGACGATCGAGAAGTGGTCTTACGCGAGATGGCATGGCGACCTTACGCCGCGGCTTGCGCGGGCCGCCAGTGCGGCACGCCATATTGGCCACGAGGGCGCTTACGCGCGACCTGACGCCAATGTCGGCGCAGACGACCCCGTTGCTTGCTTCGCTCGTGTGAGATGCTGCAGGTCGCTCCACGACTGCCGCCGTGTCGCGCTTCGGTCCTCCGAAGCCGAGACGGCCCACGGGAGCCCCTGATATACCAGCCCAGGAGAGGGCCCCTGGAACCCCCAAGAGGGACCCACGACGAGGCCCCCGAGGCGGCACCAAGAGGAGCCCCCCCTAAGAGGGCGCCACCATCGCACAGCTGGGAGCCTCCCCCTTCAGGATGGGCCTGAAACTCCCCGGAGGCCCCCCAGGCCCCCCAAGGCGCACCCGAGTGACCCCCAAGGACCCTCCAAGTCCTGGGATTGAAAAACTTTGTTTGATTCGCGGGTCGAGAGCGCACCTCTTCCGGTCGAAGCTAAGCGGGCCGCGCACCTGGGATTGAAAAACAGCTCGCCACTGGTAATGTATATGCTACAGTTTCCGACTTCAAACGTTTTTAGCAGTTTTCGGAATTCTGGAAACCTATGGAGTCCCCTTGGCCCCCCCCCTGCCACAATCCTCCGCTACCAACCCTCCGTGTCTGCCCTCTACTACCATGTCTCCTCTCCTCCAGTTTCATCCCCCCGCCTTCCTCCCCGCCGCCTCCCCATCCTCGTTGCCCCCTCTCCCCCACCCCCCTGTCACATTCTCACGCCGATCTCCCTGCCGTCAGGAGCCCTCCTCGCTCCGACTCCATCCTCTGCCTGGCCTGCTGGATGCAGAATTTCCGCGCGAAGTCAGTGAGCCGTCGCGCATACGCCCTCCCCCCGACCCTTGACCATACCACGCGCCGCAGCGGGCCACGCCATGGTCAATCATTGGCATGTCACATGCTGGGGGCCGACGTACCCAGCCATACCGAGGACGAGCGCTCGAAAAATACGCAGCAACATGACATATGTATAGGGCGACGATATCTATACATGTTTCTGCTCCCTGGTCAGGCCAAGAATCACGTTCTCGCATTGGATGTCCTAACAATTTACTTGCGAATCGCGCTATCGCTCGAAACTTCCGTCATGATGGATTAACGCTTCAGCGACCCGCCCGCTCAACCTGGTCGTCCGGGCCCGCCCGCCCGACCTGCCAGTTAGGATCCGCCCGCCCGACCCGCCCGTCTGGTTCTGGCGCTGGTACTCCTGCTCCTAAACCTATTCCTGCAAATCTCTCTCGTGCTCCATCCTTGCCCCACCCCCTTGTCCCTTCCCTCCTCCCTTCCTTCGCCCTGTTTTAGGAGCTGCGCCAACCACACGCCGCAGGTAAGGAAGACATACCACCAAAGGGGGTACGATCGAGGACGAAGAGGGCGGACATCGAGGGCTCTGGGTATACGTGTAGAATGGCACGCGAGCAGATAAGAGCAAACGGTCTTGAAATGATTATTGTCCTTGAGGGGAAGGTTTGGGCGGAACCCCGAAACGCTTGAGCGTGAGCCTCAATTTCAAATGGAATGCAGCCGGCGCCGAGGCGAGAGCGCAAAAGCGGATATAGGGATATAGGGGGTCCAACAATAATATGTGTGCAATGCTGCATTTTGACAGCAGCAATCATTTTGAGACTGTTCGCACAGATTTGATCGCGTGCCATTCAAAATGTAAACCCCAACCCCTCACTCTTCATCTTCGATCGTCCCCCCCATACCCCTATCGGGGCTCTTTCTTCACGTAAAGATGACGCAGCCCCTAGCACAGGGGAAGGGAGGGAGGAGGGACGGGACAGGGGGGAGGGAGAATGATGGAGCACGAGAAAGAGATCAGCAGGAGGGGGGTCAAGAGCAGGACGGACGGGCCCAGACGACCAGGTCGAGCGGGCGGGTCGCTGAAGCATCATGACGGGAGTTTCGAGCGATAGCGCGATTCGCAAGTAAATCTTGAGGATATCCAAAGCGAGAGCATGATTCCTAAGTGTCGAGGGCGTGGCGTCCCCATCAATTGCGAGGAAATAGAACGAAGTCCAGTGCAAGCGAGGTTTTGAATAAATTGTGAAGAAATATCAGGCAGGAGCCGCTGTAGTTCTAAACCGTGGGCCACGAGCAAAGTCTGACGCGCAAGACTTCCCCTCGTAACAAACTGGTGCGAGTTCCAGGAGGAGGACGTTGTTTGAAAAAACATCAGGTGCACTTGATTGAGGGGGGGATCAACAATAATTATTCTTAGGGAATGAAAATTCGAACGACAAAGGCCGTCTCAGAAGGCCAGCCACTTCCCCTCGCCCCCTACCCTGCTCCCCCTCCCCCTGTGCGCCGCCCATTCGGGGCCCCAAAACCGTGTGGTAACGGACCGCATAGTGACCTCAGAACTCCCAACGACATCTCCGCGCGGTCTGTCACCGCACAGTCTTGCTGTGGTCGCCACACCGCTTGGGGGCCCCCGAGCCACGACGAGGACGACGAGGACGACGACGACGACGACGACGACGACGACGACGACGACGACGACGACGACGACAACCACGACGACCACGACGACCACGACGATGACGACAACGACGAGATCGACGACGAGATCGACGACGACGACGACGACGACGACGACGACGAGGACGACGACGACGACGACGACGACGACGACGACGACGACGACGACGACGACGACGACGCCGAGAAGGCCCCCACGCCCCCGCGACCGCGAGCGCGCCTTCTGGAAGAGCTGCCCCAAGAGCACCTCTCGAGCCGAGCCGAGCCGGGGGCCGCCGCGCGCGCGCCGCGGGCCGGGCGCCGAGGGCGCCGAGGGCGGGCAGGAAAGGACCCCTGCCCGGGAGCGGCCAGCGCCCCCGGGGCAGAGCGCCCCGACGCCCGCGCGGGGGGCGGGCTGGCGGCGCGGGCCGGCGCCCGCGTGCGCCCCCCGCCGGGCCCCGAGAACCTGGCGCTGCCGCTTGTTCGAGCCTCCGCCCTCCTCCCTCCCTCCCTCCCTCCCTCCCTCCCTCCCTCCCTCCTCCCTCCTCCCTCCTTCCTCCTCCCTCCTCCCTCGCCTGGTGTCGGGCCCCAGGGCCCTCCTGGAGCGGTGCGGCTCGAAAGAGGACGCAGAGAGACGGGGGGTCCGGGGCGCTCCAGTCGTGGTGTTTCTGCGACGGGGTAGCTTTGTCGCAGCGTCGGCTCTCAGGGTCCCGGGCGCTCCCTGGCGCTCCCAGGCGCGGGCCTCGGGACCCGAAGGTGCGTCCTCGGTCTCTGGCCGGCCTGGCCCAGTGGGCCGCCAGGGAGACCACGGACCCCTGTGCGGAGCTCGAGGTGGGAGGCGCTGCTGGTCGCCTGGCGTGCGGAGCTGCCCTGCACCACCGGCGCCTCCCGTGCGGGTGGGCCCGCGGCGTCGGCGATGCGTCGAGGGGGGCGCCGAGTGCGGTGGGACACGGCCTCCCGAGCCGCGGCTGCCCTCGCGTAGGAGCGGACATCAGCGAGGGCTCGGGCCTTATCCGTGCCGCCGAGGACACGGAGGTTGACCGGGGAAGGGCAGAAGCCCTGACATGCGACCCGCGAAAGGCATGCGGGAGAACACAGCTGGACCCTGGAGGGGCACGAAGCGTTTGCGGGGTGTGCCGAAGCGCGGCGCCGCCATGCGGGCGCCCTCGCTGGGACTGCGGGCGGAGCTCCCCGTGGGGCACTGTGAGGGGTGTGCAGGAATGGGCGCGGCGCCGGCATGGCGGGCGGCGCCCTCGATGGGCCTGCGGGGGAGCTCCGTGTGGGGCGTGCAGAAATAGGCTAAGCTCCACCATGCAGGCGTATTCGCTGGAGGCGCAGGTGGAGCTCCCTACGGGGGGACGAAACGCGTGAGAATGGAGCGCCGCGCCGCCACGCGGGCGCCCTCACTGAGGCCGTAGGCGGGGCCCCCTTTGAGCGGCTCGGTCACCTCGCCGGGGCCGCAGGTGGAGCCCCTACGGGGCACGGTACGTGCGGAGGGTGCGCTGAAGTTGGGCGGTGGCTGACAGGTGATCGCGCCCCCCCGCCGACGGCGCTTGGGTCTCGCTCTGGTTGACCGCGAGGCCGAGTCTCGTGAGGCTGTCAGTTGCGAGCCGCATGCTTTCACCCGGGAGCTCCAGCGGGGCAGTCACGTCCACGTCCGGCAACAGGGTACACGTCGACATGCGGCGCCGCCGTGCGGGCCCCATCACTGGCGTCGTAGGTGGAGCTCCCTGTGCGTGTGCACGAGACGTGCGAGGGGGGCGCTGACATGAGCCAGGAGAGCGCAGCGCAGGAGGAGAGGGGGAGGAGAAGAAGCAAGGCGCGCGTCGTTGAGGATTCAAAACGGGACCAAACTCGACACAGGAGGGTTGGGTCTGCTTTTTCCAACTGGACCGCTCCCTTGGGTGTCACCTGTTTTCGTTCTTGCACTGACCTTTGGTGTCAGCGCGGTGCCAGCGCGGAGCGGTCCCTCGAGCCCCCTCGAAGATGGTGCATCCGGGTCCACTGCTTGGAACATCCCAGGACCGTTTCAGGTTCATGATGTGCGTGCCCGCTCGAGAATGCTGCCGCGCCCCGTAGGAAGATGATCCTATCCACTTCGGGTCACCAGATATCAAAAAGTGCTGTGGGACTGAAGGCCTGTCACCGCTCCTGCTCTCCAAGGTCCCAGAACCGCTCCGGGACTCCAAAGACCAGAAAGTGTAGCAGGGGCATGCAGCTCGCACCGTTCCAAACACCCAGGTCCAGAAAGAGCGACAAGGGCTTCGGACTCCCACCATTCCAGGCCCCCGAAGTCCAGAGCGCGCGGTAGGGGTGAATGATTCTAAAAACTCCGAGTCTCCCATGTCGTCGTCAAAGTCTGGAGGGGCGATTCTCACCAATCCAGATCGCCGAGGTCCAGAGAGCATGTCAAGGGCTTCGGGCTCTCACCACTCCAGATCTCCAGTTCCCACCACTCCACGTCCCTGTGATCATAAGAGCATGGCAGGGAGATCGGAATCGCATCACTGCAAATCCCCCACCCCCCCCCAAAAAAAACATAGGCATGCATGTCCCATCGTGCAAATCTCCCAGAATCTGACATCTCAACCTGAAGTACACCCCCAAAAAATATTGGAATGCTGAAAAATCCGCAGTGGAGCGTCACCATCCTGCCATCAGCGTGCTTCGCTGAAATCCGCCACCGTACCTTCAGCACGCACGGCAAGTTCGTATCGTGACGACCCTGGCGTTGGTTTCTGACACCGCGCCGATCGTTCATCCTTGAACGATCGGCGGATTTCCGATCGCCCGATTGTTCCATGTACTGGGCCACTGGCGGCGTTCAACCTTGAACGCCCGCGGCGGGGTCGCCGCCGGTCGACACGACGCGAACCTACCGAGGTGAAGTGCTCCACGGCTCATGCAGCCCTGAGAAATGAAGAGCTGCAAAGCTTCAGGGCCTGGACCGCCGGTTTCACAGGGATTCCCAGGGACTGCCTGGGATTCCAAGGGACTGCCACAGGGATTCCCCGGGATTCCCCAGGGTTCCCCGGGGCAGCGCAGCTGAGACGGTGCTGAGAGGGCGCCGAGTCGCCGCACGATCGGTCCAAGACGCCCACGACGGTCCCCAGTCGGCCGCAGAAGCGCCCAGGACGTCCCGAGCGGCCTCCAAAAGAGTCGCCCCAAGAGGGCACCAGGAGGCCAGAATCATTGTTTTTCCCTTTGGCAGTTCAATGCTTTGGGTACCCTCGACTTTTCGAGCTCCCGACGCTCCACGAGGGTCCAACAGGCCCTCAAGACCGCCCAAAGACGTCGCAAGAGGCCCCCAAGAGGGCCCCCAGACGGCGCAAGAGGGCTCCAAGACTGCCCCAGAGGCGCCCAGGACGGCCCAAGAGGGCACAAAGATAGTCCTACGAAGGCCCCAAGAGGGGGAACACGAATGGAAAGTCCGAGTCTTCCGCCCCAAGAGGCACCAAGGAGGCGTCAAGAGGCCCCCGAGAGGCCCGAAGAGACCCCCGACAGGTCCTCATGACGCCCCAAGAGACCCCGAAACGGCTCCTAAGAGGCCTCCAAACGGCTCCAAGAGGCCCCCGAGAGGCCCCCCGCGACGTCCCAACGAACACCCTAGAGGCATGTGACCCATGACCCAGTGGATAGCTTCATGTGACACCAAGGGAACAGCTTACCAAATCTCTCTCTCTCTCTCTCTCTCTCTGCGGAGCGAGCGCTGCTTCCCACTGTCGTCGGGCAGCGAGCGGTTGATGGGCAGAGCGCTCAGCGGAGCGCCATCCGCACTACATCTGAGTCAGCTCGCCCACCTCCGAGCGGAGCGAAGGCGGGCTACGCCTTCCTCGCCTCGCGCGCAGCACGGCGGAGACAACTCCCTCTCCGTTGCGGCATGGCCTGGCTGGGGTCACTGCGTGGCGCCCCACTGGCGCCACAAGCTTAAATCAGTCTTTCGGACCCCTGGAGACCCCTGGAGGGGCTAGCCAAAAACTCGCGCCCCCAGGAAGCCCCATAGAGCCAAGGAGATCCCAGGAGCTCCCAGGAGCCCCTCTCCTCAGCAGGACACACGAGCCCCCAAGAGGCCCCAGGAGCTCGCCGGATACGGAGACGCCCCAGTGAAATCCGGTCACAAACTGGGGGCCCCCAGGAAGCCCCCCAAGAAGGCCCAGAGCCCCAGGATGGAGGCACAGGAAGCCCTAGAAGGCTCCAGAGAGCCTCAGGAAGTCCCAAGGAGCCCCAAGGAACTCCCAGGAGACCCCAGCCAGCCCCAGGACGGTCCAGGAAGCCCTGGGGAGCCCAGTAAGCCTCAGAGAGCACCACGCAGCCCCAGGACGGCCCAGTAAAGTCCCAGGGAGCCCCAGGGAGCTCCCAGGGAGCCTCAGCAAGCCCCAAGGAGCCCCAGGGATTCCCATCAAGCCCTAGGAAATCTCAGGGCAGGAGCTCTCAGGCAGCCCAAGGATGGCCCAAAAAAACTCAGGGAGTTCAAGAAAGCCCCAGGGCCCTCCATGAAGCTTACAGAAGCCTCTGGGAGACCCAGAAGACAAAAAACCTGTAGGAGATCGCAAGAAGCCCCAAGTAGCCCCAGGAGGTCCACGGGAGATGCGACGCCATAAGAGGAACCGCGTGGACTTTTGAAGATGTCGGAGGAACCTGAAACAAACCCGACGATCCCTAAGAAATCATATCCTTCGGAATCCGCAGAAACTCCCGGAATGCAGAGGAATCCTACGGAATCGAAGAGGAACCCTGAAGGGATTTGAGGGACCTTGCGGAATCCTGCAAAATCCTTAAGCATTCTCAGGAACCCCGAGGGGCCAAGAAGAGTCCTGAGGAACCCTACAAGATCCCGAAGAATCCTGACGCACGCATGGCACCTCGCACCGTGTACGCTTGGACCACCTACCGGCGACCCTGTGGAAAAACGAATTCCCCTCCAACTGGAAATGCGCTTATCTTTCGATACGTGCAAGACTCCTACGCTTCACAGGAATCCGCACCATTGGATAATCACACAATGCCAAGCTGCTCGAAGTGGTCTCTCAGCAGCCCAGCTCGCTCTCTGACCCTCGACTCAATCCAAGAAAAGCCTGATACCAGGCGAGTGTGACACGCAGTTGGGAGTACCCGAAAGTATAACGACCCTGATACCAAGCCGCTCCAGATGGCTTCACCCGCTCCCAGATCCATCCCTCGACGAGCACGTTGAGGAAGAGGAGGGGAAGGGGGAAGGAAGAGTGAGTGAGAAGAAAAAGCGGGAAGGGGGGAGGAGAGCGGTGAGAATGGGAGAGGGAGAAGGGACAGGGAAGGAGGAAGGAGGGTAGAGGATGGAGTGAGGGAGCGAGGGGGGGAAGTGAGGAGTGAGGCATGAAGAGAAGGAGGCAGGGGAACTGGAGGAGAGGAGCAATAAAAGCAGGGGGCAGGAGGCAGAGGAAGGGGAGTGGGGGAAAAGAGGGAGGAGCGAAAGGGGGAGAAGGTGGGGGCGTCGACGGAGGAGGCGGGGCCGCTCAGCTGGATTGCAACAAGCGTCCGACCCGAATGCTCAGCACCACCATCATCATCATCATCACCACCACCACCATCATCATCATCATCATCATAATCATCATCATCAGCAGCAGCATCATCATTATCGTCATCATCATCTTTATCAGCATCATCAACAACAACAGCAACAGCAACAACGACAACGGCATCATCAGCATCATCATCATCATCATCATCATTATGATCAGCAACAGCATCATCATCATCATTGTCGTCATCAGCATCATCGGTATCGTCATCATCATCAGCATCCGCATCATCAGCATCAGCAGCAGCATTGGCATCATCGGCAGCCTCATCAGCAACAGCAGCATCCTCATCATCAGCATCAGTATCATCATTATCATCATCAGCAGCAGCAGTATCAGAATCGTCGTCATCGTTATCGTTATCGCAATCGTCATCATCAATATCATCATCATCATCATCATCATCATCATCATCATCATCATCATCATCATCATCATCATCATCATCATCATTATCAGCATCAGCATCATCACCACCATCATCAACGTCGTCATAGTCATCGTTCTCGTCGTGGTCATCGTCTTTGTCACTCTTCATCAGCACCATCAGCATATTCATCCGCATCATAAATCATTAGCAGCATCACCATGATCATCATTATCATCATCCGCAGCATCATCAACAGCAGCTGCAGCATCAGTCGCATCATCATCACCATGATCATATCTATCATCGCCATCATCACCATCAACAACAACAGCATGGGCATCATCGTCATCATCGCGGTCGTAGTCATCGTCATCGTCGTCATCCCACCTACGCCCCCTCCTCATCCTCCTGGCGATCATCATCAGCAGCAGCAGCATTAACATCCTCACCATTCTAAGGAGCGACATCATCATGAGCGGCAACTGCAGTACAGTATAATCATCATCAGCATCATCATCATCATCATCATCAGCATCGTCATCATCATCATCATCACGATCAGCATAGTATCATCATCATCAGCAGCAGCAGCACCAGCAGCATCGTCATCATCATCGTCGCCGTCGTCGTCATCGTCATCATCGTCATCATCAGCAGTAGCGTCCGCATCATTATCAGCAGCATCATCAGCATCGCCGTGATCCTCATAATCCGCGGCGACACCATCAGCATTATCATGAGCATCAGAATGAGCATCGTCATCACCAATCATCATAATCGTCCTAATCCGCATCCTCATCCGCATCATCAGCAGAAGCATTAGCATCACCACCATCATCATCATCATCATCATCATCATCATCATCATCATCATCGTCATCATCATCATCATCATCATCATCATCATCATCATCATCATCATCATCATCATCATAATCATCATTAGCAGCACCATCACAATCAGCATCGCCATGATCAGTATCATCAGCAGCCGCATCATCCTGATTATCATCAGCAGCAGCATCATCATTGTCGTCATCATCCGCGTCATCATCAGCAGCATCAGCATCTGCAGCAGCATTAGCATCGTCTGCATCCTCAGCATCATCGTTATCGTTACCAGTACAACCATCATCATCATCATCATCATCATCATCATCATCATCATCATCATCATCAGCATCATCATCATCATCATCATCATCATCATCATCATCATCATCATCATCATCATCATCATCATCATCATCATCATCATCATCATCATCATCATCATCATCATCATCGTCATCATCATCATCATCATCATCATCATCATCATCATCATCATCATCATCATCATCATCATCATCATCCTCATCCTCATCCTCATCCTCATCCTCATCCTCATCCTCATCCTCCTCATCATCCTCATCATCATCGTTGTCATCATCATGATCATCATCATGTATCACCATATCTCATCATCAGCAGCATCAGCATCAGCATCAGCATCAGCATCATCAGCATCAGCATCAGCATCAGCATCGGCATCATAATCAGCATCAGCATCAGCATCAGCATCAGCATCATCACCATGATTATCTTCATTATCATCCTGGTACTCCTCCTCCTCCCTCCTCCCTCCCCCTCGTCCTCATGCAGGGAGCCAGGGCAGGCTCTCCCCTTCCACCCCTTCTCCCTCTCTCCTCCACCCCACCCACATTACTCGATATGAATACGACTCCTGTCGCTCCCCCGAAGACGGCATGAGAGTCAAGCGTCTTCATCCGCATTTCGTTTTTTGCATACCGGATGGGTCCGAACTGTTGTCTCTTGTCCAATCGAAACGTTCTCGGTCAGTTCAAAATGGTACTCCCGCTGCAGCGTGGGCCTCCTTTAAGGATTGGGGCTGTGCCCTCGTCTTTCAGAATGGCGCTCTCGCCCCAGCGCGGTCACTTGCCTGGATCAGAGTCCTTCCTCATCGTTGTCGCCCTCGTCCTTTCCCCTCCTCCGCCTTCCTCTGGTCATCCTGCTCCTCCCGCTCCTTCCACTCCAGTTCCTGCTGCTGCTGTTCGTCCTCGTCCTCCTCTTTCATAATCCATCGCATTGTCCTCCTCCTCCTCATCACTATCATTCTCTTGCTCATCCGCCACCTCCTCCTCCTATGTACGCAGCCCCCCTTGTTCCGAGCGCACTTGACACGATGGGGTTTTTGTTGGAGTTCCAGGATCGCTAGGACACGCGTCCGCGGATAGAAGAAAAAGGTGCAATGGGAAGGAATGGATGGGAGGGGTGGGATGCCAGATCTGGCGCGAGAGCACCAAGCTTGACAATTGCACAATATGAACAGACCTCATGCTTAAACAACCACCGTCGTAACACGAATGCCGGCCAGTTCAAAGCTCATTCGAAGCATAACTTGTTGAGACAAGGGGCGCAGGGCTCCGACAAAGCGGTTGCACCTGAGAACCGGCTTTTTCCTCACCAAGCGCTTGGAAAAGGGGCACAAGCACACACTCTCCTCTCCCCCGAAGACACAGGTGAGGTGTCCTGGCCTCCTCCGCGCATTGCTTTTACACACAGCATGCCACCGAATTGAAAATGAATGTGTGTTTCCAATCTTGACGTTTTCAACTATTTCAGAATGGCGCTCCCGCTACAGCGTTGGCTTCATGTTCCCGTTCTCAGTCCTTCCAAATCATATCCCCGCTGTAGCGTTGACCTCATTTCATTGTTTCGATCATTCCAGATCGTGCGCCTGCTGCAGCGTTGGCTTTGTTCCCGCGCTTCCAGTCTTTCCAAATCGTGCTCCAATCGTGCTCCCCCTGCAGCGCTGGTCTCATGTCCACGTTTTCGGTCCTTCGAAATCGTTCTCCCGCCGCAGCGCAGATCTCATGTTGCGCTTCGCGCTTTCCAAACCGTCCATTTGCATCTCCCGCCCTGTGTCAGTTCTGGTTCCCCTCTGACCTTATTGTCCACATGAATCGAGTTCTCGACACGAGGCCATGCTATGCCGTGCTGTACCATGCCTCGCGTACTCTCTCGGGATCATTGCCCTGTTCGACATCCGACCCTGCGAATAGCGAGGAGATCCACGCAGCGGCAAGGGATGGGGAGGGAGGGGTAGGACGTCAGATAGGACGCTTGCGCACCTAGCGTGCCTCCACCCCCTCCGCTCTCCCCCTTCGGCTCTCACTCTCCCCCATCCTCCCCTGCCCCCTCCCTCCCCATGTCTGCTCCCCTCCATCCCTCTCTCTGTCCTCTCCTGCCTCGGTATCCACTCTTCGCCCTCCCGTGGACGTATCGAGGAATGACCTCAGGGGAACTCAGCTGCAGAGGGTCAGACCTTGTCGCGGAGGAAGGCGCTGGAGACCACGTGATCCAGGTCGAGGATCTTGTCGATGTCCGCCTGGGCAGGCGTGCGCGTCAGCCGCGCTGGGCCACGGAGCGAGAAAGAGAACAAGAAATAGATTGCAAAGCAAAATTACGCTGCGAGTCACAGGAGTCACGTGGCCGTGGGTGGCTCAGCGCATCAGCCCTTCAACAACGATCGCCTCTTCCCGTTCGGGGGAGGCTTGTCCCTGCCTCTGCCCCATCAGGGGCCTGGACCAGGGACTCCGCCTGCCCCTCCCCCCCCAAATCCCCTCCCTGGCACGAGAGAAAAAGGGTCTTGGCGGAAGCGGGTCGTGAACCCCGGGAACCTCTCACGCGACCCAGCTTTTCATTCTCTGCTTCTGATATTGCAAAAATTCTCTGACGGCCACCCGGTGACCCCAGGGGAAGGCACCGCACCAAGCCGCAAGAAATAAGTAACATGGCTCTGCCACGCTTCTCAGCCCCATCGGGAAGTCTCGTGAAGATCACAGTGGATCCGCTCGCATGGCGCCGCTGCGCACGGGCGGGGTCCTTACCGGACCATGTGACGGGATGGCTCCAGGGCCCAGAAGGCGCCAAGTGCCAGGCTAACGCTTCAGGTTGCTGGCTGCGTTATCGTTTCACCCAAAGTGGGGGGAGGGGGGGGGAGTCTGAGTATCTTCTCACGGTTGATATCTCTGAAGTCCGCGCGAAGTTCTTGGATTGGCGCTGGAACCCCCTCCCTAGCACGTGGAGCGCGCCAGGGGTGGCGCCGGAGGCGCCGCCAGGGAGGGGGTTCTAGCGCCGATCCAAGGAGTCCGCGCGCACCCTCCAAGAAATTGTTTATGCCGTTTTTGGTTTTTCGATTCTCGCTGACAGCCCCCCATCCTCTGGGGTCTGCACTGGGGACCAGGACAGACGACTCACCCAGGCCTGGTTGTGTGCTGGGAGCCGCCTGACTCCGCACACGTGTATCAAAACTGTGCCCTGGCAGCGCGGCCGAGATTCGGCAGTTTCCTGGGCCCCTCACGGGAGAGGAGGAGGAGGAGGAGGAGGAGGAGGAGGAGGAGGAGGAGGAGGAGGAGGAGGAGGAGGAGAAGGAGGAGGAAGAGGAGGAGGGGGGGGGGGCGGAGGAAAGGGAGGAGGGCGGACCAGGGACCCCCTCCTCCTCTGACCACCCCCTCCACGGGCCCCCTCGCGGCGCCGCCGCCCTCGGCCCTCTCCGCAGGGCTGGGCGTGGCAGCCAGCGCTCCCCCGCGGGCCACCCGCCGAGGCGCACGAGCTCTCGCCGCCGCCGCCGAAGGCCCCTCGAAGACCGCGCACGCGGGCGGAGGAGAAGAGCAGGGGGCCACATGCGAACCCGACCCCTACCCCCCACGATTTCTGAGGGGAGGGTGGGGTTCACTTCGTTCGGGAGCTACCGAGCCCCCTATAAAGATGAAGGGAAACCGGGGAGCCCACTCGATCGTTGAAGTGGGAAGGCGCCCAAGGGAGATTGGAATCAGAGGATCCGAAAGTACCTGCTCTAGTATACTTTCAACGACCGACGAGTACGCACCCCTGAGATGTAAGCGTCGCAATCTTGCCACCCCAGGCGTGGCCGCCCTTGGTGCGGGCCTAGGAAACCTCACAGATGGCTCTGGCTCGAGGCGTGCTGCCGAGAGATGGGGCCCAGGGCTCCGGTGTTGATGTCTGACGACGTTGAGTTTGTTGGACCACCAAAAAAAAAACGGCACCACAACACCTACGGCCCCACAGGGGTTAGCGTATACCAACAAATCTTGCGTGGGCTTTTGCGTAGTTCACGCTAGGGCCCCCGATGGGCCGTAGCGCAACATGGAGGGCCGTAGGTAGGGTAGTGTCGTTTGTTTTATGGTCGAAGTGATGTTTGACGATGTTGAGTTTGTCTCACGACGTCGGACGCGGGCAGCTTGCACGCGATTGTCGGAGCCCTCGACCCGGTTTCTGGCCCGTCGCTCCACAGGGGCCAGAGTACATGGGGGCTGGAGGATCGCACCGCAGCGCCGACGCGTCGGCGATGCAGCGGCGACGGCGCGATGGAGACGACCGGGCTCCGAAACGCTCCGCATCGCCGCCACATCGGCGATGCATCGGCGGCTCCCCTCCACCAGCACGCCTCGGGGAGGGCTCCCCGGAGCCCTGGGAGGAAGCACCATCCCACGGGGAGGACCACGCGCCCCGCCCTCGCGGGGAGGCGGCCACGCGTGCTCCCACGAGGGAGGCGGCACAGCATGCCCCCATCTCTGGGGCCTCCTCCGCCCGCCACCCGCAGGGGCCGTCCGCGCCGTCCTCTCACGGCCAGCCGAGGCAGTCCAGGGCTACTGGCGGCCTTGCGAGGCTACCTCACGCCGGTCGAGAGGCCACCCGAGGCTGCCCAGGGCCGTCCGAGGCTGTTTGACGCCGTCCGAGGCGTGCGAGGCCTCGTGGAGGCCAGAGAGCGCAACGATCGTGAGACCCAACGGCGGTCACAAAGAGCACCTCTGCGCAGCGCGGCTGGGCGGCCGGGCCACCTGCATCTTCTTCACCACGTCTACGAGCACGCGATCGAGCTGTGGCCTGTGGGCCCCCCTGCAGACTCCGCCCCCCTTTCTCGCTCCTCGGCTCCTCGCTGTCCTGTCTGTTTCTGCCCCTTGCCTTGCCTGCGTTTCCCTGTCGGCCCGCCCCGCTGTCCGAATAAGAGATGCGGGGGCCCGCGCTGCCACGCTGGCGAATAGCCGGACGTGACGCTCAAATTTCTTCGGCATTTGCTGACAGGTATTTCACTTCATCATTTAATGTTGGATCCATGGCTCACTTCGCTGAAACGTCTGCGTGGCATGGCTGCGACCGTTTAGGTCTCTCTGATCGTTTATGCCCATGCCCACCCGCTGCGACTGTAAGCCCGGTAGCTGCGACCGTGTAGGTCCCTCGGCGGCCAAGCGGCGACCGTTCAGGTTGCCGCCGTATTTTTCCCAGGACTCGGGGAATGTGCGCATGGCGTTGCGTTATGCAAAGCCACGCACCGAAATGCCACGCGATGCAAAGCAATACAAAACGTTTCCAAACAAAGCCATTCAATGCAATGTATGAAGCAATGCAGTGGAAACCAAAGCACAGCAACGTAAAGCAGTGCAAAGCAATGCAAAGCGGTGCAACACAACGCAAACAAAGCAATGAGATTCAATGTAAGGCAATGCAAAGCAATGCAAAGCAACGCAAAGCAATGCAAAGCAATGCATAGCAATGCAAAGCAATGCCAAGTGGCGCAGGCCCGGGCGGAGACGGGCCAGCGACGGCGACGGGCCAGACCGACGGGCAGGCCCAGAGCGACGGGGCGGCGACGGCGACCTCATAGCCGCCAGACCGATGGGCAGGCCCAGAAGACGGGCGGCGACGAGGCGGAGACTGGCCTGCGACGGCGAACGCACAGCCGCGGGCCTGCCGACGGGCAAGCCCAGTTCCTTAGAAAACAAGTCAGAACCCTTGAGTGAAAGCACTGTTTGGGGAATACAGATGCACCTTCGTGCGTGTGTGTTGTGTAAGCTATGTCACTACGTGGTGCAATATATGTGGTGCACGGATACAAATAAAGGGTATAAACAATGTGGTGCACCGTGTGTGGTGTAATGGTCCAATGTACGTGGTGCAAACTGTATGTTGCAATAGATGTGGTGCAATTCATGTGGGGGGCGCTCTCTACGTGATGCAATGTATGTGGTGAAAGCTACGCGGTGGAGTATATGTGTGAGTTATGTGGTGCCATCTGTGTGGTGCAAACTACGGAAGCGCACTCTTTGCGGTGCCGCGACGCGGCGGCGGCGACGGGCTGCGACGAGGGGGCGACGGGCGGCGACGAGCAGCGACGTGGCGGCGACGGGGCGAGAACACGCCGGCCGGGGCGACACACCAGCCCAGCTGCGGCGGCGGCGACGGGCGGCGACGAGCGGCCACGGGGCGGCGACGGGGCGACTCGAATCCGGCCGGGGCGACACAACAGCCCAGCTGCGGCGGCGACGGGCGGCGACGAGCGGCGACGGGGCGGCGACGGGGGGAGAACAAGCCGGCTGGGGCGGCAGACGAGCCCAGCTCCTCTGAAGTCAAGCAGAACCCCAAGTGCAAGCATCTTGGGGAATGTCATAGAAAGCCGTGCGACATCCTGTGCTGTCATGTTTGGGGAGGTCCAAGCCACACCGCTACTGGCGGGCGCATCCCAGGCAGCGAACAGCTGGGCAGCAACTTCAAGTGCTGCTGGTGACTGGCGGCCTACTGCGACACTCAGGGCTAGGCCTTATGAGGTTAAAAGGGGCTAGTGTCAGAAACCAGACGGGACTCAGTGCTGGTTCGGGTAGGGGGGGCTAGTGTTGGGAACTAGCGCTGGCGGCAGTCAGGGCTAGCGGCGGCTGGTAGGGGCTAGTTTTGCGAACTGGCGCTGGCAGCAGTCAAGACTAGGTGTACTAGCGGCGGTGGCTAGTAGGGACGTGTGTCTAGAACTATCGCGGACGGCATTCAGGGCTAGTTGAGCTAGTGGGAAACTAGTACGTGGGGTCTGGTGTCGAGAGCCAATGTTGGCTGCAACTAGGACTACTGGGGTCGATGGGGGCTAGCAAGTGTCGGGTACCAGCGCTGGTGGCACTCAGGACTGGCGCTGGCAATCAGTGCTAGTAGTACGGGCTGGAGTTCCTTCCCCAACCCGCCAAGGTGATTGCCCGATAGCGGAGTGATGAAATGATCTAGCTGTCAGATAGGCGGTGTTCCGCGCTGCTGCGCTGGCACGGTAGCGGGGTTTGCCGCACGCAGCTTAATACGAAAGAGCCCCTCAATGCATGCACTGCAGCGGGAGAGTCCGGGGAGAAGCTCGGGACGTTGACGCTCGGGGACAAGGGCGTGGACAGCGAGCCGTGCCGAGGCGTGGTGGGCCAGCACAAGCGGAGCGACGCGCCATGCAGAAGTTCCCACCCCACCGCAGCTCGTGCTGGTCCGAACGATCCGCATTCTGGCAAGCCTCCAAGGGACTGGTGTCGGGCACCCGTGGGGGGGGTAGCCGTCGGCGTGGGCCCGTGTTGAGCTGGTCGCGGCGAGGCTCTCGGATCCAGACGTCCAGCACGGCCGCCTGCGCTCCTGCTGCACGGGGCAAGGGGGCCCTCTCGGCGCAGGCGCCGTGAGGGGGGGACAGCGAGAGCAGACAAGGCGGTGCCGCAGACGCCCACGACGACTGCCAGCAGGAAGGGAACTCACTGAGTTCTCATCCCGCAAGACCTCATCTGTTGATTTACCGAGAAAGGACCCCTAACCCTTTGGGAGGGGACCTAAGTTAGGAGGGCCAGGAACATCAGGGGTAGGGGGTCTTTTCTGCAGGTGTATCGAACCAAACCGCCCAGATGTAGTATCCCTTGTGTGAAGACGGGGACCTCAGTGAGGCCACGTCCTCACGTCTTCGCTATGTTTGTAGGGTTAGGAGTTCTTATCCCCTCGATGAACTGTTGCTAAAACTCGAAGAAAACCATGTAAGCACTGACTTCCGAAGGCTCGCGCGGATGTCCGGGATTTAAGCTGAACCCCCCATGCCTGGCGCTAGGAGCGCGCCAGGGGCCGCTCCGGAGGCGCCGCAAGGGGGGTCCAGCGCAGATCCAAGAAATCCGCGCGGGTCTTCGAAACTTCATGTCCTTTGTTTCTCCTCGAAATCAAGTCTGCAGGTGGGGTAATTACGTTCCCTCGTGTGGGATACTTTCAGATTTTGTTTCCAAGGTCCGTTGGGCTCCTGGGCAAGAGTTGCTGCTTCTCGTCTAAGCGGCCGCCCCCTCGAGGGCATGCAGGGTTGACCTGACCCTTGACCTATTCCTCGAGATGTGCCCCCCTTCCTCCTGCCTCCAACCGCCTGACACAGACGTGGAGATGCCCAGCTCCTGCCCAGGGGAGGCGGCGGCCTGACGACCGCGATCCAGGCCTCGCCCCAGGCGGCCTTCGTCTGGATCGCCTTCGACACCTCTGCCGCGCCCGCGCCCCCTCTCCTCCGACGCTCGTGGCACGGGCCCGCCGGGCTCTCGAGCCCTTCCGCGGCGCTGGCCCCTCACACCGAACACGCCATCCAATGTGCCCCTTCTGACGGCCCTGGGGGCCCGGAGGAGGCTCCACGGCGCCCCTGCGAGCAGCGACACCTGGGGGAACTGTACTCCTGACCGTCCCCAGGACACAGATCGTCTCGCGATCTCTCGAGTGAGCCGACACCGTGGGGCCTCCAAGGGGGCAAGGATCAAAGCTGCCCGAAAGGAGGAGACGGAGGAGAAGGGGAGAAGAAACGAGGATGAGGACGGAGGAGAAAGGGTGCTTTCCAGCGCAAGGACATACATCGGGGATGCGCAGGGAGGACGGAGGGTGGAGGCTTCCAGAAGCCTCCGAAGGCCTCTGGAGGTCTCCGGGAGCCCCACGAGGCCTCCAGAGGCTGCCTCAAGAAGTCTCCGGAGGCTCAAAATATCCAAAAACATCAAACAACCTCAAAGGAGCAGGGAGGAAGGAGGAAGGAGGGAGCCCGCCAGGGAGCGCGCCAGACAAAGGAGGAGGAGGAGGAGGAGGAGGAGGAGGAAGGGGAGGACGAAGTCCACTTCGCTGCTCAACGCTGCCAAGAGGAGGGGGGAGGTGGGGGGTGGGGGGCGGTGGGTGGGTGCCTGCCTCCTCGACCCCCTCGACGGGCCGCGGGCGCCGCGGCGGCGGGGGCCGGGGCCATGCGTCCCAGAGCGTGCGCAGCAGCAGGAGGAAGGAGGATATACAGGGCAGCTTGTAATACATAGGATTGTAACAAAAAAAACTTATGGGATTTTTAATACATGATTGATCTATGAATACATGTATGCATGAACTCACCGTTGTTTTGAATACTGAATCCCTGCATTTTTAGTACATGATCCGCACGCGGAGCATGTATTAAAAACGGCACTGTAGACACAAATCCCAGGATTCCCCATAGTTCTCCTTATTTTCTGGATGTTCGTCTTCCCCCCACGTCCCATACTTTCCCATATCTTCCTGGGAGTCGACGTTTGCTGGTGTCTGTGTTCTTCCCCTCCCGAGGATGAGCCGACAGAGAAGGGTGCACAAAAAAATGCTACGCCGTCGGGGACGCCTGCCCTGGGGCGCCTGGAAGGGTTATACCCCGACGTGCCGCCGTGGGGGTATAAACACGCCAGCCGCCCTGGGGCAGGCGTCTACGACGGCGGGAGAGTTTATTTGATACCGATGATCGTCCGCTGGGAGGAAAGGGCGACGAGGGAGGAGTTGTGGCTTGACCGTCCCCAGCCCTCTGCGCATCGGCAGACTTACGCTAGCGCCTGGAGCGGGGAGCGCGCATGAGCGGGCCAGCAGGGGGCCTCGCACCAGCCAGCAGAGGAGGGAGGAGGATCGAGCTTCGAGGATCGATGTCTTCGGGTGGCTTGGGCCCTTCCTCGGTCCGCGAAAGCCTCCGGAGGCCTCTGGTGACTTCTGCAGGGAGCCTGTGGGGAGCCTGCGGGGAGCCTGTGGGCATCTCACGGGGGCTCTGGGGGCCTTCGGACCTCCGCGGAGCGCGGCTAGAAAGAGAGAGAGAGAGAGAGAGAAAGAGAGAACGTCGAATCTCAATCAGTCGGGCAGGAGAGCCCAAGAATCAATTCGATGAGCCGGGTCGGTGATCGAAATGAACCGGATCGGCGCAAATCGGCAGCCAGGTCGGGAGAAGCCGAATCGGCGGAAATCGGCAGGCTAGAAGGCCTCCATTGAGAAAGATCGGAACATCAAGTCGAATCGAATCGGAATCGGAAGCCACCGAGATCGGATCGAGTCGACTCGGAGGAATCGAAACGAGCCCTGGTCGGGAGGAGTGGCCGCCCGCACGGTGCACCTCCGGCTCCAGCAGCTTCGCCAGCTCCTCCGGGTCGAGGTTCGCAAACGCCTGCGGAAGGGGGGGAGCGACGCAGGGCGTGCGGCCGACATCTCTCGCGAGGGGGGGGGGCCGCAGCCACTCACGGGTCGGGCACTGCAGCGCGCGGCCACGGCAGCCCAGGCGCCACGCTATGCCTTGCGGGTGGCGGGCGTGTCGCTCCGCTCCGCGAAGGGGGGGGCGGGAGGCTCACGCGACAGCTCGGGACGCTGTCCTCTGGGGATGGGGACGACGGGCAGCGGGTCGCACCGAAGCGTGCTGGGCCAGAGCCAGCAGAGCGACACGCTACCCGCAAAAGCTCCCGGCCGTGCATCGCTACGGCGTGTTCCCGCTCTGGGCCAAACGCTTGGACGGCCCGGTGTGCCTGGGAGGGTGGCGCCAGGCCTTGGAGTCACCCGAAGGCTCCTGAATCAAGACACCAACAATGGATTGCCCGAGCGTGGATGCGCGCGTTTGGGGCTGCCTGCCCTGCCCAGCCAGCAGAGGCCCCGCGCGTCGGGCTGGTGCCTCCTTCATGCTCAAAAGCTTGGACGTCACGATGTCGACAAGTCGCCTGCACCGCGGACTGGCCACGCCCTGTGCCTCTTGCAGGCCCGACACTCCTCTGGCTCTTCTTAGTCGTCTCTTCCTGTTATTGTTTCCTGTTTATCTCTCTTTCCCTCTCCTCTCTCTCTCTCCCTCTCTCTTATTTTGTCTCTCTCCTTCCTCTCCCTCTCTGTTGTTTTGTCTCTCTCCTTCTGGATATACATATATATATACATATACATACATATATATATATATACCTATACAAATACATATACATATACATATACATAAGCCCAATGTGTATATTGAAACCGCACGCGCGCTTCGCGCGCGCTCAGGTTCAAGCGCACGCCAGGGCGCCATCATAATCCATCACGACACACTGGGTTCAAATCACGACGCCTTGGGGAGTTGACGCCGGTCTGCGCTACGTAGCCACGCAAGATGTTCGGAACGGCTCGCTAAACCGCGTCATCCAGTGGTCCCTCTCTCCCGCCCTACTCGCCATGCTCTCCTGCACCTCCTGCTTGTCACTTTCCTTTTCGCTCCACGCTCTCCGCACCTGCCTCCGGGGCGATGTGCTTCCATCCGCTCCACCGTGGGCGCGGGCTTCGAAGCCCACGGCGTCGGGGATCTGGGGAGATATGGTATTGCTGCATCTCACCGGTGGAGAAGGTCCGCGACCTCCCTGGCGCTCTCTGCTGTGCCCACGCCCTACCGCAGCAGAAGATTCCTCGCCCAAGCGAACGGAGACAGTGCCGGCGGTGCGGGTGGAGGCACGGGGGGAACATGGCGGCGATGCAAGCGGGCGCCGCTGGGCGACAGGGCGTTTGAAAGTGACACGGCCAGCGGACGCTCCCTCGCAGCTGCTGCTCCTGCTCCTGCCGGTAACCTCCAATACCTCCCACCCCCACCTCATCCCCCCTCGAAAGACTTGGCTCCGAGTCCGCCGCAACGAATCAACCAAACAAAGTCGCCAACGTGCCCATGCCCCATGGCAGCGGATCTTTTCGCCCAAGTGCCAGGAGACATGATCTGTGGGCGTCTGGGAAGCCTCTTCGTTCGTTTGAGACGCCTCGTGAGCCCCGGAAGCCGTCTTGTGGGCGACTCGACGCAGCCGTGGGCTGTTTCGACAGCAGTTTGATCGCTCTCCGAGGCGATTTGGGGATCCGAAGAGTAAGCCCGGCCCCATGGCATCACATTTGTGGTGGCAGACATACAAATGCGTGTGTACACGCTCGCGCCAGCCGAGTGAATGGAGGGAGGGGACAACTTGAAAAAAAACGAAATGGATTATATGTTTTTTCATTTGGGACTGCCTTCGATCTAGTGTGTTTAGTGGAATCTTGGGCGTGGAAGGAAGGACTGACGGAGAGATACGTGGAACGGCAGAAGGAGAAAACCCAAGAAGAGGAAAGAAAGACAGAAGGGTAACGAAGAGCAAGGGAGGACGGAGGAGGCTTCTTGGATACCTGTATGGGTCTCTGAGGACACCTCTTGGAAGCTTCTTGAAAGCAGTTTTGAAGCCTCTTGGGGCCCCTTAGGGCCTCTTTAGGCTCTCTTTTGAGCCTCCTGCGAGCCTCTTGGCGCCTCTTGGGGGGCCTCTTAGAAGAATTGTGCGGGCATGTTTGTTGGCGGCTTCGGGGGTCATCTTGGGGCGGGGGACTGAAAGTGTCAGCTCGGGTTGCCCCTCTTAGGCCCCGCCTGGGGCCCTCTTGGGCTGTCATCGGGGGCTTCGTGGGCCGTCTTAGGGGCCCTCTTGAGCAGTCTGGGGACCCTCTGGGGCCGTCTTGACGCTTTCGTGCGGGTCTCTGAGAGGCGTCTTGGGCTGCTTTGGGCCGTCGGAAGCAATGGAAGGCGACAACCCAATCCTTCCAAAACCCATAAACAAATATGTTGTTGGCCTCCTCAGAGCCTCTTTGGGGACGCGCTAGACCTCTCGGGGCTTCTTGGGACGTCTTGGGTGCCTGGTGGGCCGTGTTGATTCCATCTTGAGAGCTCTTGGAGCGCTTTTGGATCGACTCTGGGTCCTCCTGGGCCTCTGTCAGGCCGCCTTGGGGGTATCTTAGGCTGTCTGGGATGCCTCTTGAGCCGTATTGAGGCCTCCTGGAGGCCCCGGGGAAGGGGTATGAGAAAAAAATATCGGCCAGTGGTTGCGAGGTGGCCAGCCCCCAGTCTGGGGGAATGCTACGTTTGACATGAGATGTGTGTAGGCACGCATACATACATACATACATACATACATACATACATACATACATACATACATACATACATACATACATACATACATACATATATATATATATATATATATATATATATATACATACATACATATACATACATATGCATACATATACATACATATACATACATATACATACATATACATACATATACATACATATACATACATATACATACATACATACATACATACATACATACATGCATGCATACATACATTACATACATTACATGCATATATTACATACATGCATACAAACATGTATACATACATACATACATACATACATACATACATACATACATACACATACATACATACATACATGCATGCACACATGCGTACATACATACATACATACATGCATGCGTGCATGCATACATGTGCACATGCACATACACATACACATACACAATCACATACACATACACGTACACATACATATACACATACACATACACATAAACATACACATACACAGACACAGGCACAGACACAGGCACAGGCACAGGCACCTACACATACACATACACCTACACATGCAAATACACGTATACCTACACATACGCATACACATACACATGCATACATACATGCATGCATATAGACAAACATAAACACAGGCATACATACATAAACATATACACATACATACATACACACAGAAATACGTGCGTCCATACACATACACATACACATATACCTACAAACAAGCATACATACGTACGTACGTGCGTGCGTGCGTGCGTACATGCGTACATACATAGGAACACACATGCATAAATGTCTGCATACATGCATACATACATACATATACACATACATACATGCATGGATGCATACGCGCATACATGCATATGTGCATACGTGCATACCTACACATACATGCGTACATGCATACGTGTACATACGCATACATGCATGCACAGATACACGCATGCATACATGCATGCACAGATACACGCATGCATACATGCATGCATACATGCATGCATACATGCATGCATACATACGTACATGCATAGATGCGTACATGCGTACATGAATACATGCATGTATGCATACGTGCATGCATGCATGTCTGCCTACCTATCTACCTACCTGCCTGTCTGCCTGTCTGCCTACATACCTACCTATCTACCTATCTACATATATACACACGCCTGCGTCCATGCATACATGCATGCATACATACACAAATAAATGCATGCATGCATGCATGCATGCATGCAGACAGACAGACAGACAGACAGACAGACAGATATGGAAAAATCCGCCAGCCCCCTTGTGGGGCCACCAGGCTGCGAGGGTGAGGATTGCAGCTCCCTGTTCCAGTTGCAGTTTCCAGCTTCCACTGTTACAGTCCTGCTTTCTGCTTCCTTCCTGTTAATTGTTGCTGTCCGCGCGAAGGGTAGCAGCCCCAAACAAGTTTTTTCACCACGCCCTGAAAGGGTTTTCAGAATTCGCGGGGGGGCGTGAGACACGCACAAATACATGGCATTCGCGTCCCCGAGGCCATAATCACGAGTAAATTACAACATATTCGCGCCCCCGAAGCCATAAACCTTAGTAATTACACAATGCTCGCGTCCCCCAAGCCATAATCTCTACTAAATCATACGATCTTTGCATCCCCGAGGCCACAAACCCTCGTAAATTATTCAAGATTCGCTTCCCCGAATCCATAAACTCTAATAAATCAAACAATATTCGCGCCCCCGAGACCATAAACCTTTGAAAATGATACAATAGTCGCGTCCCCAAGGCTCGAAACCCTTCTAAATTACACCATACTTGCGTCCCTGAGGCCACAAACCCTAACAAATTATACCATATTCGCGTCCCCGAGGCCATGAACCCTCATAAGCCTTCATAAATTATGCAATAGTTCCGTCCCCGAGGCCACACACCCTTATAAATTAAGCAATATTCGCGTCCCCGTGTGAATCACCTAATATTTGCGCCACCGAAGCCATAGACCCTGGTAAATTAATATTGGCCCTCGCGTGAAGTCCCGACATTGCTTCACGTCAGCGTCCAGACATCCCAACACAGCTCTGGCAAGTCCCATTCTAAGAGAGGGGGGCCCGCGGCATGGTGGCGAAACCCTTACGGATAATACTACGACGTCCCTCCCAACAGCCTGGATCTACACGACAGTGCTCGTTCTCAACACGCCTGCCGGTGAGCAGGACGTCGAAGATGCGAAATTGACTCGTGCCCGACCAACCGATGGGAGCAACGTAGCCGTGTCGAAGCCCCTCGAGCCACACAAAATGCAAAGATCTCAAGGAATCGGGCAGCCCGCATAAATACTGAGAACAAGGGAACAAGAGCAAGGGGGAGAGACACGAGCAAGGCTTACAAACAAATGTTGTAGACATCATTATACTTATTCTACTCATACTCTTCCTGGTCCACATCCTCCACCTCAGCCTCCTCCTCCTCCACCTCCTCCTCCTCATCATCATCATCAACATCATCCTCATCACCGTCATCACCATCCTCACCATAGCCAGCATCATCAGAATCATCACCAGCAGCATCATCATTATCATTGTCGTCCTCATCATTGCCATATCATCATCAGCAGCAGCATAATCATCAGGAACATCAGCATCAGCATAATAATCATAACGATCATCATCAGCATCATCATCATCGTCACCGTCATCATCATCATCATCAGCAGCATCATCATCATCAACACCACCAGCATCATCGTCATCATCGTCGTCGTCATCGTCATCGTCATCGACATCGTCATCGTCGTCATCCTCATCATCAACATTATCAACATCATCAACATCATCAGCATAATCAGCATAATCATAATCAGCAACAGCAGCATCCTCATCATTATCGTCATCATCATCAGTATCGTCATTACCATCATCATCATGTTCGTCATTATCATCAGCGTCGTCATCATCATCAGCATCATCATCGTCATCACCATCGTCATCATCATCATCGTCATCAGCAGCATTATCATCATCAGCATCATCCTCATCGGCATCATCACAACCACCACCAGCACCACCATCATCACCATCATCGTCATCACCATCACCATCATCATCATCAGCAACATCATCATCGCATCTGCATGATCGGAAGCAGGATCCTCCCCATTATCTGCCTTCTTTTCGTTTCTAGTCTCCTCTTCCATGATCCTGCAGATGCGTATCATCGCCATTATCCTCCACGACCTGAATGTACTTACGTCGTGGGAACGTACGATGGGCTTCGAATATAGATTGCGAAGCATGATTTCGAACAGCAAACACATGAAACACGGACTGCTCACTCTGCGGACGATGATGGCAAAACCCAAGATCAGAGCAAACAGTTGGACATTGAGCAAACGCGACTAGGCCGAGATCGACGAGGCAACGTAGTTCTTATACGCACAGCAGTCCGCATTCAAAGCACAGCTGAGGCACGGCACGCACGGAGCAAACGAATCGCCACCTTCGCAAAGCAACGCAGGAAGCCCTGTCGACATGAAACGCGGATATCGGCTCGCATTCAAGAAAAAAATTGTCCGACATAACCAACCAACCGACCCACGAAGTGCCGGTCAGGAAGTGGCGGTCTCACAGCGCTGATGCCATGGCACGAGGGCTCAACAAGTGCAGCAACCGAACAGCGCTTGCCAGCAGCTACAGGGGCACCCCAAGTGGACAAAGCGTGTGCCCAAGGTCTAAGCCGCACGATGCTCGCTATGTTTTCGTTTCTCCGCTCCAACCTCTGGCCAACCTCTGATACAACACCACTCCATTTGTTTCAGGGGACGACCTCTAGAGTCTAGACAATAACGGCGAATACACGAGGGCACAACTCCTCATCTTCGTTGAAAGCATCGCACGATCACCGTAACCATCACAATCATCATGGCCCTGCTTATCCCCTCTCTCTATATCACTCTCTCTCTCTCTCTATCTCACTATTTTTTCTCTCTCTCTTTCTCTCTCTCTCTCTCTCTCTCTCTTTCCGGTTCATCCTCCTCGTCATCATCATCCACCTCCTCCTTTTCCTCCTGCTCCTCATCAATATCATTATCATCATCACCACCACCATCATCATCATCATCATCAGCAGCAGCAGCAGCATCAGCATCAGCATCGGCATCATCATCAGCATCATCATCAGCATCATCATCTTACTATTCATCACCATCTCCGCCCTTCCAACCCCTCCTCGTCCTCCTGACACTCCCTCTCTTCTCGATGCAGGCGGAGGCTCTTGCTCATCTTCTGTGTCTTGGCGGGCACGATGCCCTGCCATCCGAACATGCCAAGCGGCTGCTGTGGCCAACGCCTCAGTCCGAGAGGCGGATGTGGGAAGTGTGCGCAAGTCCGTCGGACGACACGCTACGCGCAACACGCAACACGCGACACGAACACTCGGCCGACACGCCGATTGACACGACACGACACAGATCGACGACGTGACACAAAACGCCACGACCAAACACGGCTCGACACAGTCGAGGAAGAACATGAAGGGCAGGAGGACAGAACGGAAGTGGCGGGGGAGACAGCAGAGGCGGGATTACCTAGAGGAGAAGGACTCGCGAGACAAGAAGAAGAGCAGGAGATGCGTCCGTCCAAACGGGGCCCAGAGCAAGGGCAATCCTCAAGATGGGGTCAAGTCGGGATTTATGAACCTGGGGTCCATAAAACTCGCCTTCGGACCCGAAACAAAGAAAGCTCTTGGGGTGCGAAGAAAATTGCTTCGGTGTTCGACAATCGTTTTCGGAGCTCCCGGGAAATTCAGGGCAGCCTTCTGGCAATGCCCCAAAGCGCTGGAAAAAAATCCCCGAGGCGTACCCAACCCATCTGCAACAAGGGAGCATAGAAGTGGGCCCGCTGTATGCTGATGTCAACGAGCCGCAATGTGTTATGACAGTTACATAGGTGGCTTTCACGTTCCACGATTCACGAAAAACCCTTCTCCTCCTCCTCCTGGGGAACGACTTCCAGTCACCTGGAAGGCGTGCACAAAGGAGGGAAAGACTGTCAATGTTAATACTTCTGGGGGCCCAGTTGGCTACCACTACGAACCACCTATCTGCGGGGACAATTGCGCAATTTCCAGCACCCCATGGAGCCGCGAGGTCTCGCTTGGATCTGCTTGACATCCCGATGCGCTGTACCTCCCAGGAGCCTACAACAGTGGCGACAGTTGCGCAGTTGGCAGCCTCCCAAGGAGCCGCGAGGTCTCGCCTGCGCACCGCCTCCGCTGGACCTCCCAGGAGACCACGAAAGCGGCGGCAATTGCGCAGTTGGCAGCCTCCCAGAGAGCCGCGAGGTCTCGCCTGCCCACCGCCTCCGCTAGACCTCGCAGGAGCCCACGAAAATGACGACAGTTGCGCAGCTTACTAATAAGGCACAGTGGAAGAGAAGGAAGTGTGCGGGAGGTTGCGCGAACAGTGCTCTTTTCAAAACAAGAACCTAACACGGGATAACTGGGAAAAACATTGTGTTGCTGCCCGGGCAAAATGCTTTGAGACTCTGGAAAACGTGTCGGGGTACGAACATTACCTTCGGGGCTCCCGAGAAGCCGCATGTCGAACCTGTTCTGACAAGAAAGAGCGCCCGCTTTTACTCCCCTCGCTGTCCACTTCCCCCCCTCGCCCGGCACACCCTACCAATCCTCCTCCCGCTGCGCACACACACACACACACAGGCCCCACGGACTCCCAGTCGGGACGCCTGACTGGAATGCCAAAGAACTCGATGGGGTAGAAGATCCTGGCGAGGGCGCGGGCACACGGCGCGCGCGCGCCCAGACAGGGCCGGCGCGCGCATGGCAAAGCCAATTGTGCGCCAAAACGGACCGGCCCAGTGGACGAGGGGGGGGCGGGAGGGGGAGGGAGGATAACGGGGAGGCAGGAGAAAGGGGGGGGAAGGGGGAGGGAGGGGAGGGGGAGGCAGAGGGGGGAAAGGGGCGGGAGGGGGGAGGAAGGGAGAAGGAAGGGGAGGGCAGTGGAGCGGCGGGAGGAGAGGGGGGAGGGAGAGAAGGGGGGAAGGGACGTGTCCACAGAAGAAGGGGGGAGGGGAAGAGGGGAAGACGGGAAGCGAAAGGCGGCGGAAGGGGGAGGGGGGGAGGGCGGCGCGGAGGGGAGCACCCAGAACAAGGTCCAGGAAGAGGCGGCGGCGGATCGCTGGAAGAGCACATCGAAGGACCAGACCGCGGCGGGGGGGGGGGGCACGGCTCGGGGAGGGGGACGCCGTGGCGGCCAAGGCCAGGAGGAGTAGGCCAAGGGGGAAAGCGGTCGTGTCTGGGAGGGGAGGTCCATAGGGGAGGGCAAGATCAAGGGCCAGGGGAGAAGGGGCCAGGGAGGTGGAGGGGGGAAGGGAGCGGGAAGTCGGGGAGCGGGGAGGGGAGCGAGGAGGAAAGGGAGCGGGGAGGGGAGGGGACAGGAGGAGTGGGGGAACGAGGACGAACAGCAACAGCAGGAGCTGGGTTGAAAGTAGCGGGAGGAGCAGGAAGACCAGCGGAAGGCGGAGGAGGGGAAAGGAGGCTGGCGACATACATGAGGAAAGGCTCGTATCAAGGAAAGTGGCCACCGCTGGTGCGAGAGAACATCATTCTGAACGACGGGAGCAAAGCGCCAACCCTAAAATGAGGCCCACGCTGCAGCGGGAGCACGATTCTCGAACACCAGGAACGTTCCGATTGGGAAAAACCATCGGGCATAGCAAATGATGAAATCCTGCGTAAACCGAAAGATACGCGGAGAGGGTTGAGTATCTTCCAGACGGAGTCAGGAGAAAGAAAAAGGAAAGTAGCACTCTCATGGAATTATTGTGGAGGGAAGGGGGGGGAGACGACGGGGGGACGGGGAAGGAGGGGAGGGGGCGAGGGGGGGAGGGGAGGGGAGGGAGAGGGTGAAAAGAAAGGTAGGGGAGGGGGAGAGGGAGAGGCCAGGGGATTGCGAACGCCTCGGGCTGTCGAGCGGTTTCTTGTTGTGTTTTCGTTGTTGCTCATTGTATGTTCGTGATTCTTTGTATGAACACCGTGTTTCTCATAGATTGTGTCTCATTGTTGTTTCTCTCTCTCTCTCTCTCTCTTTTAAACTATCATGTGGTGTTGGGTCTTCGCTTTGAAGAAACAGCGCCCCGCGTTCCTTCCTCTCCTCCTCCTCCCCTCTTCCCCCTCCTCCCTCCAGCCTGCGCTTCCCCCATCCAATACAGCGCTTCGTGGCCCCATAGGGAGCTCCACCGAAGGTCTCAGTGGCGGAACTCGCACGCGGTTCGTGCCCCCAAATGCAACGCTTCGCGTCCCCATAGGGAGCTCCACCGAAGGTCCCACGGGCGTAACTCGCAGGCGGTTCCTGCGCCCACTACAGCGTTTTGCGGTCCCATAGGGAGCTCCACCGAAGGTTCCACGGGCGTACCTCGCATGCGGTTCTTGCGCCCAATACAGCGCCTCGTGGCCCCATCGGGAGCTCCACCGAAGGTCCCAGTGGCGGAACTCGCATGCGGTTCCTGCGCCCAATACAGGCTTCGTGGCCCGATAGGCAGCTCCACCGAAGGTCCCAGTGGCGGAACTCGCATGCGGTTCCTGCGCCCAGTGCAGCTTCTCGCGGTCCCACAGGGAGCTCCACCGAAGGTCCCAGAGGCGGAACTCGCAAGCGGTTCCTGCGCCCAGTGCAGCGTGTCGTGGCCCCATAGGGAGCTCGATCCCCAAGCCCTCTCGAGACGCCAAGGAATCACGACGGAGGGTTTGGACAACTTTCGGCCGGTGGGGGCCCTTACTAAGCCTGTGGACAGTCGGAAAGCTGCTTTTGCGTCGCGGCTTGACAGAGGCGATCCGCTCGCGCGTCCAAGCAATCCAGGCTGCGGCATTGTGAACTGTCCCGAATGCAGGAAGAGGAGGGGAAGAGAGCCGGCCGCAGAGACAGGAAGTAAGGATGAAAGCACACGTCCTGGGGAAAGGGTCGAAACCTCCTCCTCCTCCTCCTCCTCCTTCCCGCTTTCTCCTCCTCCTCCTCCTCCTCTTCTTCCTCCTCCTCTTCTTCTTCTTCTCATTATTATTCTTATTATTAATACTATTATTATTATTATTTTATTAGTATTAGTATTATTATTATTATTATTCGTATGGTTATTATTGTTATTAATATTATTTGTGTTCGTATTATTCTTGTTATTATTAGTATTACTATTATTGTTATTATTACGATTCCTATTATTATTCCTCGTATTATTAATATTATTCGTGTTCAGATTAATATAATTCTTATTAGTATTCGTATTATAATGATTGTTCTTATTATTATTCGTCTTAATATTCTTACTATAGTATTATTAGTACTATTATTCGTATTATAGATGATATTATGATTATTATGATTGCTCATCTTATTATTCTCCTTATTACTATTATTATTGTTATTATTATTATTGGTCGTATGAGTCGTCCGATTATTCGTTTTAATAGTATTAGTAGTATTATTATCAGCATTAAGAAAATTAGTATTAACAGTATTAGCATTCATAATATTAGTACGATTATATTGTTCTCAGTAGTATTATTAATCGTATTGTTGTTATTTTTATTATTAGTACTCGTATTGTTATGCGTCTTATTATTATTCGTCTTATTAGTGTTATCATTGTTATTCGTCTTATTATAATCTGTATTATTATGTTTATTATGTTTATTAGTCTTCTTATTATTTTTATTATTCGTATTATTCTTAGTATGATCATTATTATTACTATTGTGATTGTTATTATTATCATTATTACTATTATTATTAAAATTATTATTATTATTATTATTATTATTATTATGATTCGTCCTCCTCCTCCTCCTCCTGTTCCTCCTCCTGATCCTCCTCCTCCTCCCCTCCTCCTCTTCTTCCTCCTCCTCCAGATTAGCGGCGGCGGGGGCGGCGAGGATAACATGCCCGGCGCACATCTTCACACCCACCCAGTTGGTGCCATAGCCCACCAGGGCGGCGACCTCCCCCCGCTTTTTGGAGAGGAGGGAAGAGAGATAGAGAAAGGAAGAGACATGAAGAGAAGAGAGAGAGAGAGAGTGTGTGTGTGTGTAGACAAGCGCGTTCCACTACTCGCAAAGTACCTACTCACAAATGGCTTAGACCCGCCGCGTGGGATTTACGACCCATGACGCAGAGGAAGATATGTTTGTCTTGGATGTTTGCAAGTAGGCACGTTGCGAGTAGCGGAACACGCTCAGTGAGAGAGAGAGAGAGAGATAAGACAAAGAGAGAGAGAGAGGGCAGGGATTCGGGTCGCGGGTCGATCAGGGCACCCCGCGGCAACCAGCGGGTGCGCCGAGCCCTCTGGCTGGAGCGCGGCATTAGTTGCGAAGGACGTAAAAAGACGAGATTCGTGGCGCGCGCCAGAGCGGGCGACTGCTTGGGATGGAAAGAGGGTCCGAAGCGGCGCGCAGCGCTCCACAGCAGGGGTCTCGCGGGGAGGAAGGCCCGGGGGATGGGTGGTGCCGTGGCACCCGGTCGGAGTTTTCCCCAGAAGGAGGCACCCCTGGCTCGGGGGCATCGAACGAGTGGGGCGTCCAGGAGGGGGGGGTCGCAGACCATGGCCCGAGGCACGTGCGCGGCGCACAGGGGCGCCAGGGGACGCATTGAGGGAAGAGGGGGAGGCCACGAGATCTGGGAGATGCCATGGCACCGTCCACGATATCCACCCGCCCTCCTATAGGCATCACCGCCCTCTTGGCCGCCCCCGACTCGCGGAGGGGGATCGGCGAGGCGCTGCGAGCTGGGCAAGGCCGCCGGGGTCAAACGAAAGGTTGGGGCGAAACGTGCCCTCGGCCCGCTGCTACACGTGGAAGCGTGCGCAGCGAGGAGATGGTAGAGGATAACCGCGAGAGCAGCCTGTCTGCGCGTCTCGCCGTCCAGGGGGGCGCGGGCACTGGCGAGCGTGGCGGTGGCTGCCTGAGCCTGCGCGGCACCGTCGTGGCATTGGCGCTGGAGATTGCGTTGTCGCTTGAGAAGGGCGAGGACCCAGGCGTGAGCGGCGGCATGAATGCCTTCGAGGTTGTGCACCTCGGCAGCGGTATCCAGTGGGCCGGCGAAAGGGTCACCCTCGTGGATGGCCATGGGGACAGCGCGCACCTGCGAGGGACCTGGCGGGGCACTCTCGTCGGCCACGGCTGGCGCAGGGCGCGGCGTCCGATCTTGGCGATCGCCCTCGTGCACAGCCCAGGGCAGTCGAATGCCAGTGGAGTGCCACGGCGGGCACGGGGGCCAAGGGGCAAGGGTGCATGAGCGGGGTGGGGCCGCGACGAAGGGCTGAGAGCGCCCCAGCGGGCCCGCTGCGGCAGTGCTGGGGGCCGCACCTGCGAGCAGAGCTCGAAGACAGGGCTTCTGGGCAGCCTTCTCTTGGAGGGTGGGCGGTTTTGTCGGCGCCTGCGCGGCGAAAGCCGCGGCAACTTGGCGGATCGTCGTGGGTCACGATCGCGGCGAGCACGGCTGCGGCCCCGTGGCCTTCGGGGGGCGCCTCAACCGCCGCGATGGCCCAAGGAACGCTATACCCAACAAACTTCACCGTGGCGCTTGGCGGAGGGGTGAGCACGCGGACGACCTAAGGTGGGTTTGTCCCAGCCTGCGCAGTGGACCGCAGATGGCGTGTTCGACACCTTGAGGGCGTTGGTGACTTGTCCTTCGGTGGCGCACCATGCAGTACGTGGTGCTGGCCAGGGCGGCCTAGGTGCCACGCAGCTCGACGGCGACGGTCTTTGCGACCGTGCTTTCGCGAAACACCCGTACGCCGATGCCGCTCGTGCCTTTGACAAGGCCGTGCGAGGTGGGAACGGCGAGAACAGCTGCCATCTTCACATGCAGCTCACACTACATGGTCACGTACGGTGAAAAACCGTGGCAGGCAGATGAGCGATTGCCTGGTCGTATGTGATCCCTCCTGTGCCTGTGACGGCGAGGACGTCGGCGGCGTCGACAAGTGAAACGCCGAAGACAATCGTGAGTTTCCATGTGCCAAGGGTCGTGCCGTGGCGGCCTAGCTGAATTGGTTGATCAAGACGTGTGACGGTGATAAAATAGCTCGGGGACAAGGCCTCCAGTGCGCCAAAAAACGCTTCGTCGAGCTCACGCACGGCGTCGCCGCCACGAGGCTCTCTGCGAGCCGCGTTGCCAGAGGCAGCCGCCGAGGATTGCTGAAAGAGCAGCTCCCGGAGCGCACCGGGGGCATCGGGGGCATCCGCCTCGTGGATGGTGCCACGGAAACGTTGAAAGCTGCACCGTGCGCAACCTGGGCGGTGTCCTGGCGACACTCGACTTCGGCGGGTTGAAAATCATCTAGAGTGTGCCATCGGCGTGGGCGGGCTGGGCCTTTGCGGCCGCGGCGTCACGCCGCAGCACGGGAATGACCATCTCCTCTCCTGGGTATCTCTTGGTTGCGTAATTGGGTGAACAGCAGATCTCCGTCTTCCGGGTCGCGAAGGGAGATGCTGCTCGTGTGCGCGTCGTCGTTGGGAGCGCGCGTCGGGTGATCGACAACGAGTGTGCGGCATCGAGGCTCATCAGCGGCGGATCGGCCTCTTTCGCGGCGGCCCGAACGCTTGGGCTCGTCCGCGCGCCGTTGGCGTGATTGTCCCTGGGCTCTGTGGTGAGCGAGGGTACAACTGCTTTTGTGCTGCCGAAGTGGTCTTGGAAAGCCTGGCAGAGCTCGTGGGGGTGGTCGGAATGCTCGTGGCAGGCATGGTCGAGACCAGTGGAGGCGACTGAGAGGAGCTGATCGAATACTGGAGTGGCCAGCGCCTGCTCCGTGGAGAGCAGCAGCGCAGGCGCCCCTGCGAGCGATCTCGGGGCCGTTGGGGTTCCGCCTCGCCTTCTTGCCGGCAGGCATGGAGAGACGGCCCGCAATAATGGCGCGGCAGCCGCTGGAACGGGAAGGAAGGCGAGAGGTGGACCAGAAACCAAACGGCACCACCCCTCCTGCGACCCAGCGATGTTGAAAGTCTGTGCACCGGCCCGCCCGCGACCCACCTACGACCGAACTACGACACCACCCCTCCTGCGACCCAGCGATGTTTAAAGTCTGTGCACCGGCCCGCCCGCGATCCACCTACGACCGAGCTACGCCACCGCCCCTCCTACGACCCAGCGATGTTGAAAGTCGGTGCACTGGCCCACCCGCGACCCACCTGCGAGCGAACTACGACACTGCCCCTCCTACGAAACAGCGATGTTGAAAGTTCGCTCATCTGCCCAACCACGACCCAGCTGCGGCACAACCCTTCCTGCGACACACCTGCGACCCAGCGTGTCGCAGGTGGGGTGCTGTAATTTGGTTCCTGGTTGAGAAAGGTGGACAGCCGCACAGGCCTGCCGGTGCCGAGGCCAGGGACCCCAGCTCCAGTCCCGGGCTCGCGCGGGAGGCCTCGGCCAGAGGCCTAGAGAGAGAGAGAGAGACAAAGCGGGGAGGACGCCGACGACGACGACGACGACGACGACGACGACGACGACGACGCTTGTGCCCAGCTCGTTCGGCCTTCCTGTCCCGGGAGCACACACACATACACACACACACACACACAACACACACACACACAACACACATACACATACCGAGCCTGGCCAGGCCCCTTCTCGGCCAGGGACTGCCATGCACGCGCTCCGTTGACCAAGCGGAGCGGCGCGCATTCGCTGGCCGAGCGGGCCCGGGCTCGGCCCGGCCAAGCCGAGCGACGAGCGGCTGCAGAGCAGCAAAGTAGAGTGCAGTCGGACTTGATTGGAGAGGACACGCGAGAGGACAGAAGCCCCTTCCGAGGGCCACGTGGCCACAGGAATGTAGGAGTCGCGGGACGCAAGGACACCTTTTTCGTCGGTGGCGAGGCAGAGGCATTCCGCACCGGCGTGGGGCCAATCAGGGCAATCGAAAGGCGAAGTGTCCAGCGTGCAGGAGGAAGGAACGAAGACGAGGGCGGCCGCGCGAAGGGAGAAGGGGGGAAGCGCTCAGACGTGGACACGCAAGGTACCCTTGATTCGGCAGGGCCGACCTACGAATCCCGGCCGACGGCAGGAGACAAGAGGCGGAGAGCGGAGTACGGAGAGGCGGGGGACGGCGCAAGGAGAGGGCGAGGAGCCGGCAGGGGCAGCAGAGAGCTCCAGTCAGAGGTTGTTGAGGTCGGGGGTGGCAGAGCACGAGCAAAGCACCGAGAGGCGTGCACGTGACGCAGGAGAGAGCGACGCGAGGAGAAGGGAGGGTCAACGGGCGAGATTGGATGTAGGGTTCGGACTGGGGTGCAGACCCTAAGGCAGCACGAATGAAGGATGGGCACTGGAGGGCAGAGAACAGAGAGAAGTGATGAGGGAATGCCTCAAACGTTCCGAGCGGCCAGCGGATAACGGAGCAGAGGAAATGTGAAATAGGGAGTTGCGGGAAGAGAACAGGAAGTTAAATACACGGGGCGTGAGGCGGGATAGCCATATGGAGAGAGAGAGAGAGGAGAGAGAGAGAGAGAGAGAGAGAGACGGAAACAGAGAGAGAGAGAGAGATGAACACAACCAACAAAAGACTCCAGCTAAAGAGAGAGAAAGAGAGGGAGAGAAAGAGAGAGAGAGAGAGAGAACAAAAAAAAGTGTAGATCTGTTTATATATGGAGATGGAGAAAGAGAGGAAGGGAGAGAGAGAGAGAGAGAGAGAAATGGGCAGAGAGGAGCGAGAGAGAGAGAGAGAGGGACAGGGAGGAAGAGAGAGAGAGAGAGACAGAGAGAGAGAGAGAGACAGAGAGCGAGAGAGAGACAGGGAGAGGGAGAGGGAGAGAAAGGAGAGGCAAGAGAGAAGTTAGCCAGGCGGCATGAATCTCGCCAACCCTCAAGGCGTGAGTGGTTTAGAGCGTTTCCTCTTCCAACCCCCATTCTTACCCTTCGGGAAAGGGTTTACACACTGAAGCAATATGAATACTATTCTCCTCTCTCTCCCCTGGTGGCGTCTGGGAAATGGCCGCGCCCCTCCGCGCACTGGTTGCTTACACACAGGATTTCCCGGAAACCGGTTTTCGCCTTGGGTTTTTTTTCAAAGGCTGCTCTCGCTGAAGCGCTGGCTTCATTTTCGGGCCACCACCCAGTCCGCATCATGCTCCTGCGGCAGCGCTGGCCTCATTTCCGCGCTTCCGCTCATTCCGAATCGGGCTCCCACTGCAGCGCTGGCGTCATTGATTCCAGCGCCATGCCACGGCATGGTCTTCGATCCTTCCAAATCTATTTACAGAGGCCCCAAAATCTAGAAAATGGCCCCCCGAAAAAACCATCGGAAGCGATTACACATCCGGTGTCGGTTCGTCAATTCGTTGGACCGCAGAAGCCCCCCCCACGTAGGGGCGTCGCCACGCCATGATATGTCAGGCTGCGCGTCCTCATTTCCGCGCTTCCGCGCTTGGAGTGTTGTTCAACGTGCTGCTCTCGCTGAAGCGCTGGCCTCATTTTCGGGCTACCGCTCGTTCCGATTCGTGCTCCCGTTGCAGCGCTGGCCTCATTTCCGCGCTCCCGCTCGTTCCGAATCGTGCTCCCGCCGCAGCGCTGGCGTCATTAATTCCAACGCCATGCCACGGCATGTTTTTCGGTCCTTCCAAATCTATTTACAGAGGCCCCAAAATCTAGAAAATGGCCCCCCGAAAAAACCATTGGAAGTGATTACACATCCGGTGTCGGTTCGTTGATTTGTTGGCCGCAGAAGCCAACCCCCACTTTGGGGCGTCGCCACGCCATGCTATGTCATGCTACGCGTCCTCATTTCCGCGCTTCCGCGCTTGGGCTGTTGTACAAAATGCTGCTCTCGCTGAAGCGCTAGCCTCATTTTCGGGCTACCGCTCGTTCCGATTCGTGCTCCCGTTGCAGCGCTGGCCTCATTTCCGCGCTTCCGCTCGTTCCGAATCGTGCTCCCGATGCAGCGCTGGCGTCATTATTTCCAACGCCATACCACGGCATGGTTTTCGGTCCTTCCAAATCTATTTACAAAGGCCCCAAAATCTAGAAAATGGCCCCCCGAAAAAACCATCGGAAGCGATTACACATCCGGTGTCGGTTCGTCAATTCGTTGGACCGCAGAAGCCCCCCCCACGTAGGGGCGTCGCCACGCCATGATATGTCAGGCATGCGTCCTCAGTTCCGCCCTTCCGCGCTTGGAGTGTTGTTCAACGTGCTGCTCTCGCTGAAGAGATGGCCTCATCTTCGGGCTACCGCTCCTTCCGATTCGTGCTCCCGTTGCAGCGCTGTTCCCGCGCTTCCGCTCGTTCCGAATCGTGCTCCCGCTGCAGCGCTGGCGTCATTATTTCCAGTGCCATGCCACGGCATGGTTTCTTGGTCCTTCCAAATAGGCCCCAAACCCGAAAAAAATGCCTCCCGAAGAAACCATCGGCAGTGATTCCATTCGGCGTCGGTTCGCTGATTTCTAGGCCGCAAAGCCCCACCAACTTTGGGGCGTCGCCACGCCATGCTGTGTCATGCTACGCGTTAATCTTCAACACCATGCTATGCCACGTAATGCTATGCCATGCTACGACACCCGATTGTGCGAATAGAGAGGAGATCTACGCCATGTTAAGGGACGGGAGGGAGGGATAGGACGTCGGATATGACGCGAGCGCACCTAGCTTGTACCTCCCCCCTCCCCATACCCCCGACCCCTGGACCTGGGCGGGGGGGCGGCGACCGATTGGAGCGTCCAGCACGGCCTCGGCGAGAAGGCCAAATCACTTATGCTACAAAGCCGAAACCATTTATGTTACTAAGGTTTTGGGAACCTTTTGGCCTCTTGGGGGGGTCCCCCCCCCTTTCTTTGATCGATCGCATCCAAGATGGCCCCAAGGGTGCCCCAAAACGGCCCCACGAGGGCCGAAGAGGCGCCCAGGAGGCCACAAGAAGCCCCAAGAGGGTCCCCAGTAGGGTGCCCAGGAGGCTTCCGAAAAAATCTCAAGAGGCCCCGAAAGGCTCTCCCGAGGCGTCCAAGACGCACCACGGGGCCCCTGGCACCGCCAAAAGGCCCCCAAGACGCCCCGACAGAACTCTAAGAAACTATCAAGAGACATCCGAAGAGGCTCCGAGAAACATCCAAGAGACCTCTGGCCGGTCTGCTCGCCCTCCTCCTCCTCCTGATCCTCCTCCTCCTCCTCCTCCTTCTGAGCTCCATTCGTTATAAGTAACTCCTCCCTGTCGCACCCCGAGGACGGTCGGATGGACGGGCCAGGCGTTTCGCCTGAGACGTACCATTCCTGACCCTGAATCTTCAAAATTAGAAACAGCGGGTCGCTTCCGAAATGTGGCTCTCGCCTTAGCGCCGCGCACATTCGTCTTTCAAACCTTTGCAAAAGCTTCACGGGTTGAGGACAGGTCGTTTTCAAAATGTAGCTCTCGACATAGCGCCGCGTACATTCGACTTTCAAACAGCAAGAGTTTCAATGATGAAGGGCGGCTCCTTTTCAAAATGTGGCTCTCGCCCAAGCACCGCGCACATCGTCTTAACCAGTTGCAAGAGTTTCACGGCTTCTCATGGTTAACATACAATGACTTTGGAACGATGTGGGATTGACAGGGAGCACCACTTACTTTGAAGTCCCGGACATGGTGTTCTGGCACGACTCAAGATCGTCAACACGAAGAAATAAGGTTGATCCGTGGCGTTGATGTCCCGAGAATGCTGCTCTGGCACGGTTCAGGATTTTCAAACGGTAGTCTCCCACTGGGGCACTTCCCTCAGTGGAAATGAACCGTCTAGGGGCCTATGAAGTGGGAGCTGGGAGGATTGAGTTCAACATCGTTAATGAATATTGGATTTTCACTGGTCCTCTTCCTCCTCATCTTCCTCATCTTCCTCCTCTGCCTGTTCCTCCTCCCTCCTCCCTCCTCCCCCTTCCCCTCCCCCATTCGCCTCCGATTCCTCCTCCAATTTCTCCCCCTCTTGGGGGACGGCGGCTTCCCCTGCCCTTTATTCCACTACATGCTCCTTCACATCACTGATCAAGGCAACTCGCCTGGGCATCGTTTCTGGATGGACTGGTGGGGTTGCGCGAAGCATCTAGAATAAACTGTAGTACGATCAACAGTAACAGAGAGTAGAAAGCTGATACCCATGCGTTCTGGCGGCTGTCCATGCTCCATCTTTCCCCAAGCCCGCTGCAGTTCGAAGGAATCCCAGCGCTCGAGGAAGCAGGGCCCAAAGCCGCGCTACCTGGCACCAGCTCTGCTCTGGCAACCAGCGTGCTTTGGCGGGCACTGCGAATGCCCAGTGAACACAGGTAAAAGGTGAACCTGGTGTCTCCTGCGTCTGCATCACCATGAAATGCGCTCGGCAGCGAGAACATAGCCATCCCAGGGCCTCCGACGACTCGATTTTGCTCGTGTCTTCCGCACCCAGGGTTCTCGACCCCTTCTCTGGGACTGGCTTTTCTTCCTGAGTTGTTATGTTGACGGCCCTGGGGCCCAGAACAGAGCCCCTTGCCACCAAGCGCCTGCGCCCGCTTACTCCGGCGGGCACTTCGGATCCCCTGGACAACAGCTGCAAACCATTCGAGCATCTGCATCACCAAGAAAAGACGAAAACAGGAACGAGATAAATCGGGGTGAGGTGAAGCGGGAATCCTGAACGCCAGCGGGCATGGAAGAGGTATCGGGCACCGCAATCGCTCAAGAGCGCGCCTGAACGCTCTGGGACGCTCTGGGGCGGTCTGTCCTCGTCCCAGGCCTGCCTGACGAGAGCGCGCCCTGCATCGCGCAGGGTGCCCCCCCACGCCCGCACCACGGGGATGGTCGAGTAGGCCAAGGGGCTTGTCCAGAACTGCTGCGCGAAGGCGCGGCAGACGGCCGTAGCGCTCACCAGTATGCCCGCTGGCAGCAACCTGGGAGGCCCTCGTCCGAAACCGCCAGCCCGACCCTGACACACACAAGCAGCGCGGCATCGAGGGTCCACTTCCATACACAGACACGCACACACGTACGCACGCACACATACTTTTAAGTCAGCGGCGCAGAGGGTCCTCAAACGCGAGCAGCGGATGAAATTACTGATTGCGATCGAGAAATGTCGACGCACGCACACACAGTGTTCCTCCTCAGGCGATGATCGCGGCGCACGCTAGCGGGAGAAGCAGACGTGGGCTGCAATCGCCGCTAGGACGAATGCGCCTGAGGCGAAGCAGTGAAATCCTGGTTGACGGCCGGGCCAGGGAGCAAGAAGGACAACCGAGGCGCAGGAGGCAGACGGGACATGCGATGATACCCATGAAAGCCGAAAGCTGGTAGACGCGCAGAGTGAAGATGAAGACCCCAACGAACTATGTTGCCCTCAGTGGTGCGCATGCTTGAAGATGTGGTCTGGCGAGCACGTCCAGTAAGCCAATGAAACGCTGAGACCCTAAAAATCGATGCTGGCGATGCCGTCGGAACGCCACGGGGATCCCGATGTTACGTGCAAGACCAGACACAGGAGTCGCGACAACCACGCGTCGCATCTAGCGAACGACTGAAACAGTGCTGACAAAAACAAAGAACACGGCACAGGACAGCGGGAACCCAGAGAGGCTGGGAAGATGAAGGACGCGGCGGTGACGACGAGAGGGGACGCCGAAGGGTGTTGTAAGACAAGCATTGTCCCGACGGTGGTGTCGATGCCAGAGAATACGAGGCACCTGGCCAGCATGGCGCTACCAGTGCAACACACGCGGGCTGGCCGAACGAGGGAAGCGAAGAAAGAGGCGCTGAGTGACCTGGGACAGAAGCCAGGCATACCGAGTGACGTCGCTGCAGCGAAAGCTAGACTGGGCCACGCTTAGCGCCATTTCCGCCCGACGTTGCAGGAGGGTGGACAATGCAGGGCGGGTCGCGTGCACAAAAAATGATGGTGGCTGCGCTCGGCAAGCACGTTTTGGGAAGAAACATCATGAATTGTGCAAGGAAGAAAAGCCCAGCAAGCCGGAGAAAAAAAGACTGCCGAACACCCAAATCTGCGCTGCATCAGACGGACGCAAAGGCGGAAATGCACGCCGGCTGGTGGTTGAGCGCTGGAGCGCCAAGGAGCGCATGGGCCCAAAGAGCCCAGCCAGGTAGCCGTAGACCAACCACGTGAGCTACCTAGCCAGCCACACATACACACAAACACACATTTTTTGGCGTCGCGGCCAAGCGCGCGCAGGCGCGGCATAGTGCAACATTACACAAACGCACACACATACATACATGCATGCATACATACATACATGCACATATACATACATACCTACCTACATACATACATACACACATATACACACATACATACATACATTACATTACATTACATTACATTACATTACATTACATTACATTACATTACATTACATTACATTACGTTACGTTACATTACGTTACGTTACATTACAATACATTACATTACATTACATTACAATCCATTACATACATTACATTACATTACATCACACAACATTACATTACATTACATTACATTACATTACACTACATTACATTACATTATATTACGTTACATTACATTACATTACATTACATTACATTACATTACATACATACATACATCCACACATACACACAAACATACATACATGCATACATACATACGTACACTCACATACATATATACATACATGCACACATACAGACACACAGACATACATACATATATACACATACATACATATATGCATGCATACATACATACGGACGTACATACATACATACATACATACATACACATACACATACATACATACATACATACATACATACATATATACATACATACATACATGAATGCATACATACATACATATGTACATACATGCATACATACATACATACATACATACATTACATTACATTACATTACATTACATTACAACACAACACACTATAATACAATACAATACAATACAATACAAAACAAAACAAAACATTACATACATACATGCATACATACATACATGCATACAAACATACATACATACATGTATACATACATACTTACTTACATACATACATGCATACATACATACATGCATGCATGCATACATGTATACATTCATATGTACATACAGATGTATATATGTACACACATACATACATATATACATACATACATGCATGCATACATACACACGCGTAATGTCGTCCAGTCTCAAGGTGGCGGCACCGTCGCGAAGCGTTTAAGCTGAGACACGTTTGCGCGAATTTCCGCCCAGCGTAGGCCATAAGAGGACTGGACAATGGCAATCGCACGCATATCAGAAAACGATACGCAATTGCACGAGGAAAATGCCGGGACGGCCATGCAGGTGCAGAAATACAGATCGAGCGCCAGCGGAAAGCTGGTAGGCAAGGCCTGACAGAACGTGGCAGGGTGCGGTAAGAGCGTACGGTTTGAACGGACCCGCAAACACGAGGGAAGTGGCAGGCCAAGACCACACACACACACAGACGTACTTATTTCGACGCTCGCAAATACTGAGCCAGGATGCGGTCGAAGCAAACAATCCACGTTTGCGAAAGCGGCCGCGAACCTGACGCCCACACACACACACACACACACACACACACACACACACACGCACTAACGAGTTGCCGTTCCTCCTGCGGCAAAGTGACGGCACCATCGCGAGTGCAGGAACAGGACGCGGTCGAACGTGAAGTGCCACCAGGCGTTGCAGGTGAGGGACACACAGTGGCCAGTAGACACACACACACACTTTTACGTCGGCGGCTAGGCAGAATGACTGCGCTTGCGGATTGTGCAAATTTAGGGACACAAGTAAGAATTTAGCCGCGATGCGCGTGACCACGGGAAAGGCCCGGCGCGGGCGAGGGAGACGGAAGCCAGGCCCGCTCAAAGCGGGGCCGGGACGCGGCGGGGCGGCGCCGGGGCGGCGGGGCGCCGGCCGCGGGGCAGCCGGAGGCGGGCAGCAGCCAGGGGCGGCCGCGCGAAGCGGGGGGGAAAAGGCCCAGACAGTGCTGGGGACGGGCAGCACAGTAAGTCGGCGCACACACACACACACTGCCTCTTGCCTTTTCCCTCCTCCCTCCTCCCTCCCTCCTCTTCCCTCCTCCCTCCTCCCTCCTCCCTGCCATCCGTCCCATCATGTCCCACCCTGCCCCCCTCCTCCTCCATTCCTTTCCCTTATAGATAATTTTTCCCTGTCGCACCCCGAAGCCAGTTGTTAGGGCGGGGCGGGCGTTTCCGCCTGAGACTTCCTCATCCTTTATAAGCCTGAAGCTTAAACAGTACTAACAGTTTCACTGATGGAGGGCGGGTCGTTTTCAAAATGTGGCTCTCGCCTTAGCGCCGCGCACATTCGTCTTTTAAAATCTGCCGAAAGTTCACTGATTCCCATGATCAACGAAACAGAAATAGAGTTTAGGAAGGACTTAGGACTATGAGGGTGCAACAATTACGCTGGTTCGCGGCAAGACGCAACAATCAGGTTAATCAGTGGCGTTGGAATCCCGAGAACAATGTTTTGGCATGCTTCAAGGTCTTCAAACGGTTGTCTCCCAACAAAGCAGTTCCCTCTGTGGAAATGAACCGTTGTAGGGGCCTATGAAGAGGGAGCTTGGAGGAAAGGTTTATTCCAACATCGTTGATGACTCTTGGGTTTACACTGGTCCTCCTCCTCCTCCTCCTCCTCCTCCTCCTCCTCTTCCATCTCCTCCTCCTCCCCCTCCCTCCTCCTCCTCATCCTCCCCCTCCCCCTCCCACCCGTCCTCCTCCTCCTCCTCCTCCTCCTCCTCCTCATCCTTCTCCTTGTTCTTTTCCTTCTCCTCCTCCTCCTCCTCCTCCTCCTCCGTCTTCTCCCCTTTCCTCCTCCTCATCATCCTCCCTCCTTCCTTGCCCTATTACCCACAACCCTTCCGAGAAACGCGGGGCGAGGGGGACGGGGGAGCAGGGACCCCCCCCTTCATCTTCATCTTCCTCGTTCGCCCTCTTCATGAGGGAGATGGCGATGGAGAGGAGGCGGAGGAGGAGGAGTTCGCCTGCTTGCGACCTGAAAACCCAACACAAGTCCACCAATGTGCGCGCCTGTTCCAAAACTTCGGCTAAATAAGTGCGTTGCGACAGATCACGCCGGGGCGTTCATTCGTGAAAGACTGTATGCTGTCTATCCATTGGCGTCGCCTCCGTGTGACCTGCTGGCCATGTCATGGCGCGATAACTGCCCCGCCCGGAGCCAGGGTGCGAGTTTACCCTGTGGCATTGCTTGTCGCTGGGCCTCTGAACATTCAGAAGCGCAGGAGGAGGAAGAGCAGGAGGAGGAGGAGGAGGAGGAGGATAGAGGAAGACAAGGATGAGGGAGACGAGAAGTGTTGTGACGAAGAGATGGGGAGGAGCAGCAGGGAAAAGAAAATAGAGGCCTTCCTGGAAGAGGGGGGAAAGACGGAAAGGCAAAATACCCACCACGAGGCCCATGAACCAACAGCCGGACACCAGCGGCGGACACACCCCCAAGGGGCCAAGGGCACCAGGGGCAGCCGGGCACAAGACCACTGCGGGGGCCAGAGAAATCGGCCCATCCACACTTGCTGGGGGTGAAACGGCGCATGGGATGATTGGCTGCCCCCCTCGCCTTTCTCTCAGGGGAGAAGCACGGACCACCGCCACCGAGCATCCAGCAGGGGAGTGGCCCACGCCTGGGCGGCGGCACGCCCGAGCGTCACCCCACTACGAGATGACGCTCAGGCGTGCCACCACCCAGGGGCCAATTCCTCATCGATGGGTTCTCGGTGACGGTGGTCCCTGGGTCGCACAGAGTCATACTAGTGGTACTCCTTGGAGGCGCGCGCCCGACCCGAACACATAGTACACCCATCTTGTAGTATATAGCTTCCCGAGCGGTGTGGCCAGAAAGCGCCCACCACGACGCACATACTATCAGATTTCTCGATGCGCACGTCGCCCCTGGGGGCGGCGACGCACATATAAGATTAGTATGTTGAGGTGCCGCCGAGTCCATGCTCCTCCTCTGATTTTCACCGCCCCCTGGGGGCGGTGCGTCGAGCGGCATGTTCCTGCCACCCGAGGCCCCTGCGGCCGCCCGCAGGCCTCCAGGCTCGGGGGGCAGGCCGCACCCGCATACCAGACCTGCGCTCTGGCCGGCCCTGTCGTCCGGCCGACGTGAGGTGCCCCGACGGGGCACGCGGCGCGGTGGGCGGACCCCTGGCTGCTGGCACGGCACGGACGCCCACGGCCGCGCCGCCCAGGTCGGCCAGGACCCTCACGCTCTCGGCTGGCAGCCCCGCGCTGTCCCCCGCTGGCCCTGACTCCTCCTCCTCCTCCTCCTCCTCCGCCTCCTCCGCCTCCTCCTCCTCCTCCTCCTCCTCCTCCTCCTCATCATCATCATCATCATCATCATCATCATCATCATCATCATCATCATCATCATCATCATCATCATCATCATCATCATCATCTCATCATCATCATCAGCATCAGCATCAGCATCAGCATCATCAGCAGCATCAGCATCAGCATCAGCATCATCATCATCATCATCATCATCATCATCATCATCATCATCATCATCATCATCATCATCATCATCATCATCATCATCATCATCATCATCCTCTGCCTCCTCCACCCCATGCCTTGAAACATAGTTTGCCCCCTGACCGCCAGGCGTGTCGGTAGGACGGGCCGTTCGCCTAAGACCTCGTCATCACTTGTAACCGTGAATGTGGAAATCTCGACAACTACATGGAGGCCTGGTTTTTGTTGGCTTGAAACGAGGCTCTCGCCTTAGCACCGCGCACATTCGTCCTGAAGCTTTCAACGGATACAAAGATGAAGGGCGGATGGTTATCAAAACGGACCTCACCGATTCAGCGCGGCGCGCAAAATTAAAAGGATGCAGGGGTGGTTTTGAAAATGGTGTCTAACCGTAGCGCGGCGCATATGCATCCTCAAAGCTTGCATCCGTTGCAAGGATGGACAGGGTGGTGTTCAAAATGGAGTTCCCTCGCAAACACTGCGCCTATCCCTCCTCAAAGCTTGCAACAGATACACGGATGGAGGACGGTGCCTTCTCAAGATGCGATTATCGCTTGGAGGCTTCATCATACTACTACCAATGAAGGAACATGTAATGCATCTGCACGTATAGATGGTGCGTGCGTGCTCAAAATGAAGCTACTGCTACTGAGACTGCCTCGGAGTTCATGACCCAAAGTGCACACTCGTGCAAAAGCTATTCCAAAACGGGGGGGCATCGCTGGACAGCCCATTCAACTGTATGACCATACCTGTTCGCCTGAACGTTAAGCCCATAGCGTGCTGATCTTGAGGGGGGGTCCTCGTTGTAGCGAAACGACAGGCTTGTAAGGACTTGTCAGGACGAGGATTTAGAGACGGACGAAAAGGCTAGTGCAGCATCGTTGATGCAGTTTGAATTTACTCTGGGCCTGCTCCTACTGCTGCTGCTGCTGCTGCTGTTGCTGCTGCTGCTCATCCTCCTCCTCCACCTCCTCCTCCACCTCCTCCTCATCATCATCCTCCTCCTGCTCCTCGGAGGTTTCGGAACGTTTGGCTGGTGGTTGAGAAGGCTGTTCTTTCGGCGAGGGCACCTCTGCAGCCACGGCAGCGGCGCGGGGGGGCTCGCCACTGCAGCGGCGCCGTGGCCCCAGAAAGCCGCGCCTTGGCTCCGCGGGGACCCTCTGCGGCTGAGGGGGACGATTGGAAACGCAGCGTGTCGCGGCGGAGGCCCCGGGAAACACGCTGTGTCTTGCGAGGTGAAAGCGTGTCGCTCCGCTCCGCGGGGCGGGAGGCTGGGAAAGGCTCGGGACGTTGACGCTGGAACATTGGGACGTGGATGGCGTGTCGCGCCGAGGCGTGGTGGGCCAGAACTGGCGGTGGGAAACGCTCAGCCAAAGGTCCCGACCGTATACGCCTTCAACGTCCTTGGCCAGGGCCACCCTGCGCCCAGGGACGGCGTACACAGCATCCTGGCCTCCACCAGGAGGGTCTATGCACGATTCTGGTGGCCCAGGACGGCTCGGGCCAGGGATGGTGACGGCGTACAGCTTCCCGTTGTGGAGGGGAGAGGATGATCAAGGGGACGAAATAGGGAGAGGAGGAGGAGCAGGAAAGGGAGGAAAACAAGGGAGCAGCAGCAGAAGGAGCAAGAGAAGACCCGAAGGGTGCAGTGAACGTGGTGGCGGCTGCAGCAGAAGTTGGGACGCCTATACATTGCCACCACCACCATCGAGATCGGGGGTCACATCCATAAATAACGACCCCGATGTTCATCGTAACGTGTAGGCCTCTCGGGTGGCCAAAGGATTGTCACCAGCACCGAAGCGAGCGTAATCTTCCCTCGGCGGAGGCGACCACCGATATTGGGTGAGTGTGACTACATCTGGACCTCCGAACAAGAAAGAGGAGGGACCACTGGCGTCAAGGCTGGTGGCAAAAGTAAAGGCTCGAACCGCGAAAGCCATAGCAGGACGGGCGCGGCTGCGAGAGCCAGCGGCAGACGGACGGGCTCGTGGTGACCCCCACCCACATCGCCTCGAGCAACTGGGGGGCGGGGGAAGGGCGCACGAGCACGAGCACGGCCTGTAGCGTGCACCGCGCGAGGTGGTCGGGCCGGATCGGGCCGCGCCCGGCACAACCAGACGGGCCCCCAGGCAGGACAGGGCGGCGCATACTGCCGGCAGGCAGGCGGGCCCCGGGAACAGCGGTCGGGCGGGAAGAGGGCGACGGGAGAGGGGAGGCGTGGGGAAAGGGAAGAGGTGGGCGGGGGAAGGGGGGGGGGAGGGGGGCGCCCGAACGGCAGCGGAGGGGAGCAGCGGGGGAGCGGAGGGAAGGGGCCGCCCAGGGAGAGGAACCGGGGCGAGGGAGGGGCAGGGAAGGAGAGCAGGGGAGGCGAGGGAGAGAGCCGCACGCTCTCCCTCACATGCGGGCAAGACTTGGTATCCATACCCACTGCATCTTGGAGCTTCGGGCCACCTTCCCCAGACACCCGAGGCGCAGTGGGCACTGAAGAGAAATCTGGCCCCTTGTAGAGGTTATATATAGATATTTATATATATGTGTATATATATGTATATATTCACCCGCATCCACTGCGCCTCGGCCCCCCTGTCCAGAAAGTGAAAGTGCAAGAAGCAGTGGATGTGGATATAAATGTTGCCCGCATCACACCTTCCTGGGTCTACGTGTCATCGACGCCAGGGTCGCGGGCCTCTCTGGGACGTCTACGGCAGTGCTCAGCACCTCCCTGTCCCAGCTCCCAGCCGTCATCCGATCCGACTAAGGTCCCCGCCTGCTGTCTGTGCCCTGTCCAGTCGCGGCGACGAGGGGGGGCGGCGAAGGCAACAGAAAACAGGACGATGAGAACATCATGCACAGCACGAGGCGCGAGAGGTAGCCAGGAAGGTACCTCGGCTGGAGAAGTCGATCGGCCCTTCGGCGCGCGCCCCCAGGCCCGAGCGACGAGGAGGGAGCATAGAAGCACGACCGCGGGGTCTTTTGACGTCGTGAGCCCTGGGGCTCTCGACCCGTAGGTACTTGGCCGTCTACCCCCTGTTGCAGTCGGCTTTCGATGGCCCTCGGCGGTATCGGCGGTCCTCGGAGGTCTTCTGCGCGAGAGCTGGCCAGCGGTGCCGAACTGGGGGGGCAGGTCGAGCAGCCCAGACGCGGGAATCCTGAAGGCCTGAGACGGACCTCCGACGCCGACCGCGGGAAAGCGCCCGCTAGAAGCTTCGCTCGGCGCCCAAAGGTCCGGTGGGGGGATCGAGGCGAGGACTGCCTCGCCCGCAGAAGGCGAGCATACACCATCACCACCACCGCCGCCGCCAGGCCAGGCCAGCTCAAGCTCACTTTGCGTGAGATGCTGGTGTCCAGGGATGGCCGGGAGCCGATGTGCTCCAAGAGCAGGACCCTCAGTGGGCCTGATCTGGCGTAGTGATGTTGTGTACACAGAATTGTTCACCAGGCGTGGGGCAACGGATCGTATGTGGGGGCCATGAACGGGTTGCCCCCCCCGGGGGGAGGGGGGGAATCGCGTTGACGGGTGGATTCGGTGCGCACGGGGGTGGCCAGGGTGGCCAGGGGAGGATCTGTCAAACTGCTTGGTCGCAGCGCGATGCGGTCGGAGCGGCAAAAACGAACTCGCGACTGTGCACAAAACGAACAGCCAAAAAAGGGAGCGTGCCCGCAGAGGAGGGCGAGGGGAGGAGACGCGCGCTCGAACAACGCTGCATACCTTCGCCAGGGACTTACCAAACGACTTGGAGCACGTCTTCACCCATCCCCTTGCAGACTGGTCCCCTCGCGCGGGCGGCGAGACTCTGGCCGCCGAGGCCCGCGCGCGCCATGGGACGGCAGCTACCGCGCCCCGGGGGACAGCGGCGCCCCGCGCGCCAGGGGGCGCCGGGGGCCGCCCGGCCCCGGGGCAGCTGCACCCGGGGCGGCCGAAGGCCCTGGCGGCCCCCGCCCCATCCCCTCCTCCCGCTCCTCCCGCCCCTCTCCTCCCCGTCCTTCCCCCTCCCGCCGATCCCACCCCTCCCGCTCATCCCACCCCTCCTCTCCCCGCCCCTCCCGCCCCTCCCCTCCTCCTCCTCCCGCTCCTCCCCGCCCCCCCCCCCTCCCCCGCCCCTCCCGCTCCTCCGCCCCCCCCGCTCCTCCCGCCCCTCCCCTCCCCGTCCTTCGCCCTCCCACCTACCTCCTTCCGCCCCTCCTTCCGCCCGTCCGCTTCCCCACCCCTCGAGGCGCGCCGGCGCCGCGGCTCCTGGCCTCGAGGGGGGCCTGCCGGAAGCTTTTCGGGGGAGACCTCTCCAATCTCCTCCTCCTCCTCCTCTCCTCCTCCTCCTCCTCCTCCTCCTCCTCCTCCTCCTCCTCCTCCTCTTCTTCTTTCTATTATTATTAGTATTATTATTATTATGTTTCTTAGTCTTATTATTCATAATATTCTTCTTATTAGTATTATTGATCTTATTATTCTTAGTATTATTAATATTATTATGTGTATTATTATTCTTCTTATTATTATTATTTTTGTCATTAGTATTGACATTAATATTCTTATTCGTCTTATTAGTATTGTTATTCTTACTATTAATATTGACATTATTATTGGTATTATAATTATTACTAATAGTACTATGTGCATTATTAGTATTATTCTTATTAGTAGTAATATTATCATTAGTAGTATTTTTCGTTTGTTGGTATTGTTATGTTTGTTCTTAGTATTCGTCTTATCAATATTCTTATTCACATTATCAGTATTACTATTATTGTTATTATTATGCTTATTATTACTATTCTTACGATTCGTCTTATTATTAGTATTATTATTATGTTTTTAATTCTTATTAGCCTTAGCATTATGATTATTATTATTAGTATTATTATCATTATCCTTATTCTTCTTATTACCACTGTTTCTTATTATTCTTCATATAATTATTCTTCTTACTAGCACTATTAGTAGTATAATTCTTAGTATTATTACTCTTATGAATAGTGTTGTGGTTCGTCTGATTATTCTTCTTCTGATTACTATTAATCTTGTTATTCCTCTTATTAGTGTTATTTGTAGTCTTAGTATGAACAATATAAGTATTCTTCTTTTTCTTAGTATTATTACTATTAACATTATTCTTCTTTTGATTATTATGATTCATCATATTGTTTAGTATTATTAATTATTCTTATCATTACTCACATGACTAGTATTACTGTTCTTATTAATAATACTATTATGCTTATGACTCAGATGTATCATTATTATTATTCTCAGTAGTTTCTTATTATGGGTGGTATTATTATCATTGTGATTATTATTAGTCGCGCTCCTCTTATTAGTATTATTATTAGTCCTAGTATTATTATCATTAATATTGTTCTTCTTATTCTTATTCGTAATATGATGTTTCTTCTTAATATCAGTATTCTTCTAAGTATTAATATTATGTTTCGTGTTATTCAATGTAGTAGTCTTATGAGTAATAGTACTATGCTTGTTATTATTCTTATGCTTAATCATCGTATTATTATCTTTATCAGTATTAGCATTATTATTCTTCTAATTAAGATTATTATTATGATTATTTTCTTATTTGATAACTCGTCTAATTATTATTCTGATTCTTAGGATTAGTCTTCTCATTGATATTACTACTACATACATATTATGATTATTACTAGTATAATAGTATAACTATTATTCGTCGTGTTGATATGATTTTTAGTATGTGTCTCAGCATTCGCATCATCAGCATTAGTCTTCTTATTCCCATTATTATTATTAGTATTATTCGTCTTATCCGTAATACTCGTATTATTATTAGTTAGTGTTAATATTAGTAGTATGATTAGTATTAGTTGTGCTAGCATTCCTATTCTTACGATTCTTAATAGTATTAGTATGCATCTTATTATCATGATTAATAATAGTATCATTCAAGTTCTTCTGTTTTATTAGTATGTGTATGGAATTTCGTATTACTATATGATGTGTCTTATTATTAGTATGAGTAGTCGTATTATTATCCTTTGTATTCTTATCATTATTATTACTAGTCTTCTTCTTACTATTCATACTAGTATTCTTACTATTATTATTATTATTCCTCCTCCTCCTCCTCCTCCACCCTCCTCCTGCTCCTCCTCCTCCTCCTCCTCCTCCTCCTCTGCCTCCTCCTCCGCTTCCGCCTCCGCCTCCGCCTCCGCCTCCGCCTCCGCCTCCTCCTCCTCCGCCTCCTCCTCCTCCTCCACCTCCTCCTCCTCCTCCTGCGCGTTCTGCTAATGATTTCTTCATATCCTCCCGCCCCAACGACGACAACAACCAAGGACCCCCCTGCATCTCCAAGGGGTGGAGAGACGAATGAAGTGAAGAAGATGCTGATGAGGATGAGGGTGAGGGTGATGACGAGGACGAGAATGAGGACAGGGACGTGCGGTGGATCCAGATTGGGATGAGGACGAGAACAAGAATCTGGATGAGGACGAGGATGCTGATGTTGTCGATACTGGCAACGACATGCCAAAGACGTTGAAAATCTGAAGCTGACCTATGTGTTTGTGCCGTTCTAGCCCTTTCGCTCCCGACGGGCCCATGAGGCCTCCAGAGAACCCGAAGAGCAAGAAAATCCCATGAGGAGCTCAGAAGGCCGAATGACACAAAGACAACCCCAAGAGCGCCGCAAGAGAACAATCTTCTGGTTTCACACGAGGCAGCGCCCACTTAGGGGTGTGCGCATAACGCGTGGCTCCGCTGGAACTCCCAGGAGTTCACGAATGCGGCGACAGTTGCGAAGGTGGAAGCCACCCAGGAAGCGCGAGGTCCAGTCTGGGAGCGCGTAGCAAGTCGCTCCGCTGGGCATCCTAGGAGCTCACGAGAAGTGGGAACAGCTGCGCAGTTGTCAGCTTCCAGGGGGGAGCAGGAGGTCTACTCTGGGTGCGCGTAGCACAATCCAGGAGCTCTCGAAGGCGGCACGTGGTCTCATTCCAGTCCGCATAGCACGTCGCTGCGATGGATCTCCTAGGGGCTCACGAAAGTGGCGACGGTTTCGCACTCGGCACCCCCACGGCACGCGAGGTCTGAGCTGGGTCCGCTTAGCACGTCGGCCCGCTGACCTTCCAGGAGCTCACGAGAGTGGGGACAGCCGCGCAGGTCCAGTCCGAGTCCGCACAGAGTAAGTCGCTGCGCCGGGCCTCGCAGGAGCTCACGAAAGCGGCGAGAGCCGAGAGGTTGGCAGCACCCAGGGCCAGCGCAAGAAGACAGGAGGCGGGAGACAGGGAGACGGGACAGGTGCAGGGAGAGTGGAGACCAGCAGTGCTTCGCTCGAAATGGAGACCCGACCACAGGAAGCTTTGCAAAACATACCGACGCTGCTTCGAGGCTTTTGCGCAGTCTACACTCGTCGGTACAAGATCGGCCCACCTGCGGTCTTCGAAGCCCCAAACAGGCCCACCCGAGAGCCCTAAGGAGGTGCATAGACGACCCAGGACTGCCCCAAGAGAGTCCCAGCTGGCCCAAGAGGGAGAGGGCCTCTGGAGGGGCCCGGCACCAAGACGGCCTCACTACGGCCCCAAGAGACAGCACAGGCGACCAAGACGGCCCCAAGACAACCCAAGAGGGCCTAAAGGAAGTCCCAAGACTGCCCCACAGGAGCATGTGAGCTCCCAAAGCGAGACGAGAAAGCCTCTAAGAAATCTCGCAGGAGTCTTGATAAAGACTTCACGATGCCTACCAGAAGCCTTGGAGAAGAATATGAGAAGCCTCGCCAGAGCATCGCATAAGCCTCCCTCGCAGAAGCCTCTCAGAAGACTCTAAGAGACCTCGCATGAGCATCGCAAAAGCGGTTGAGGTACATCTAAGAGACCTGCGAAGCCATCAAGAAGCCTCTGAGAAGCCTCGAACAAGCTTCTCAATGTATTGGAATGCTCGTGGTATCCTGAATTAGCAGCAGAATGGGTAGAATCCTAAATTCTGGGAAGGACCCCAGCATGCCAGAAACACACATCCTTACCCATACTCTCCATCCCCCCTCCCCCTTCCGTTCCTCCCCCCCTTCTCCCGTTCCTCCCTGCTCCTCCTCACCCTTCCCCACCTCCTCGGGACACTGCGGGAGAAGAGTCACAACAAGCATGCTCAAAGGACTCAGAGATGCGGCCACCCAAGCCTTCGCGTGGGTAGAACGCTGAGCGGGTGCCTTCTTCTCCCGCTCCTCATCCCCCTCCAGCACAAGAAAGGAAGGAAGAAGAAAAAGAAGAAGAAGAAGAAAAAAAAAAATAGAAGAAGAAGAAGAAGAGGAAGGAATTATACTAATACTACGAATAACATTAACAATAATAATAATAAGAAGAAGAAGAAGGACAAAAAAAGATGATGATGATGATGATGATGATGATGATGATGATGATGATGATGATGATGATGAAGATGAAGATGAAGATGAAGATGATGATGATGATGATGATGATGATGATGATGATGATGATGATGATGATGATGATGATGATGATGATGATGATGATGATGATGATGATGATGATGATGATGATGATGATGATGATGATGATGATGATGATGATGATGATGATGATGATGATGATGATGATGATGATGATGATGATGATGATGATGATGATGATGATGATGATGATGATGATGATGATGATGATGATGATGATGATGATGATGATCGGCAGTCACATCGACTTTCGGAGGTCAGCGTGGACTCCTCGTCTCGGTGCTGGACACCCCCTCACTGGCGCGAGCGGAGCGCCACGGGCGGCGCCCGATAGGCGTCGCCAGGGGGGCCCAGCGCCGATCCAGAAAAAATCACGCGGAGCTAAGGCGATGTGTTTGCGCCAACTGTGTTCATTGGATCCTGCGCTCCTCCTCCTCCTCGTCCTCCTCGTCCTCCTCCTCCTCCTCCTCCTCCTCCTTGTCCTCCTCCTCCTCCTCCTCCTCCTCCTCCTCCTCCTCCTCCTCCTCCTCATGGGCCCGCCCCCGAGAAGGAAATTCCAGAGGAGACAAGAGTCCCGCGCATTGTTCCTGCCTGGACTGGCCACAGCGTGCGCCGATCACATGTGGCCACCTCTGCCGCGCAAGTGGCAGCAACGCCCTCCCTCCCCGAATCGTTCCTGCACGGAAAGGCCGCAGCGTGCGCCGATCTGATGTGGCCACCTCTGCCCCGCCGGTGGCAGCAACGCCCTCCCTCCCCAGCCTCCTTCGCTGGCCTCCCCCTCCTCCACCCCGCCCCCTTGGAAGGTCTAGAGGTTGACACCTACACCAATATCGGCGGTATGCCTCCACCGAGGGAGGGTGCTCCCGATCGCAGTGGTAGTGGTAGTACTGTGGCTTCCCAGGTGGCAGAAGTATCACCACCAACACCACATTTTAGGATCATCTTCCCCGTGTGATGTTGTTGCCCCGTTCCAGGCCCCCACCCCCTCCTGCTCCGCCCGCGCCGGCGCAGCCCGGGCTGCGGTCGCGGGCACGAGAGCGGCGGTCCGGCCGCCGCAGGCCGCCGCGGCCGCCGCCGCGGCCGCCGCGCCCGCGGGCTGGCGCCAGCCGGGCCGCCTCCTGTGGCGCGGCCCGGAAGGCGGAGGGGGAGGACGAGTAAAGGGGAGGTCCCTTACACCGCGTCCAGCTTCTCCACCTCCGCCCACCCCCCCCCCAAGCCCTCCCCCAAACCGCCCCCTTCCCCGAGGAGGGGGGAAAGGAGGATGAGCCGGGGAGGAGGGGGAGGAGAGGCGGAGGCGGAGGCGGAGGAGGAGGAGGAGGAGGAGGACGAGGGAAAGGAGGGGGGGAGGGGAGGAGGAGGGGAGGAGGAGTAGGAGGAGGAGGAGGAGGAGGAGGAGGAGGAGAGGAGGAGAGGAGGAGAGGAGGAGGAGGAGGGGAGGAGGAGGAGGAGGAGAAAGGGGAGGAAGAAGGAAAGGAGGCGTAGGAGGAGGGAAGCGAAAATGGGGAGGAGGAGAAGGAGGCGGAGGACGTGGAGGTGGTGGAGGAGGTGGAGGAACGGAGGCCGAGGCGGAAGCTAAGGCGGATGGAGCAAGAGGTGAGGCAGAGGCGTTGGAGAAGGTGGAGGCCCTCTAGCAAAAGAAAGAAGACATCCTCCTCTTCCCTCCCTTTTTCTTATGGGTATTTCCGTCTTGTCGCACCACCACACATGTGGTCAGGGCGGACAAGGCATTTCGCCTAGAAGCTCCTCCGACCCCTAATCCCACCAGCCCTCTGGGCGTCGGTGGTTTAGGGCGTTTCCTCTTTCACCCCTCCCTCTGCCCCTTCGGGGAGGGGTTTACCCCTCCCCCTACCCCCTCCCCACTGACCTGGACAGGAGGGGCGGGGAGCGGTCAGAGCGTCCAAAACGGCCTCGGCGAGGAAGCCAAAATCATTGATTTTACTATGGTTTTGGCCCCATTTTGGCCTTCTGAGGGGGCAGCGCTAATTAGAGCTCCCCTCTTCTTTGATCGATTTCCTCCACGATGGCCGCAAGAGGCCCCCAGGATGCCCCAAGAGGCCGCAGGATGGCCCCAAGATGGCCCCAAGAGGCCCCCCAAGAGGCCCCGAGGAGGCCCCCAAGAGACCCCAAGATGCCCAAGAGGCCCCAAGATGGCCCCAAGAGGCCCCAAGAGGCCCCCAGGAGGCCCCAAAGAGGATCCCGAACGGCCCACAGAGGCCCCCCCGAGGCACCCAAGACGCCGAAAAGCCCCTCAGGACGACCCTCTACTCGCCTGGGCGTCGTTTCTGGTGGGGATACGCGAAGCGTCTAGAATTACAATAATTGTTCGGATGGAGGGCGGGGCGTTTTCAAAGCGGGCTCCCGCCTAGCGCCTCGCACACTCTTTTTTATCAAAAACAGCTACACACATGGAGGGCGGCTCCGTCTCGAAACGGGTTTTCGTCTTGGCACCACGAGCACTCGTCGTAACATATTCCCAAGGTTACCCTTACGGAAGGCGAACAAATATAAAAAAGGGGGGTTCGGGTTACTTGACAAGGCGAACGCACGTCTTTGAAAACGGGGCAGTGCTTTGCAAAGTGTGGCTCTAGTTTGGGACTGCCGCCAATTATACGAATGTGAATATATATATATATATATATATATATATATATATATATATATATATATATATATATATATATATATATATATATATCATAAATACACACATACATGTAATTATATACATGAATACGAACATACATGTATATAGCTAACGAATATAGGTATGTGCACATACAATAACGGTATACCAAAACCGTGCAACACTCATACGGAGGGAAGATGCTTCCGTTCAAAATAGCGGAACTCCGCTTGAATTTCCCAGGACTTGCTGACCACACGTGTCCAATTATGCACGAATGAAGGGCATGTCCTCCCAAACCATACCGTCACCAAGCATATTATTCGCGCTTGTTGTCTGTACACCACCGTGACACAAGCGTGTTCATATTTGCACGATCGACGAATATTCGTTCCCTGCTCCTACTCCTATCATGAAATATTGCTGGCGGCTTTGGTCGTTCAACAAAGGACTTGAAACTTCCCGTGCCAAATTGTATGACGGGGGACGATCACATAGCACCAAAAAAAACAGCCAAAACAAATAGCACCGCATGACCCGCAGACCCCTGAACCGGAACATATCAGATAGCACGCGCGTCCGCTCTGAGGACAGTCCATGGGGACACGGAGGGGGGACTTCAGATCGTAGACGCCCAAAGAGGGACAGGGCGGGGGGGCGGAATGGCGCCGCCGCTCGAAACATCATCGAAGCCGTGGAGCCGCCGCCCAGGACATCCTCGCAACCGCGGCGCCGCCGTTCGGGGCATCCTCGCAACCGCAGCGCCGCCCATCGAGACATCATCACATCCGCGGCGTCGCCGCTGGAGACTCCCGCACAACCGCGGCACCGCCGCTCGGGACATCCTCACAGCCGCGGAACCGCCGCTCGAGAGATCCTCGCAACCGCGGGGCCACCGCCGCAACTCACTCAGACTCAATCACATCACTGCTTCCCGCAAACCCTGCGCTAGACAGGTAACACACGCCCAAGAGGAAGCAAGGGCGAGGCGAGAAGGAGGAAGGTGGAGGAGCCTTAACGCCAGCACGGCGGTCCCCAAAAGGCAAACTCGCAGCTGGTCCCACTCTGGAGTCACTTAGGGTCGCGTAGGGCATGAATGAACATGTCTATAACATATATATATATATATGTATGTATATGTAAATATATACATACATACATACATACATACATACATACATACATACATACATACATACATACATACATACATGCATGCATGCATGCATGCATGCATGCATGCATGCATGCATACATACATACATACATACATACATACATACATACATACATACATACATACATACATACATACATCCCAGAGCAAAGACAACATCCCACCAGCCCTCTGGGCGCAGATGGTCTTGAGCGTTTATTTTTCCAACCTCCTTCCTTTCCCTGCTCAGGAGGTTTACCTCTCCCCCCCCTCTCTGCGTTTGGACGGGCTCCCCCGCAACGTGTCAGAGGGCCCTTTTCGGCCCAAGATGGCTCCAAGAGGGCTTCAGAGAGTGCGGGATGGCCTCAAAGATGGCCCAAGATAGCGGTAGATGGCTCAAGATAGCCTCTGACACGCATCCAAGAGGCCACAAGACAGCCCCAAGACGGTTTCAAGTGCCCTCCGAGCCCTCCGAGGACCCCCCCAAGACGCCAAAATCCTTCAAAGCCGCCGGAAATCTATGCGTTTTGCCTTCTCGCTCTGTCGCCTCCGATGGGCTCTTCAGGCCTCAAGATGGCCCTAAGACGGCCCAAGATAGTCCCACGAGAGGCCCAGGAGGGCCCCAAGACAGCCCCAAGAGCGCCCAAGAGCGCTCCAAGAGCGGCCCAAGAGGGCCCCAAGACGGCATGTTCGAGCCCCCCCATTTGTTTTAACGAAAAGGTCCAAGACGGCCCCGAGAGGCCCATCAGGCATCCAAAAAAAACGAAGAAGACCCCCAGATCCCCCTCCCCCCCAAAAAAACATGAGGGCCGCAAGACGCCCCAAAAGAGCCCCGAGCGGGCCCCAAGAAAGCCCTAAGAGGACCTCAAGAAAGCCCCAAGAAAGAGCTCCCGAAGGGCCCCAAGAGAACCCCAAGAGAGCCCCAAGATGACTCTAAGTTTCGAAGCGCACGCGAGTTTAAGATACCAATCGGTGCAACAGCCATTACGAGTCGTCGAAACAGCCCTCACCCCTCATCGAAGCACCATCGTAGCCTGCACTGGCTTACACCTTAAACTTCAATGCGGGAAACTCTGTGTGATCCTTGTTGTCCCGAAGACGGCTGCGCAACTACATGCGTCCTGCCGCCCCTGATTCACCGACTCCCCTGCTGATCGTTTCTGGATGGGCTGGTGGGGATACTTTTTTCGGTCGCGGCCACGAGACGACGGTCAGGCGGCGAAAGCACAGTCCGGGACGCGAACTAGGCGAATTAGCTAAGCCAGGCGCAGGCCGCCTGGCCCACTCAGACATCAGCTGCGGGCTGACGGGTGGAGCTGAACTGATCGGCGCACTGCAAGCTCGCGCACGTGCACTGGACAAAATCTCACGGAATTCAAGCGGCCAAGGCACAACCCGCACAGAGGGGACGCGGACCACAATGGGCAATTCCTTCGTGCTTAGTGAAAACGTGATGGCCGTTGGAGCGAGTCGCCAATGTGGCGCCAGGCTCCGAGCGGACGACCTGAGCTAGCCAGGCAGGCTAAGCAGTCGTGAGCCGTGGTGCAACGCACAGGGGAGGCTGAAGGTGGGCCTGTAATACTGCACCTGCTGCGGAAGGCTGACCCACTCTGCACCATGGCCAGCCCCAAACAGACCACGTCACAGTGGCAGGGGGTAACCGAGCGACTGTGAGCCATCCGGCGCACGTCGGCACGGCAAGGCCACTGAGCGGGGGGGGGGCCGCTGGCGCGGCGAGCATCGCCGGCGAAGAAAGAAAGATGGAGCGCACTGGAAGTGGCGGCGCCGTGACGGCGAACCGGACCAGAGCAGGTGGGACTCAAAAAGAACAGGTTGAGCTGTACCACACGGGGCACGTGGCGCCGGCACGGGCGGGGTGCGTTGTTGTCTCAGGGCGGTGTGCCTGGGGGGGCTGCACGGTGGAAAGCAGGAGGGCCGTCGGACGCAAAGCCAGGCCAAGCTCGCCGCTGGCCCCTCCCCCCAGGCCCCTGGAACGACAACGAACACCACGTGGTCCTCCAGGGCCGCAGCTGACCGCCGCTGGGAAGGGAAAACCAATCCTCGCACAGCGCCGGGCGCGGGCGGCCCAGGGAGGGGGGCGACCCCACCAACGTCGGACAGCACGTCGGCGGTTCCCGGGGGCCATGAGCGGGGGACACCCACCTGGCCCCCGAGGAGAGAGGCGGGGGGAAAGCCGCCCCTCTCCTCGGTCAGGCCACCGCACCCGTGGGATAGGGGAAGTGGTTGGTCCTCCAGGGTCGCAGCTGATCGCCGCCCAGATCAGTGAGCGTTGGGTGGGTCCTTCGAAGGTCGGGGCGCCGAGGGACGGGCGGGCGTCGCTCCGCGGACCTCGGGCTGCGCTGAGTGCTGCTCCGTCCCTGCGGAGAGCGATGCCTCAGCGGGGATGGTGGGCGTTGGTCCTCCAGGGTCGCAGCTGATCGCCGCTAAGATCCACATTGCCAAAACTATGACCTGGATAGGTCGACCCGCCGTCGCGCGGGGGGGGCCCTTTGGCCGACCCCCCGCCACCAGCGGGTGGGTTGGCTGTCGTCGTCGGACAGCCACGTGAATGAGCCCGGGGCCTGTCTGCCCTGGTCGGGCGGGCCCCCTTGTCGTGCCAGAGGGGGTGAGATGTCGGGTGCTGGGGGGGGGCCCCCCGCGTCGGGCCCGAAAAAGAGGGTAGGTCCACTTGTCCAGCGCGGGCTGTCCAGCTATGCCGCGCCATGGGTGAGACGCGGGGCAACCTGCGCCCCAGCGGAGGTTGCCCCCAGGCATTACGGCCTGAGCCGGGCGCGGCGAGGTGAAACTGGCCCCTTCGGGGCAGGACGAGCCGATGGGGGAGGGACAGATTCCGTCGGCCAGGAGCACCAGGGGCGCTGAGGTGTGCCGAGCCCGGCACAGTCAGCCCTGGGTGTAGGAGTCGACCTTTGCCCACCAGCGGGCGCGCTTGTCCGAGTACCGGTCGCCCCCCCTAGGGGAGCACCGCTTGCCCTTTCCTTTTCCAGTCTGAGTGCGCCCATGGGGCTGCATGCCGATCCCACGCGGTCGATTCCTGCCAGCCCTGCCACTGGCTGGGGGTGGCTGCACCGATGGCTCCGGCCCAGCGGTCCTGCGCAGGCGCGAAAGCGGCCGCTCTGCCCTCGGTTGTCCATGAGGCGGGCTTGCTGCTGCTGCCGCAGTCGCGCTGGGCATGCGCACGGGCGTCGTAGCGCACGAAGTTCATGTGCTTGTCCATGACAGCTGCCCAGTTGACGTTGAGCCAGAGCTCACTATCCATCCTGCCCTGCGTCGCTCCAAGCCTCGAGGAAATCCGCGCACGTCTGGACTGTGTTCAGTTTGGGGTTGCTCTTGTGGCCTCCACTGGGGTCCTGTCTCAGGGCAGCCCGCTTAACCCATGCGCCCCATATGCCATTCAACGCTCCTTCCAGCGTCTTTTGTAGGCGTATAATATTATCCTGCACGGGCTCGTCCCTTTCCACGTCTGCAGTTGCGATGGTACACTTGTAGATGGGACCGCATCCCATGGGGTCGTTCAGATCCTCGTAGTGCGGCTGTGCGATCCTGACGTCTCTCCAGGGCGCCCCGTGGATCTCCGCTCGCGTGGGGTTGCCCCTGGGTGATTTGGCGGCACGTCCTTCCCCGTCTTTAATGTCTTCTGACGCGGGCTGGCGGCGCCTCCTGTCTCCTGCCGCGCGGCGGAGGGCACGGTCGCCCCTGGCCCCCGCGATGCCCCACGACGAGCTGCTTGCCTTCTCGGAGCTGTCTCTCGCACTCCGAAACGCCCGAGTGGCGGCTCGATCGACAGTCTGCGAGTACGGGGTCCAGGATTTGTTCTTGGGGGCGTGTCCTGAAAGGCGTTTAAGGGATCGAAAGGGTCTTCCTCCTCGCCTTCGTCCGCCACTGGCGTCGGGGTAGCAACCAGGCTCGCGTCTTTGGCCGTGGCTGCCTCGCCCCCCGCGCCCTCATCCCAGTCGGGGGCATCCGGTTCACCCTCGGTCTTGCCTGAGTGGTTGGAAGAGCCTAGTCCTTCCGCTGGGGGATCGTTGGCCCCGTCGCCGCCCGTGGCCTGCGGGTCTGCTATGGAACGGCAGCCTGGAATTGCATCCCGCTCTAGGCCGCGGCTGTCTGCTGAGGGGGTGTCTGCTGCCTCGCCTGTCCTGTTCAGCCAGGATGCCGCTGGAGAGATGGCCGCAGCTGCGCGGCCCGCGTCCGTCTGAATTTGACCTCGGTTGGCAAGCGCTCTGATGGTGCGGTCGGCGAGGGCCGTGGGATCCATTCCCACGAGGTATGTCAATAGGGTGCTGAGCCGCTGGCGGAGGGGACACTGGCCCCGCTGCTCGGCTAGGTCGGCGGCATATCCACGCCACCTGGCCTCGTACATCCCGTTGGCTCTCGTTAGGTGGTACACTACTCGCGCCGCAGCGGCCCGCTGGCCGCGCCATGGGATGCCGGGGGGGTGGCGGTTGTCGGGGATCCTCCCCGTACATGTTGACCAAGGATTGGCGAGGACATCCGGGGGGCCACGATCCTTCGTCGGTCTTATCGCCCGGTATTCCGTCGCCGTATTGCACCACTTACTCCATCCATTGCCCGTATATGGTGGGGTTCCACTCTAGTAGGTACTTGACCAATGAGCGCATGGCACTGCCTGACTCCTTCCCTGTGAGCCCAGAGGTGGAACGGGCTGGCAGGGCGGGCCCAGCCGGCGGGGAGATGTCGGGGAACAGAGATTTGATGTCCCGTGCGGCGTCTCCTGACCCGTTACTCCCCCCGACGGTGGCGCCTTGGCCAGCGCTGGTGGGGGGGGGCGGCGCTCCGGCTGGGGCAGGCGGCCTTGTGTACGCATCCTTGGCGGCAGCGTTAACGCAGTCTGGAGTGAGGTAGACGCTGACGTCGTGGCTCTCCGTCTGCACTTCTGCTGTTGCTGCCCGTTTGGCTGGCGCCGTGGGGTATACGCGCGAGGACTGCTGGTCCAGTATGCGGTCAAGCGTGCCTGGGGCCACGTTCCAGATGTGGATGAGGCACCGCTTGCACGCCCAGCCGGCGTTCCACTGCTGCTGGAGCCAGAGGGTGGGCATGAGGTCCCAGGGCGGTAGCCCAGTCTCGGCGACGGTGGATGCTTCGGGCTCCGGCTCCACAGGAAGCAGCCTAATGCTGGGCTGGTTACCGACCACTCCAGCAAGGGTGATCCTGTTGGGCAGGTGTCGCATTGGGCAGAGTAGGTGCCCGTGAAGTGCGAGTCGTGCCCGAACCTTCCGTCTGACAGCTTGTAAGCTGGCAGGGTAGTGCCGATGGCCCCAGGGCTGTAGGCTGAGGGGGCTCTCATGACTAGGTCGCACAGGCTGGTGGGGGTCGGGGCCGTGTCGGAGCGGCCGTATCCAATCGGGAGTCGATGCAAGGACGGGAGTGTGCGTGACTTCTTCTTATAACGTATATCGTCCATTGTGCGCTTGTACGTCTGCAGACGCTGCTGTAGTGACTTCTTGTTGCCGCAATCGTATGTGGCGAGGGGGACCTCGATGCCTTTCTTTTCCAAGGACTTGACCCAGCACTGCTCGCACAGCCACTTGAAACTCTTGCCTTGCAACTACGCCTGGGAGCGGTTTTGCGCGAGAAGTTCCCTTGTGTCGTCGTCCTCCCAGGTGCCGGCTGTGCCCTTGATCCCTGTTTTGGGACAGTCGTCCCCGTCGCAATCGAAGCAGCCATCCTCCTGCTCGACGCAGAACCTGTCGTCATTCACCCTTGGCGGGATAAGCAGGGTTCCGGGGGCCGGAGAAGCGGGGGAGTCATCGTCGAGCCGCCTGTTGGACATGGCGATTCCTCCTCCGATATACTCCAGGTCTGCCATTGAGCCTGGGCATCCGAACCCTTCATCTGACCCGCTGAGTCCATTGTGGAGAGTGCAGATAGAGCACTTGCCCGTGCCCAGGGAACTGACCACGGCAGGTTGGACTAGCTCCTCTAGCACCCTCATGGGGGCCTCCAGGGGGAACCTACTTTTCAGCATGCCGGCCCAGGTATTTGGACACCCGTGCTCAGCTGCAACCTTGTGGTGGTGGGCGTATGAGGCGAGCGTGCTGATGTGTTTGATGGCGTCCTCGAATTTCCCGTGATGGGAACACAAATCACTCAGCTGGAAACCCCAGGCGCTTGCGAGACTGGTTCTGTACCACTGGTGGACGTTCTGCCAAGGGAAGCAGATACCCATGGCTGCTTCTATGATGTCCCCAGTGGCCTCTGGGTGTGGGAAGGGCCAGAGTGTCGCCCGAGGCTCGCGTAGCTGGATCATCATGACAACGAGGAGGACCCTGAGTGTGGTGGTGTCCAGGGGGCGACCGTCGCTGCTGAGAAGGGAGCGCCTTAGCTCTGAGTTGGGCTGGTGGGGATACTTTTTTGATTCGCGGCCCGCAAGGAGAAGTCCAGAGGGCGGTATGACGAACTGGTGGGGATACGCGAAGCGTCGAGAATTGCGAACAAATCGATGTGTACAGGATGTCACGAGCGAGACGGTCGTTTTGATGATCTCAAGGCCGCCCTCAGAGATCTTGCTTTGAGGATGTCTCGAGCGAAACGGCCATCCCTGAGCACCCGAGCTATTTCACAATGCCCCGAAGGGGAGGGGACGCACCAGGCAGATAGCACACTGCCCCGAAGGGGGGGGAAGGAGGGACGCCCTCGCTCCTCCTCCTCCTCCTCCTCCTCCTGCTCCTCGTGCTGCTCCCCCTCCTGCTCCTCGTGCTGCTCCCCCTCCTCGTTCGACGCGGGGCAGAGTCAGTCTTTGGTCACAGCAGCGGCACCGCCGCTCGAGACACCCTCATAACCGCGGCACCGCGGCTCGAGACATCCTCACAACCGCAGGGCCGCCGCTTGGGGCATGGTGATTCGTAGGTACAGGACAAGGGGGCGAGGAGGAGCGGGTGGATGAAGGTGCGTTCCGGTCCTGCACGAGGCGCGGGGGTCAAAGCCAAAATGGTCCTCATGACTGCCCAAGAGGTCCCAAAGATGGCCCAAGAGGGCTCCAAGAAGCCCCCCCTCCCACGGGCGCACCAGGCAAATAGCACACGCCTCGACGGGGGGCACACATTCTCATTCTAAGACGCGTTGAAGGGGACCAGACAGATAGCACACCGAACGGGCTGTTGTTCGACCATGCACGCGGGCCAGGCAGATAGCACGCGTCACTGGGGCTTTTTACATGTGCTATGGGACCGTCCCCTGGTATAAAGTTCCATTGCACGGGATGCGCTTGAACGCGGCTTAAAGCCTACACCGCCTGCTTCGCCTAAACCACCAAATCGCAGAAAATTGCAACGCCAGAGTGACGAAAATGTTTGTCACGGCGACGGGTCAAAATGTCGAGCGGCCCGTCCTTCATGATTTCATCTGGCCAGTGGTGGTGGTGGTATCGAGCCCCGTCGAGATGTCCTGGAGTTTGCTTCGCTCGGCTCACGGACCTGAAGGACCTGCGCACGAGGCGCGGTCGCCTGGGCAGGACGGCGTACACCTCGACGGTCAAGAGGGTTGAAGACAGGCGAGGCCCAGGCGGAAGATAAGAATGTCGCGTGCAGGTACAGGAATGCGTGCAAACAGGTCGTGGGCCAAGAAAGGGACGCGGCCAACAAATCTATGAAACTGTTCGAAGCTTGGACTGGAGCGCGCACACATGAGCCGTGATAGCAGTTTCATCATAGTTGTGTGATCGATGCATCGGCAGTCCTTCTCAACACCCGTAAGATGGCCTTCCGCTGGCGGTGTTTGGCTACATGGCTCTGGTACTGCTACGGCGTTGAATAGTGTCAGTTCGAGGATGCACCGGGAACTGCTCCGCGCCAGACCGTAGAGTTCACTGCACGGGATGCCCTTCCACGCGGAGTGGATACTCAGCCTGCTCCGCCGACTCCGCCGAATCACAGTCAGCGCGACACCAGACTGGTGAAATTTTCGTCACGGCGATGTGACCCCACCTTGTCGCTTTCCTGATTGGTCGAAAGATGGGGGGCAGCGTCTTTCAAAACGGAGTTCCCACCGCCTCAAGGGCGAATCTAAAACATAATTTCTGGTCCATGGGGCGCTCGTGTTCACGCGGGGCCCTTCACGCAGTGGAGAAGTCATTCTTAAAGGAACTAGTGAGGAAGAGACTTGTCTCAGGAGGGTGTGTTGCAGCATTGCTTGCACACATTGTGTTCACTTTGGTCTTCATCTCCCCCATCCCTCTTCCTTGCGAAAAGAAACACCTAAAAGAAAGGCCTCCCTGTCGCACAACCAGACGCGTTGCTTGGGCGGGCACGCTCAAGACATGAATCAAAATAAGTTTTAACAACATTCGCACGGGTCATAATGAACCTTTCGCATTGGCGCCGCGCAGACTCGCCTGAGAACAGACCACGGCCGCCACACCCAAGGAGGGCAGGCAGGCCACTCTCAAAAGGGAGCCCTCGCCTTGCCGCCGCAAACGATCGCCTCAAAGAAACAAACAAACAAAAACGTCAGATACACTCAAGGAGGACGGTTCATGTTCAAAATTGGGCTCTCGCCTTGTCACCGCGAACAGTCGTTTACGCAAAAACACTTTCACTGATCAAGGTCACAACGCTTTCACAATGTGGCTGGCGTTGAGACGTCCTCAACGTGTCCTATCACATCCTTGAGATTGGTCATGCGGTACGCGGATGGAGGGCGGCTCATGTTCAGAGTGGGTCAAGATCATGGATTTCGTGAGTGCACGGCACAGAGACTGCAACTGTGAAACAAATACATTGATGTAGGTCGGCTGCTAATCAACACGGAACTGTCGCTCGGCACTTCCTTGCGCTTTATCACCCCACCTTGTCTCATTCCTTATTGCTCGAAAGATGGAGGGCAGTTTTTTCCAGAACCGAGCTCCCGCCCGAATTGCGGGCGCCATGGGTCGTTCGTCTTGTAAGGGGAGCGCTCCACGCAGGGAGTGATGGGTGGCAACGTGGAGGGACTCGGGACGGGAGGGCATGCTGCAGCATCGTTGATACATCTTGCATTGACTCTGGTCATTATCCAAATAGGCTTGCCCTATGGGAGTCCTAGCTCATCATAAATAATTGAAACCGCCCCCCTTTCTCCAATGGCACCCCCCGTCTTTCCAATGGCACCCCCTCCCCCCCCCTACTGCCAATGGTAACCCCCCTTTGTTCCCAACATCCTGTGGTGTTGGGTCCTCGTTTTGAAAAGACAGCGCCCCGCGTCCTCTCCTCCTCCTCTCCTCCTCCCCTCCCCCCTCCTCCTCGTCATCGTCACGCAACCATCCTGTGGTGTTGGGTCCTCGTTTTGAAGAGACGGTGCCCCGCGATCCTCTCCTTCCTCCTCCCCCTCCTCCCTCTTTCCATCATCATCGTCATCACCATCATCATCATCAACAACATCATCATCATCATCGCCATCACCATCAGCATCATCATCGTCGTCATCATCGTCATCGTCGCAGTCACCATCGTCGTCATCATCATCTCCGTCATCGCCACAATCATCGCCATCAGTTTCGGCACACCCCTTACACGCTTCGTGGCCCCATAAGGAGCTCCACCGAAGGTCCCCGTGGCGCAGTTCGCATGCGCCTCCCCCACCCAGTACAGCGTTTCGTGGCCCCATAGGGAGCGCCACCTAAGGTCCCAGTGGCGCAGTTCGCATGCGTCTCCCCCGCCCAGGACAGTGTTTCGTGGCCCCATAGGGAGCCCCACCGAGGGCCCCAGTGACGCAATTCGCATGCGCCTCTCCCCCCCAGGACAGCGTTCCGTGGCCCAATAGGGAGCTCCACCTAAGGTCCCAGTGGCACAGTTCGCATGCGTCTCCCCCATCCAGGACAGCGCTTCGTGGCCCCATAGGGAACGCCACCGAAGTCCCAGTGGCGCAGTTCGCATGCGTGTCCCCCGCCCAGGACAGCGCTTCGTGGCCCCATAGGGATCCCCACCGAAGGCCCAGGGGCGCAGTTCGCATGCGTCTCCCCCGCCCAGGAGAGGGTTTCGTGGCCCAACAGGGAGCTCCACCGAAGGCCCCAGTGGCGCAGATCGCATGCGTCTCCCCCGCCCAGAACAGCGATTCGTGCACCCGCTTCGAGACCTGCTTCCGCAGGGCCTCCTGGAATAGCGGCTCCGAGATGGTCTTCCCCATGCTCTTCGGGCACCTCTCCTTCATGACTCACCGCTGCTGGAAGGTTTTCATGCGGAAGTCCATCTACCTCGCCGCGGAGTCCTGGCGCAGGCGATACGGCCAGGCCGACACCGCGGAGAGCCCGCCCGCCGCCTCGATCACATACGCGGTCCCCGGCACTGGACAGCAGGTCGCGATGCCGGGGTGGGGCGAGGTGCAGCGCGAGGGCGAGACGGTGTACGTCAGCCCCGACGGCGAAGAGTTCGACACGATCGAGTACGCGCACCAGGCGTTCCAGATCGCGAACGCGAGCGGTGGTTCGCTGCGCGACGTGACGAAGGCGTTGAACAAGATGCGGAAAGGCAGGGCCGAAAAGCTGCCCGAGGAACCGGGGCCGTCTGTCGAGGGCCTCGCGCAGGGAAAGTCCAGGGGCGCCGTGCTGAGCAAGCACGACGACTGGATGCACCGCGGTGACCACCCTATTGTCCGAGACATGAGCCTGTATGTTTTCAGCATCTGGGTGCACCGCGTGGAACTGCCGTTGCACGCCCTTCCGGCCGGGGAGCTGGAGCCCGAGGGCAGCGGCGGTCGCACCCTGCACGTGGACATCACTTTCGACTCATCCTACTCGGCGGCGCGGAACTGGACTCAGAGGCTGGCCGCCGAGCCGCGCATCCCGAAGCCGGACGGCTTCCAGTTCATGAGCGCGGAGTCGAACGTGGAGACGCACTACCTCATGAAGTCGGCGCTGCTGCGACCCGTGCACCTGCCGGACGCCGACGGGCCCAACGACACGAAGGAGCTGCGCTACCTCCGCACGTACGAGCACCTGTGCGCGGCGCCAGAGGGCGAGCCGGAGTGGCCGGCGCAGCCGGCGGGGGAGGGCGTCTCAGGCCCGTTCCAGCGCGGCTGGGAGTCGTTCGCCACCACCCAGGAGCAACTGGCGAAGACGGCGCGGGCGAAGTGCCTCAAGAATGACGCGGGGTCGCGGGCGACTCCCAGCATCTGGAACACGGAGGAGGTCGAGGCCGCACTTCGCAAGAAGCGCAGCGACCGCGGCAAGGACGTGCAGCCTCCTTGCCAGCGCGCCCAGTGCACGGAGCTGGGCAACTGGCTGGACAGCATGCTGACGGTGCAGGAGTACCTGGCCCTGGAGACTACGAAGACCGCGGCCAACTTCGACGGCATCTCCAAGGCGAGGGCTTCGAAGCCAAAAGGCCGCAGAAGGACGACGCGCAGGTCGCCGAGGCCCCCGCGTTCCGGGAGGGCGCCGAGGACTCGGGGGCGGGCGCCGCGAAGGTGGAGGCCCAGAGCATCCGCGCTCAGGACGGCTTCGCGAAGCTGGGCGCCAACGCGGTCCTGGAGCACCACTTCGACCCCGAGACGCTCGGGCAGATCTTGCGCTTCGACACCACCGAGCGCGCGCAGGCCTTCGTCAAGGAGCTTAAGAAGGCCGCCACGATGATGGAGGACGGCGCGCTGCCCAGACCGAACGACGCCGACGCGCCGCGGCGCGCTGCCCGCGCCCTGAGGGAAAACGTCCTCGCTCCGTTCAGGGCCCTGCGCGACCTCGACGTCGACGAGCTAAAGAGCCTGGTGGAGACCGAGCGGAAGAGGTTCGCCCAGGGGGGCGCGAAGGACGCGGACGCGCCCGTGGACGACGCCCCCGATCGGGACGACGTCGGGGCAGCGGGCGCTGGCGCGGTGCCCGCCGAGGCGGCGCAAGCGCGGTGGGAACCGTCAGAGGAGTTGCCGCGGCCCAGCGACTTCGTCAAGCTCCTTGTCAAAAAGTTCGAAGACGGCGCGGTCAACCCGAGGACGGGGGAGCGGGAGCGCCGCCCTCTGAAGCTAGACCAGGCCCTGTCCGCCACGGCGTTCGCGAACGCTTGCAACGCGGTGTGGGACGAGGAGCGGAAGATCGAGGACGGCAGCATGGCCAAGCACGAGAAGCGGAACACATTCCAGTTCCTGCTCCTTGGCCAGGGCGGCAGCGGGGAGACCGCCATGGTGCAGAAGATCGCGCTGCCGGGCATGGACGCGCTGTTCCCTGTGAAACCGGGCAAGGCGAACTCGCCCACGCTGATCGTCTGCGCGAAGTGGTCCCAGGCCGCGAACATCTCCACGAGCGCTCACAAGGCCGTCAGTTGCCACCGGGCGGGAGCCCTTGGAGTGCAGTCCTTCAGGAACAAGGACATACCCGCGGAGGGCAAGCTGAAAGCACTGCAGGACACGTGGGAGGCGGCCAGGTGCTTGATCCTGGAAGAGGTGAGCATGATCTCGCCCAACCTGTACAACTTGCTGGCATTCCTGTCCCACCTGGAGCGCAAGGCCGAGCGGGGCGCGGAGGAGCGGGAGTACGACCGGGTCGGCGGCGCCGTCGGCCGCATGCCCATCGTGATCCACTTGGGAGACCTCCTGCAGTTGAAGCCGACGGGAGGCAGAGTGTCCCTGATCACCAGCTTCGAGGAACTGGCGGCGGCGGGCATCAACCTCGCTCCAGTGTGCCAGGCCGTGATGAAGCTCTTCTGCAACACGCCGCTGTGCTTCGAGCTCCAGGCGTCCAACCGCTTCAAAGACCCGAAACTCAAGGACCTCGTGGCGTTCCTGCGCAAGCCGGGGAAGCAGGCCCCGCCGGCCATCCGGGCAGCGTGGAACACCACGCAGCTGAAACCCGATGAGCGTAGACTCCGGGAGGAAAGGTTCCAGAACGGCCACATGATTGGGTCCAACTGGGACACCGTGGCGCGCTGGATGAATATGCGAGCCCAGCGGGACGCGGACGTCCTGAAGAAGCCCCTCCTCCTCGTGCAGGCCGCCGTCAGATCTGCCCCGACGATGAGCTGGATGGACGCCGCCAAGATGATGAACTGTGCCAACCCGAAGAACACCGGTGGCATTCACAGACTGCTCCCGGCGCACGTGGGCATGCGGATCCGGCTCCTGGAGGCGCTGGACCTCAAAAACAGCCTCGTCAAGGATGCCGAGGGGCAGATCGTGCACGTCGTCGTGGACCCTCGGGATCGCGGCGACGTCGAGAGGGCCGAGAGAGACGGGGAGAAGAGGATCTATCTGAAGCACTTGCCGCCGGGGTTCTAGGTGCGCATGGAGAAGTACGCGAGCGCGCCCTTCGTGGACGACCTGAAGCGCCACGACGACACCCTCACAGGGGACCTGACGGGCCCGCTGGTGTGAATCGAGCCTCGCACGTCGGAGCCGTTCACGTTCCGCACCTCCAAGGTCACCCGGACGGGCTCCCCGTTCTCGCACGGCAGGGTCATCACCGCGGTGGCGTGCCAGGGGCGCACCATGCGAGAAGGCGACGGGGCGGGGGAACAGCGCCCCCCGGGCAGTCCACGGCCAAACCTCCTGGGCACGAGCGATCCGCAGCCATGCCTTTTTTCGTTATGTGGATTCTCGCCTTGGGCCGTTGGCTGCCCCACGCGCTGCCCCCTCGGCCGACGTCGCCCAGGCGTGTTCCTGGACTCTGGCCGCCACGAGATCGGGAACGGCAAGAAGGTCGACGACGACTGGTGGCTGGAGCTTTACGTGCTGCTCTCGCGCGCCACGCGCCAAGAGGACCTCCTGCTCATGCGGGCGCCACGCATTGAGTTATTCCTGGCGGGGCCGCCGGCGGGCTTGCGGAAGCAGTTGGAGCAGCTTGCTGCGCGCACGAAGCGGTGCAGGAGGGAGGCCACGACCCTCGCCAGGGAGCTGGGCTTCACCGAGTTTATCCGCGAGGCATGACCTGGGGAGCGGCCCGCCCGAGCCGCGCCATATCCAGGCTGTCCCACAGTTCCGCCGGGCGCCGCGGACGACCCGAGCGCGTCGCTGGGACCCTCTCGGGGCGACCAGCGTGCTTCGCGGGGACTCCGTGCTGCGCACTGCACAGCGCCTCGTTCGCCCGTCGTCGCTCTGCCCGGCGCCCAGACCCTTGCCCGCCCCCAGCCAGCCAGCTAGCTCACTTTGCTCCGCGCAGCGGACGACCCGCGTGCGTTGCTGGGACCCCTTCGGGGCGACCAGCGCGCGTCGCGGGGACTCCGTGCTGCGCTGCGCCCGCAGCCTTGGGCACTGGAGTGTGCGGGCAAAGAGGGAGAAAAAGTGCGGGAGGAAGCGGGGGCGATCCACGCGAGGGGAGGTGCCGGTATGGGCGTCGACAATCATCCACGTAGACTCCCCCGCACGCAGATTCATGCACAATCAGACCCACTCGTGCTCAAACTCACCCGCTCTCAGGCTCTCGTTATCAGACCTATCGTCTTCTTCCGCGTTGCGTTCCCCGACATACATCGGCACACCCCTCACGCGGTTCGTGGCCTCATAGGGAGCTCCACCGAAGACAAGATTCACAATTGCGGCGCTCTCAACTGCGTATGGTTGGGTCTTTCGCCAGGCTAAATTCCAATGTTGAGCGCTATAGATTCCTATGGATTCCTACGAGTCGTATGGATTCTTATGCCTATTTGGAGTCAACACTGGCTCAACACTGGCTGATACCATCCTCCTTTTACTTGGGCACGCTATTGGGCCTTGCGGGCCCCACGAGTCAGGCAGCCTGGGCTTGGACAGGCCCAGGCAACAAGTGCAGTGCCTTTCTAACCTCTGAGGCGCAGAGGTCGGTAGAGACGGAATGCCGGGCATGCCAGGCATCAGACGAAACTAGGACGAGGATAGAATCGAGTGGGAATAAAGCGAGAATCTCTGAAATCCGGCGGATGCGGAAGATGCATCGGGCGCCCTGGCCATCTCAGAGCGTTCCGGAACGCTCTCAGAGCGGTCCGGACGCTGTGGAACGGATTTGCCCTCGCCCTGACCCCTTCCTGCTCGATCCTCCTCCTTCTCATGCCGCCAGAGATCTGCTGTCGGACGCAGCTGGACAAGGAGGAGCCCCTCGGCGCCTGCCCTGCGGCGGGCAAGAGCCCAGGGCAGGCGGGGCAGGGGGCGCGAGAGGCTGGCCCGGGCGGGCCGCCGCGGGCCGGGGTCTAGGAGATCCAGCTATCCTCCTCCTCCTCCTCCTCCTCCTCCTCCTCCTCCTCCTCCTCCTCCTCCTCCTCCTCCTCCTCCTCCTCCTCCTCCTCCTCCTCCTCCTCCTCCTCCTCCTCCTCCTCCTCCTCCTCCGGCTCCCAGGGTCCCAGGGTCGCTCATGCGTGTAGCCGATAGGATGAGGGGGGAGGCTTCTTGGAAGCACCCCTGCTTCTTAGAGGGCGCGGGCCTTTCTCGTAGATGCAGGGCCGGCGCCTTCTAGGCAGCAGCCTCCTTCCAAGAAGCCTTCCCCCCTCCCCCTACCCCCCCCCTGTACGCGCCGTTAACAATCGGTAGTTCAAAGATGGGGTCCTGAAGTCTGGGGTCCTCAGGACAAAGCACCTCGAACAATGGAAAAATCCACCCTTGGATCCCATCCTATCCTGAGGACCACATCACTCAGGACCCCATCTTTGATGAGGAGCGACGATAAGGGGGGGGACTGGCATAGGGGGGGATGCATCGACCTGGAATCGGCGATGCATCCTTGCCAGATCGGCGATAGGCCCCCGATAGCGAAACCGCACCCTTCCTGGGCGAGGTGGAGCTATCGGGCCCTTATCGGCGATCAATGGGCGAGAGGTCGATGCATCCCCACCTATGCATATCCCCCCTATCCTTGCCCCGACGAGGGCTGGGGCAAGGGCTGGCGGTCAGGAATGCTTGCTGGGAAAGGGGCTATGCCCCGCAAGCGGATGGCGTGTCGCTCCGCTCCACGGGCTGGGAGGATGGAAAGAGCTCGGGACGTTGACGCGTGGAGAGAGGGACATGGACAGCACGCCGAAGCGTGGTGACCCAGAACCGGCGGATCGACACGCGAAGCCAAAGCTCCTGAGTCCATTCGATGCAGGGCCCCAGAAGTCCGCACCCCTGCCATAGGACGGATTTTTCAATCGTTCCCTGAAGATCCCAGGACATAGAATGGGCACCCAAAGGCCGAGAGCGAGGAAAAAACACCAGCACTGAGGAGGTCACCATATCGGAGGTCTGGATCTTCCTAATCCTCCCTCACGGAACGTGACCCAGAACTACCCTGGGGGGCGTGTGGCGCGGAATCCAACTGATAATCCGGCCGTGGCGACGCCGAAGCCCCCCACAGGTTGAAGGCAAGAAGCCTCGATATTCTCCTCCACGTCCTCCCGTTCCTCCCCCTCCTCGCACGTCTCCGGCGTCCCCCATCATGTTCCTCATCGTCGTCCTCATCGTCCTGCAAATGATCATTCCTGTGGGAAAAAACCATCCGTGACGGTAATTTCGTATGCTGGAACGGGGGGTCAACCGTCGCATTTGCTATGACGTGGTTAAGAACCCCCTGCATATCAAGAAATATTGGCCTGCAGACGTCTAGGATTCAAGGGATTCCCACCGAAGAGTACTTCAGTGGCTTCAGAACCAAAAAACTCGCTTTACGAACACTAACTGCTCATCTAAATCTGCCAAGACATGATCCCCCACTAGTTGGAAGGCTGTGCACACCCACGTGTTGAATTGTCGGTCAAACAATGGTTGACACGGCCTTGGCAGCTAAGGACTTCCACGAGGAGGTTGTCGTGCTGATTTCTAGGTTTCTGCGAGCCGCCAGCGCGTGCCCGACGACTCTCACGGAAAAAGGTGATGAACCGTCTTCTGTCTAGCACCCGAAAGATTCCATTCCTCCTTCTGGTTGGTGGGGCCCCTTCTAGAGGTCTCTGTGTTAATCTTCGTGGTCGGGTCCTGCTACCGACACGTTGCGCTTGATCTGCCCCGTGCTGCTAGCTGTGCAACCATGGTCGACCACAGTGAAGAGTCCGCTCCTGCATTCAAGGCCCCCACTTGGCCCACGTATCCCCAGACTCCGCAGGGAGTCGTACGAAGTGGTCTGACATGGGCCAATGTGCTGGTCCCAGCGCAAGTCACACTGTGCTTTCCGATTGCACCAACATGATTAAGCTCGTGTGTGCAGGCCTCGTAGCGAACAGCTCTCTTGCAAAAGAGCCTATGCGGACGCCGTGTCGAAATATGTCGCCCACAGGGACTCAGTCGATCCCTGTGCAGAGGCCGCCGCCCACCGAGATCCCGATGGCAGGGATCGGCAACCAGCGAGCGAGCGTTGAAGCGCCGGGGCAACCATCACGCCGATACTGGTAAAAAGCACGCCGTGTGACCGCGTGACTGCACCCTCGTTGGGAATCGTCTCTAGAATATGCAGATCAGCTCTTCTCTCGTGCCAAGACTGTTGTTTGTCTTGCAGCGAATGGTTTGCACCAGTCGAAAGCTGAACGTGAGCCACATGTGCATGCAATAGCTACGGCTGGTCACCGCAGTGAGAAGAAGTTGGAATTATGGAGGTGTACCGTCTGTTTGCACGCCAGGCGGTATGTCGAGAGCCCACCTTCAGGATGATGTCCACTGAATTCTAAGCTGCATGCTACCAAACAACCTGCATTTGATCACCAGAAGACTGCGCTTGACTGTTCTAACGGCTAAGCGTTTGTTTCCGCACGCGCTAGAAGTGCCACTCGAAGTGCGTCTCTGCGAGAGGCCTCGGTGGGAAACTGCAGAGCTCCGCCCTCTCGCGATGCCCACTCTGGACGGGATACATTGTACAAAGGCCATCATCCGCACATTCGCGTGCAAAAGCAGGGTGCAAGGGTGAACACGGACACCAACATGCCATGGTTCAATACTTACTCATATCTACTTCTACGATCTTGTGGCCTGCGGCGACTCCCTCCGCTACAGCAGGCGACTAGGCCGTCAGCCATCTGCACTTCGCAACCGTGCCCCCTGGCACGTTGGTAGGAATTATGTCACCCCCTCTTCTCGAGGCCACACTCCCTCGCAAAATACTACTGATTCGCACTCTGGACGCCAAGATGCCTCCCAAACGGCCCCATATGGCTCCAAAACAGCGCACTTTGGCCTCAAGACGGCCAAAGATGGCTCCGAGACGACCCCGAAGACCTTCGAAACGTCCCAGGAGAGCCCAAGATACTTCCAAGACGGCCTCGAGGGGCAATAACCAAAAAAACTCGGCGGTCTTTCCATGTCGTTTGGATTCTCGCCATGTCGAACTTCCGACACTCCAATTCGGCCCAAGAGGCCCCCAAGACTGTCCCGAGACGTCTCAAGAGGCCACCAAGAGAGCTCGAAGACGAGCCAAGACGGCTCCTAGACGACCCAAGAGGCGCCCAAGACGGCCCAAGAGGGAAGCAAGATGGTCCCAACAACGGCCCAGGAGGAGGAATTCGAAACGAGAATTCCAACCTTTCGCCCAAAGAGGGCCCCAGCAGGCCCCAGGAAGCGCTCTAAGAGGCCCACAAGAGGCAACGAAGAGGGCCCCGCCTGGCAAAGATCATATATGTCCCTATGGTTGTTCCATGGTTTTGGGCTTCTCGCATGTTCGTGCTTCCGACGCTCCGAGACGGCCCAGAAGGCCCCCAAGACTGCCTCAAGACGGCCCCAGGGGCCTCCCAAGAGAGCCCCAAGACCGGCCAAGCAAGCTCCAAGGCAGCCCAGACGGCGCCGAAGACGGCCCAAGGGGACGGCAAGATGGCCCCAACAAGGGCCCAAGAGGGAGAACACGAACTGACAACTAGAGCCTTTCGCGCAAAGAGGCCCCAGGAGGGCCAAAGAGGCCCCCAAGAGGCCCCAAAACGGCACCCGAGAGGACCAAAAGAGGCCCCAAGACTGCCCGAATGAGGTCCACGAGGGCTCCCCAAGAAGTGAAGACGAAGGGTGTCACATGTGCCGGGGTTCCTCCTCCTCCTCCTCCTCCTCCCTCCTTCTCCTCCTCCTCCTCCCTCCTCCTCCTCCCTCCTCCTCCTCCTCCTCCTCCTCCTCCTCCTCCTCTTCCTCCTCCTCCTCCTCCTCCTCACCCCTCACCCCTCACCCCCCCACCCTCACCCCCCACGCCGTACCCCTCACCCCTCGCTCTAGACCTAGACCCCCCACCCCATCACCCCTCACCCTGCTTCCCCCCCCCCCCTCCATCCCCCATCCCATCCCCCTCCCCCTCACCCATCCCTCCTCCTCCTCCCCGCTCCCCGCCCCCTCCCGTGGCGCCGCTCCTCGCGGCCTCGCCGCCCCGCTCCGCCGCCATGGCCCCCCCCCCCGCGGGTCTCCGACGCGAGCCCCCAGGGCGGACCGCCGCCCGCTCGGCGGGCGCCTGCGGCGCGCTCGGCGGGCGCCGGGGCGCGCTCGGTTGGGAGGGGATCGTGGAGGGAGGGGAGGGATGGAACGGTGGACGGTGAAGTCCTGGCTGAAAAGGCCCGCGCGTGCCAGGACAACATGCTACAGTGCGCCCAAGATCCAGGCTCAGACCCCTTCGCGTCGGGAAAAAGCATGGCGGACGGTGGTTCGCCATTCGGCATATGGGGAGCCTCGCCAGGCACCGGGACTGTCAACAACGACTCAGAATGCAAAGCCAGCCCCCAGGAATGGGTCAAGACCTCCAGGGCTCGACATCATGGGAAAATCATGACGTCGGAGGTCTGGGGAAGGAGGTCGGTTAGATCGGGTGGACGTGGTGGCCGCCAGAGGCCGTGCAAGCAAGGAACAGAGACTCAATCATGCGTGCGCACTGGCCTGTCGGTCGGTTGGTGCTTTGGCCAGGGAGGCTTACGAAGCTGGCCTGAGCCACACGTCCTCTTTCCACTTCTCCTGCTGAGGAGTAACGCCTGTTTTCGTGTACTGTCCCAGATGTTTCCCATTTCCATGTGCACGATGCCCTCCGCAGACGGGCACGCTCCAAGCCGCTACGGTACAGGGATGATTGGTTGGTTGGTTGGTTAGTTGGTTGGTTGGTTGGACCCTGCTTTGGGTATCGTGTGTGAGTCCGAGGGAAGGAGGAGGAAAAGGAAGAGAAAAAGGAGGTGGAGGAGGAGTAGGAAGGAGAGGAGGAGGAGGAGGAGGAGGAGGAGGCAGCGGATGGAAGAGGACGGCGCACGACGAGGGCGGAGGACGGCGCGGCGGGGTATCGAAAGAGGTCCTGAGCCGATCTTCGCTGCTCTCGGCCTCTGGAGGCCCGCCTCGGGCCCCGGGCCGTCCAGGAGCGATGCGGGAGCTGGCCAGGACCGATCTCGCAGAGAGCGGGGCGCTCGTCTTGATCGCAACTGCACTGGGAAGGGGGGGGCACGAGCGGCGCGGGAGGAGGGACCTCCTCCCCGTCCTCCTCCTTCTCGTCCCACTTTTCCCGCCCTTCCTCCTCGTTCCTCTCGTCATCCCTTCTCCCTCCTCCTCTTCGTCTTCCGGTATTCTTCATCCCTTCTCCCCCCGCCCTCTTCCCTCCTCTCCCATCCCTCCCCTCCTGCCTCCCCCTGTTCCTCCTCTTCCTCCTCCTCCTCCTCCTCCTCGTCCTCCTCCTCCTCCTCCTCCTCCCCATTTTCTTTCTCCTCCTCCTCCTCCTCCTCCTGTTCCTCCTTTCCCTCCTCCTCCTCCTCCTCCTCCTCCTCCTCCTGCTCCTCTCATCATCATCATCATCACCACCACCACGACCACCCATCATCATCATCATCATCATCATCATCATCATCATCATCATCATCATCATCATCATCATCATCATCATCATCATCATCATCATCATCATCATCATCATCATCATCATCATCATCATCATCATCATCATCATCATCATCATCATCATCATCATCATCATCATCATCATCATCATCATCATCATCATCATCATCATCATCATCATCATCATCATCATCATCATCATCATCATCATCATCATCATCATCATCATCATCATCATCATCATCATCATCATCATCACCATCGTCATCATCATCATCAGCATCAGCATCAGCATCAGCATCATCATCATCATCATCATCATCATCATCATTGTCATCATCAACATCATCATCATCACCATCATCATCATCATCATCATCATCATCATCATCATCATCATCATCATTATCATCATCATCATCATACTCCTCTTCCTTCTCCTCCTCCTCCTCTTCCTTCCTTCTCTTCCATCCTCCTCATGATCCGCCTCCTCCTCCTCCACCTTTTCCTCCTCTTCCTCCTCCTCCTCTTCATCATCCTCGTCCTCCTCTTCGTCCTCCTCCTCCCCGTCATCATCCTCCCCCTCATCTTAGTATCGTTATCACTAACCTCAAGAAACCATTAAGGACCCCCCGGGGTTATCACTACCACCGCATCGTAATTTAATAGAGATTGGGGGGGTCGTCGAACGGTAGAATTAGCACCGCACAATTTGAATTACGCTACCGAGGAACCCCGCATACTGATTTTATGTCTTGTGTGAACCGCGCTACCACTACCACCGCCGTCATGCTCTCAGGTGCCCCCTGTGGTCGTTGAAAGAAGGGGGAGGACGTGTGGGGGGAGAGGAGGGGTTGAGGAGTCATCTGTGACGGTCATATCCGGCGTCGCTTGGCACTTGGATACGAGAGGTAATACGCAATCCCGCACTAGAGGATATGCCTGGACGACCCTGGCACGCATAGGGAGACCACCCCCTGCGCACCCCCTCTGGTGTCGAGAAAATGCCACGCCTGCTATGCCTGGACGACCCTGGCACGCATAGGGAGACCACCCCCTGCGCACCCCCTCTGGTGTCGAGAAAATGCCACGCCTGCTATGCCTGGACGACCCTGGCACGCATAGGGAGACCACCCCCTGCGCACCCCCTCTGGTGTCGAGAAAATGCCACGCCTGCTATGCCTGGACGACCCTGGCACGCATAGGGGGACCACCCCCTGCGCACCCCCTCTGGTGTCGAGAAAATGCCACGCCTGCTATGCCTGGACGACCCTGGCACGCATAGGGAGACCACCCCCTGCGCACCCCCTCTGGTGTCGAGAAAATGCCACGCCTGCTATGCCTGGACGACCCTGGCACGCATAGGGAGACCACCCCCTGCGCACCCCCTCTGGTGTCGAGAAAATGCCACGCCTGCTATGCCTGGACGACCCTGGCACGACCACCCTGCGCACGCATAGGGAACCACCTCTGCGCACCCCCTCTGGTGTCGAGAAAATGCCACGCCTGCTACGCCTGCTAGGCTTTGCGCCAGTGTCGTGGATAGCGGCCGAGCTGAGAGACCACCCCCTGCGCACCCCCTGTGGTGTCGAGAAAGTGCCACGCCTGCTAGCCTTTGCGCCAGTGTCGTGGATAGCGGCCGAGCTGAGAGACCACCCCCTGCCCACCCCCTGTGGTGTCGAGAAAGTGCCACGCCTGCTAGGCTTTGCGCCAGTGTCGTGGATAGCGGCCGAGCTGAGAGACCACCCCCTGCGCACCCCCTGTGGTGTCGAGAAAGTGCCACGCCTGCTAGGTTTTGCGACAGTGTCGTGGATAGCGGCCGAGCTGAGAGACCACCCCCTGCGCACCCCCTTGGTGTCGAGAAAGTGCCACGCCTGCTAGGCTTTGCGCCAGTGTCGTGGATAGGGCCGAGCTGAGAGACCACCCCCTGCGCACCCCCTGTGGTGTCGAGAAAGTGCCACGCCTGCTAGCCTTTGCGCCAGTGTCGTGGATAGCGGCCGAGCTGAGAGACCACCCCCTCCGCACCCCCTGTGGTGTCGAGAAAGTGCCACGCCTGCTAGCCTTTGCGCCAGTGTCGTGGATAGGGACCGCGGTGAGAGACCACCCCCTGCCCACCCCCTGTGGTGTCGAGAAAGTGCCACGCCTGCTAGGCTTTGCGCCAGTGTCGTGGATAGCGGCCGAGCTGAGAGACCACCCCCTGCCCACCCCCTTTGGTGTCGAGAAAGTGCCACGCCTGCTAGGCTTTGCGCCAGTGTCGTGGATAGCGGCCGAGCTGAGAGACCACCCCCTGCGCACCCCCTGTGGTGTCGAGAAAGTGCCACGCCTGCTAGCCTTTGCGCCAGTGTCGTGGATAGCGGCCGAGCTGAGAGACCACCCCCTGCGCACCCCCTGTGGTGTCGAGAAAGTGCCACGCCTGCTAGGCTTTGCGCCAGTGTCGTGAATAGCGGCCGAGCTGAGAGACCACCCCCTGCCCTCCCCCTTTGGTGTCGAGAGAGTGCCACGCCTGCTAGGCTTTGCGCCAGTGTCGTGGATAGGGACCGCGGTGAGAGACCACCCCCTGCGCACTCCCTGTGGTGTCGAGAGAGTGCCACGCCTGCTAGCCTTTGCGCCAGTGTCGTGGATAGCGGCCGAGCTGAGAGACCACCCCCTGCCCACCCCCTTTGGTGTCGAGAGAGTGCCACGCCTGCTAGGCTTTGCGCCAGTGTCATGGATAGCGGCCGAGCTGAGAGACCAACCCCTGCGCACCCCCTGTGATGTCGAGAAAGTGCCACGAGCTGTGCTGTGCTGTGCTGAGCTGAACCGTGCTGGGCTGTGCTGAGCTGTGCTGAGCTGAGCCGAGCTGTGCTGTGCTGAGCTGAGCTGAGCTGTGCTGTGCTGTGCTGAGATGAGTTGAGCTGAGCTAAGCAGTGCTGTGACGAGGGGGTGAAGAATGAAGTGTGTGTGTGAGTGAGGGGAGGAAGAAAGAGAGAGGAGGGGAGGTGTGAGGAGACGCTGGTGCGGCGCGGCAGGGAAGAAAACCAGAACCCCACGAAGCATGTGAGGAAGTAAAAAACATAATTCCCGCGCCCCGGCTCGGGTGGTATCCCAATTGGAATTGGAATAAGAATAATACGAATAAGAATGAGAAAAACAAAGAGAAACATAATAAGAATAAGAAAAAGAAGAAGAAGAAGAAGACTCCCCATCGGACTCCCCCATAGGACTCCCCCATAGAAATCACCCATAGGACGACTCCCCCACAGCAAACGCATTTGCGTTCAGAGCAGTTTCTAAGGATGTCTCAGGCAAGGCGTTTCTGTTTTAACCACATGGAGACCAGATTTGCGAGAATGTCTCTGGAGGTTTGCTTGTTGCGGGGGGCAGACTCGACTGCGTTCAAAGCAGGTTGCGAGGCGCCAGGGTAACGTTTCCAGGGTGCCGGATGCGTTATACTTTCGCCGGAGAGGGGGGGGTCTTTTGCATAATCGAGCGATTCTTACGAGTTAGCACATTTCATGCTATTAGTGGCATTCTTACTCTGTAGTTAGTGGTACTATAATCAGGATGATTTGTACTGGTACTAATATGAATATTGGTAGTAGTAATGTATCACAAATACTGGTACTCTTAATACTACCATTATTATTCTGAAACGTACTGGAGATATTTATATGACGACTAGTACTGGTAATAATCGTAATCGCATTATTATTCGTCTTATACTTATGATGTTCATGAGCGTTATGAATAGCATTGTCATTGGTTTTATTATTATTCGAATCCGTCTGAACACCCTTTTTCGTATCATGCATATCATTATTACTAGTCCACTGACTATTCTTATTGTACTGATTGCTGCTATTCATATTATTCGTCTTACGAATCTTTTTATTCCCAAGCCATCCTGTGAAGTTGGGTCCTCGTTTCGAAGAGGCAGCGTCCCGCGTTCCTCTCCACCTCCCCCCCTCCTCCTCCTCCTCCCCCTCCCTTTTCCATCCGCCTCGTCGCACCCCTGCGCTGCATCCACCCAGGACGGCGTGTCGTGCTCCTCCTCCTTCTCCCCTCTCTTTCCTTTTCCTCTTCCTTCTCCTCCTCCTCCTCCCCCTCCTCGTTATCCCTTCCTCCCCCCTCCTCTGCCTCCTCCTTCTTCTTCTTCTCCTTATTGCTCCTCATCCCTCCTCTTCCTCCTCCTCCTCCTCCTCCTCCTCGTCTTCCTTCTCCATTATCCTTATCCTCGTTCTCCTCCTGCTCCCTCTCTTCGTCCACCTTCTCTTCATCATCATTATCAGTATCCCCCTTCTCCCCCTCCACCCTTCCCCCTCCTCCTGCTCGTCATCCCCCTCTTCCTCGTTCCCCCCCTCCTTTTCCACCTCCTGCTCCTTCTCCTCCTCTTCCTCCTTCTCTTCTTGAGCCTCCCCCACCTCCTTCTACTCCTCGTTCCCTCTTCCCTCCCACGTCCACCTCGAACACGCAAATCAGTGCTCGGATTACGAGGAGGGGGTGTTCTCGAATGTCTGCTTAAAAAATTGTGAAATGAGTTTTTTCTGGTTTTATACGACTCGGAGCCGGCGCTAAACCGTCAACCTTGGTTACCACCGGGAACTCGTAGAGCTTCCCTGCGAAAAACATGGGCGCGGCAATCTCGCATTCCGCGCGCACGAAGGCGCGGTTCCACGAGGGGGACGCGGAGGAGAAGAAGAAGGGAGGAGAAGACGGAGGTGGAGGAGGCGGAGCAAGAGAAGGAGAACGAGAAGAAAAGCAGGAGAAGGAGAAGGAGCGGGAGAAGGACAAAGAGAGTCTGAAAAGCAGGAGGAGGGGGAAGTTGGAGGGGGAGAAGGTGGATGATGATGATGATGAGGAGGAGGACGAGGAGGAGGAGGAGGAGGAGGAAAAGGAAGAGGAGCAGAAGGAAAAGGAGGAGGAGGAGGAGGAGGAGGGGAGAGGAGGAAGAAGAGGAGAAGGAGAAGGGGGAGCAGGAAGAAGGGCAGAGGAGGAAAGTGGAAGGAGCAGAAGGAAAATAAGAAGGCAAAGAAGGAAGAGGAGAAAGAGGAGCAGCGAAACGAGAAGACGTCTCGGAACCGTGGCGAATGAACCTCCTCCGGCTTCGGAAAAAGAGTTTTGGCTCCGTGGCCAGCCTACAGCTCCAATAAAGTAGAGAAAACTCGATAATCTAAGAAAAAATACCAGAGTACGACTGGGAGCCGGCGGTAAACCGTCAACCAGGTCACCGCCGGGACCCTCGTAGAGCTCTTACAACGAAGTAATGCTCAGAAGGAAGCTCACTTCGATAGAAGCTTAAAAACTAGAAAATTCAATTCTCTCAGTGTTACACGAAGTTGGTACCGCCGAGTGTCTCGATAGTTATAATTGTTGCAGACCTAAGCCTTTTACGAGGCGGCGCGCCATACCCCACTACATCTGCAGAAAATACAAGGGTTGTGTAGCATCCTCTTTGCTGGAGTTCAGTTCGCGAGACCATTCTCATCTGGAAAAATGCATCCCGACGGCCGACGGTTCCTCCACGTCTTTTGATAGTAATATTACAGCTACGGACTTGAGAATTCGACAGACAAACGCGCCACAACCCATTACACGCGAGAAAAGTACTGCTTCTGAAAACGAATTTTCAAATCTCTCACGAGCTTCCAAAAAGCGACCCTTGGTGGTCACATTGTCCGCCCGGGCCGGGTGGGCCAACTGGGAGCCGGCGGTAAGCCGTCAACCAGGTTACCGCCGGGACCCTCGTAGAGCTCTGGCGTCACGGAATAGTGCTCAGATTCCGACGAGCAAGCTCAAATGATCAAGTAAATATAAGCTACATATATATATATATATATATATATAGACCCAAAAAAAATACAGCTACAGACCTCAGAATTCAACAGGCCAACGCGCCATAACCTACTACACGCACAGGAAACTGCAGCTGTGCAGCTTGCTCCAAGCTTTCGTCAAATGCGAGACCATTATCATTTCGAAAAATGCATCCCGACGGCCGGCGGTTCCTCCACGCTTCTTGACAGTAATATTGCAGCTACGGACCTGAGGATTTGACAGGCAAACGCGGCACAACCCACTGCACGTTACAAAAATAATGGTTCCCGACACGAATTGTCAAATCTCTGACAATATTCAAAAAACCGACCCCAGGTCACACATTGCCCCCCCGGGCCGGGCGGGCCAACTAGCTGCACCCCGCGCCGGAATTCCTCTAGCTCATCGATGCCGAGAAGCTCTACGAGGTACTGCGAGGGCGGTAAACCGTCAACCAGGTTACCGCCAGGACCCTCGTAGAGCTCATATAACGCGCAGTAGTGCTCAGAAGGAAGCTCACTTCGATAGCAGCTTAAAAACTCGAAACTTCAATTTTCTCAGCGTCACACGCAGTTGGTTCCGCCAAGTTTCCCGATCGCAATATTATTGCTGCAGACCTAAGCCTTTTACGAGGCGGCGCGCCATACCCCACTACATCTGCAGGAAAAACAATGGTTGTGTAGCATCCTCTTTGCTGGAGTTCAGTTCACGAGACCATTCTCATCTGGAAAAATGCATCCCGACGGCCGACGGGTCCTCCACGTCTTTCGATAGTAATATCACAGCTACGGACATGAGACAATGACAGACAAACGCGACACCCATTACACGCGAGAGACATATTGGTTCCCAAAACGAATTGTCAAATCTCTCACGATCCTCCAAAAATCGACCCAAAGTTCCCACATTGTCCGCCCGGGCCAGGTGGGCGAACTGGAAGCCGGCGGTAAGCCGTCAACCAGGTTACCGCCGGGACCCTCGTAGAGCTCTTAAAACGCGAAGTAGTGCTCAGAAGGAAGCTCACTTCGATTGCAGCCTAGAAACTCGAAAATTCAATGTTCTCAGTGTTGCACGCAGTTGTTTCCGCCAAGTTTCTCGAGAGTAATATGATAGCTGCAGGCCTAGGATTTTGTCGAGGCGGCGCGCCATACCCCACTAGATCTGCAGAAACGACGAGAGTTGTGTAGCATCCTTTCTGCTGCAGTTCAGTTCACGAGACCATTACCATTTGGAAAAACGCATCCCGACGGCCGACGGTTCCTCCACGTTCTTCGATAATAATTTCACAGCTACGGACCTGAGAATTCGACAGGCAAACGCGGCACAACCCACTGCACGTTACAAAAATAATGGTTCCCGAGGCGAATTTTCAAATCTCTGACAATGTATATATATGTATATATGTATTTATTTATTTACTTAAGCAACAAAAAAAATGCCCACCCGGGCCGGGTGGGCCAACTAGCTGCACCCCGCGCCAGAATTCCTCTAGCTCATCGATGCCGAAAAGATCTACTAGGCACTAGGAGGGCGGTAGACCGTCAACCAGGTAACCGCCGCGACCCTCGTAGAGCTCTTAAAACGAGAAGTAGTGCTCAGAAGGAAGCTCACTTCGATAGCAGCTTGGTCTGGTGATTGGTCAGGCTACACAGGGTGCGAGCGCCCAAGCCTACGGGCTAGAGCCAGTTAAATCCGCCTCCTCCGCTTTGCATAAGAAATTTATTTAACAATATGCTCCACACCTGTACACAGGCGCTCGGCAGAAGACAACTCTGCCTCCGTCACGGTGGAGCCCACATCAAACATGTAGGCCTTTGAGCACACGAGTGTCCACGGGCCCTTCTCTGGAGCAACTTCAATCCAGTGGCCTCCTGCAGCACCCTCACGACTCACACCACCATCCCAGCATCCTCTGATGTATTTGATGTTTGTCTTGATCTGTTTGATATAATGATGCTTGTAAATTCTGCGACAGTTTCCTTCTCTCGCATGGTGTGTGAGCTCATCCACGTAGGCATTGGCTTCTCTATAGATATGTTTCCAGAAATCCTTTCCGTGGGTGGGGCATCGTGTATTGTGCTGTTCACAGGTGTCATACATCATATGTGAAATACACATATAGTATGTGTCCGTGGGTAGGGCATCGTGTCTTGTGCTGTTCACACATGATAGCAACAAAAAAACTCGAAAATACAAATTTCTCAGTGTTACACGCAGTTGGTTCCACCAAGACTCTCGATAGTAATATTATAGCTGCAGACCAAAGACTTTTACAATGCTGCGCGCCATACCCCACTACATCCGCAGAAACAAACACGAGTTGCGTAGCATCCTTTCTGCTGCAGTACAATTCACGAGACCATTCTCATCTGGAAAATGCATCCCGACGGCCGACGGTTCCCCCGCGTCTTTCGATAATAATATTACGCCTACGGACCTGAGAACTCGACAGACAAACGCGGCACAAACCATTACACTTCAGGAAAAAATACTGGTTCTCAAACCGAATTTTCAAATCTCTCACAATCTTCCAAAAACCGACCCAAAGATCCCACATTGTCCGCCCGGGCCGGGCGGGCGAACTGGGAGCCGGCGGTAAACGGTCAACCAATTTACCGCCGGGGCCCTCGTAGAGCTCTGAAAACGCGAAGTAGTGCTCAGAAGGAAGCTCACTTCGATAGCAGCTTAAAAACTCGAAAATTCAACTTTCTCAAGGTGTTACACGCAGTTGGTTCCGCCAAGTTTTTCGATTGTAATATTAAAGCTGCAGGCTTAAAATTTCTACGAGGCGGCGCGCCATACCCCACTAGATCTGCAGGAAAAACAAGAGTTGTGTAGCATCCTTTCTGCTGCAGTTCAATTCACGAGACCATTATCATCTCGAAAAATGCATCCCGACGGCCGACGTTTCCCCCACATCTTCTGATAGTAAAATTACAGCTACGGACCTGAGAACTTGACAGACAATCGCGGCACAACCCATTACACGTGAAAGGAATACTCGTTCTCAAAACGAATTCTCAAATCTCTCACTAGGCTTCCAAAACCGACCCCAGGTCGTCACATTGTCGGCCAGGGCCGGGTGAGCCAACTGGGAGCCGGCGGTAAACCGTCAACCAGATTTTTGTTTTTGCGTCTTCGCTGGGACCATCTTGGCCACTGAGGCCAGGCCCAACGAAGTCTCAGGCGAATCCGAGCCTCTTATTCGTCACGCAAGCAGTCAGCTCTTATTTCACATCAGCGAAGCTGTTGGAATAAAGAGAATCAGAAGCATGCAATGACACAATCAATCGCAAAGCACACAGAAGAACATACAAGAACAAACAATACAGCGAAGCTGTTAGAATATACAAGAAGAAAATGAGTGAGTTGAAAATAAGTGCGACTTATCAATGCGAATGATCAAAGAAGTTCTGCACAACCTGTGGGAGCACATCACATATACGCTCCACCGCTGATAACTCAGTATCTGTCACCGTGGCACTTGGTGGTAAGCACCAAGCTGCGAGATACACATCTTTGAAAGTGATGTCGGTCCGCGAGAAGATGTACTTGTTACGCAGACCGATCTGCATCCACACGCCACAGGCACTTCCGCGGCTGCACACACTCCCATCAAAGCCAGCTTTGATAAGGCAAGGAGTAAAACACTAAGATTCGAAGTCACTGAGGTAAAAGAAATCGGCGTACACTTGGCCCTGGCGGGCCTGATGACTCAGCAAGTCAGCCCTTTGGTTCCATTCCCAAGAAGAATGAGAGAAGAAATCTCGGCCAGCCTCTGGAGGCCTCACCGAGCACATACTCTGCATCCCGTCCAGCTTATTTATCAGAACGTCTACTCTTCTTTGATATACCTGAGATAGTACTTTCCATTTCGCACAGAGCCAGTTGATCACTAGCAGTGAGTCCCCCTGGATGGCCAATGGTATCCCACCCGCTTCGAGGTCCCATTGTGTACAACGCATGTTATGCAACGCAATACGTCTGCTAAGTCGTTCCCTATATGCAGGTGTGTCCTCCCGATGCTGTCCGATATGAACTCCTCCACCCTCATCAGCATTCAAGTACACAGGTACCCCCGAAGACGCCAAGCCCTTGCATTTCTTCTGGAAGTATTTCAAGATACTATTAGAACAAACATGCGCGGCAAAAATCCATGAAATGTTCAAAGCTCCCAACAAAGGACTCCCACCAGGATAAACCGTAAAACGATTCCAAAGAATGACACCACGAACGAAGGCCTACACTCTCCTGTCCCCCACGATGTCGTTTCAATGAGCTGGCCTCCTTCCATTTCCCCCAACATCTGAGAGCCTCGCTTGAATCCGTTCTCGTTCTGTCCCAAAGCCGGCCACGCGCCAGGCATGAGAAACGAGAATCTCTCCAAGCTCTTGTCGAATTTGTCTCCAGCGCCTCCTGATTCGCGAGCAACTGATGGGCAGAATCAGTCACGTCGATTGCCCACATCCAGTGCACGCGGGGGAATTTGTGTACAATACTCGCATACTGTGCATCATGAAACTTCTGCCTCGCCCGTTCATACCTCCTCGTATTCCACTCCTGATAACTTTCCTCCTTCCTCTGTACACAACGACACATGACAACCAAACATTTGCGTTCAAAGATATGCAGGGCACTCAAAGAAAAAGAATCAACAGTACAGCCTTCTGCAGCATAAAGCAAGATAATATGAACCCTCTGCGCGTATCTCGCATACTGATCCTTCAAAGGAATGGCCGTGGGGATTGATGACCCTGGGGTCCATAAAACTCGCCTTCGGACCCGAAACAAAGAAAGCTCTTGGGGCGCGAAGAAAATTGCTTCGGTGTTCGACAATTGTTTCCAGAGCTCCCGGGAAATTCCGGGCAGCCTTCTGGCAATGCCCCAAAGCGCTGGAAAAAATCCCCGAGGCGTACCCAACCCATCTGCAACAAGGGAGCATAGAAGTGGGCCCGCTGTATGCTGATGTCAACGAGCCGCAATGTGTTATGACAGTTACATAGGTGGCTTTCACGTCTCACGATTCACGACACACCCTTCTCCTCCTCCTCCAGGGGAACGACTGGCGCCGGAACCTCGTAGAGCTCCTTTCACGCGAGAGAGAGCTCAGAGTCGAAAGAGAGAGCTTCTGGAGGCATTTTTTGAAACATTAAAGATTTTTTTTTCATGTCGACATGAAGTTGGTTCCGCCAAGTGTTTTGATAGTAAAACTGCGCCTAGAGAGCTCATATTAAGACGCAGAGGCTCTCGTCACCTTTTACAGGTGCGAAAAATCTGCTCTCAAAACAGATGGTCAAATATCTTTCAAATATTCGCAAAACCACCCAAAAGTTATCACTTTGCCCTTTCTGGTCGGGTCGACCAACTAGCTCCACCCCGCGCCGGAATTCCTCTAGCTCATCGATGACGAAGAGCTCTACGAGGTACTTCCAGTCACCTGGAAGGCGTGCACAAAGGAGGGAAAGACTGTCAATGTTAATACTTCTGGGGGCCCAGTTGGCTAACGCCCCTGATGCTTCTGGATCGTTTTCTGCGCGCACCAGCTCTGTAGCTTTCCTAAAGTCCGAGTTCAACACAGAAAAGGGACAACATCTGTCGAGGTGACTTGAAGAATACGAATAACTTTATGGACCTAGCCCGAGTAGCAAACCCAGTTCAGACCTCTGTGCAACAGACGAACGCGCATGATAATTCCGAATCAGTTTCTGTGCGCATCAGCTCTGTAGCTCTCATACAGCCCGAGTTACGTGCGAAATTCGACAGCACCTCTCAAGATGACTCGAACAATACGAATAGTTTCGCGAACCTAGCAGATCGAGTTCTGACCTCTGGATTCAACAGACGAGCGCGCCTGAATATTTTGCATCGGTTTCTGTGCGCATCAGCTCTGTAGCTACCCTAGAGCTCGAGTTAAGTACAGAAAACCAACAGTCCCTGTTGAGATGACTCGAGCGATACGAATAGTTTTGCGGACCTGCCTCGAGTAGGAGACCGAGTTCAGACCTCTGCATGCGACAGGCGGACGCGCCTGATGTCTCCGAATCCGTTTCTGCGATTTCCAGCCCTGTAGCCGCCCTACAGCCCGAGGTGAATGCAGGATACCGACAGCACCTCTGAAGATGATTCGAACAATACGACTAGTTTCGCGGACCTAGCTGGAGCAGCAGACCGAGTTCAGACCTCTGGATTCAACAGACAAACGCGCATTACCATTCTGAATCGGTTTCTAGAAGTATCAGCTCTGTAGCTCCCCGATAGCTCGAGTTAAATACAAAAAACCGACAACACCTGTCGAGATGACTTGAAACAGCCGATCCCGCCCGCGTGCTTTTTGGCAGTAAAAGTTACCCGATCGAGCTGAGATCAAGACGGCGAGCAGTAATAAGATCAAATATCATGGGAAAAATACTAGAGCTCAAACGAATTGAGGAACTGGGCGCCGGCGGTAAACCGTCAACCTTTCTTACCGCCCAGGGACTCGTAGAGCTTCCTGAGAATATATAATGTCGAAAAGAAAATTGCAGAGAACGTACTTAGCTCGGGCTGTAGGAGAGCTACAGAGCTGGTACGCGCACGAATCGATCCAGGATCATCAGACGCGTTCGTCTCAAGCATCTAGAGCTCTGAGATCTGCTACTCGAGATAGGTCCGCGAAACTCTTCGTATTCTTCGAGTTCTCTCAACATGCGCTCTCGGTCTTCTGTTCTCAACTCGAGCTTTAGCACAGCTACAGAGCTTGTACGCACACGTAATCGATCCAGATTCATCAGGCGCGTTCGGCTGAAGCATCTAGAGCTCTGAACTCAGTCTGCTACTCGAGCTAGGTCCGCAAAACTATTCGTATTCGACCGATTTTTTTATTTTCGAAATGATCGTGAATTTCTTCACTTAACTCGAGCTGCAGATGAGCTCGAGAGCTCTTCCGCACAGAAATCATAAGAAAATCATGAGGCACGCTAGTCTGCAGTATCTAGACACTTGGCTTTGGTCTGTTACGAGTGCAGACGCCAAACAGCTCGTGATACTCCGCTATTTTTCTGGTGATGGAATTCATTTTCTGGACTGAACTCGAGATGCAGATGAGATTGAGAGCTCTTAGGCATTGCAATGGGAAGATAAACATCACGCGCGCTATTTGGAAGTATCCAGACACCCGCGCTCAGTCTGCTATTAGCGCTAGGGCTGAACATCGATTCGTACTCCGCCACTTTCTTGAAAATGGTATTGTTTTTCTTGGTTTTACTCGTGCTGCAGATGAGCTACAGAGCTGCTCAGCACAGCAATTCGTAGGGAATCATCAGGGGCAATAGTGAAATGTATCTGGACGCCTAACATGAGTCTGCTATCAGCGCTCGGGCTGGTAAACTATTCGTTCTCTTCTAATTCTTTGACATAATATATGGCAAGGAAGCTCTGCGAGTCTCCCAGCGGTAAGAAAGCTTGACGGTTTACCGCCGGCGCCCAGTTGGCCGACCCGACCTGAGGAGACAATGTATGACTTAGGAGCCGTTTTGCAAAGATTTTCCAGATATTTGACAATTAATTTTGAGAAACCCGATGCTTCTTACTTGTAGTGGGTCATGCCACGTCTGTCAGTGAAATTATCAGGTCCGTAGCTGCGATATTACTATCAAAAGACCTGCAAGAACCAGATCTGGGGAAAACAACTGAAACGCGTGCTTTTAAGAGTTTCGTGGCTCATCCCTGAGAAAGCTTCTTCATGCGTTCCGATCATCGCCGCAAGAAGAGAGCTCTACAAGGCTTCCGGCGGTTATCTGGTTGACGATTCACCGCCGGATCCCAGTCTAAAACCCTATAGCTCTCAGAGCTCTTCGGTCCCTCACCGCCCACCTCCGGCTTCTTCTCTGGCGCCCTCAGCTCTCCAAGGAGCTATTCGGAAAAAACGCGTATAGCGAGGCGCTCGCACAAACGGATCTCTGGATACGCTGGGAAGCTCCCCCGACAAGCTCTGAATGCTCTAGACAGCTCTCCTGAAGAGCTCTGGGGAGCTCCCCTGAAGCGCTTGACGCGCGGCCAGCGACGCTTCCACGCTTGCTTCCACGCGCGCAGGCACGCGTACAGGCACGCGTGGACCCGCGCCTGAAGCGCTCCGAGACACGCTGCGATCACCGGCCTCAGCGGGGATCGTGGATCGGCGGGGCGGGCGTGTCCCCTTGACCACCTACCTCTGGCTTCTGAAACCTTCAGCTCTCCAAGCAGCTAGGTGGGCCACCCAGCCCGGGCGAACAATGTGGTGACTTTGGTCGGTTTTGCTAAGATACCTCGTAGAGCTTTTCGATCGAAGAGCTAGAGGAATAACTTGTAGAATTTCCCTTAGAGCGATAGCGGCGAAGCTAGGCGATGAACCGTCAACCTGGTCACCGCCGGGAATCTCGTAGAGCTCCTTCGACGCGTAACAGTGCCCAGAATCGAAGCAGAGAACTTCGCAGTAGATTTTCTTCAAATCTTCAATTTCGATTTTTTTCAAGTTAATCTGAAGTCAGGTTTCTGGCTTCGTTCAAAAGAATTTGTCGACGTAATCAGCTGAGAATTCGAGAGGCAACTTCTGTGATACAAAGCTTCGCTCTGCGCAATTATCAGCTCAAACGAATTGTTAGAGCTGCAAAATCGGCTGAGCCAGGCCGCGGATGGTATGATCGCGTCCCTTTTCGAAATTTCGCCAACTAGCTCCACCCTGTCGCCGAATTCCTCTAGCTCTGTTACCATGAGAGCTCTACGAGGTATTCCCGGAGAGCTCTCTGAGAGCTTTAGGGCTTTAGATTAGAAGCCGGACAGTGGTGGTGCCCGCCAGCAGCCCATCTCGGCCGCTCCACGATCCTCGCAGCGCCTCGCCTGAGCTGGCAACGTGTCCGGGCGCGCTTCTGGCAAGCGTCCACGCGTGCCTGCACGCGTGCAGGCACCCGTGGAAGCGTTCGTGGCAGCGCTTCAGAGGCGCAGCAGGGGAACCCCCGAGAGCCTCAGAAGCGCTTCACGAGAGCGTCAGAGGGCTCGCCAGGAGAAGCTTTCCGGCGTTTGTGCTCTTTGCTCTCCGGGTTCTGGACGCTGCCAAGATTCCGGGGCGCTGGAGGGCTAGTAACTCGTAGAGCTTCCCTCAGCAAGTTCTTGCTGGAAGCTTACGAGTAATTCCGGGGCGCTGGAGAGCTAGTTGGCAAGAAAAATCTCGACGGAACGTTTGATGACTTCTGGTCGGTTGAAAATTTTGTTTCCGAAATTCAACAATTCATTTAAGCTCTAGTATTTTTCCCATGATTTTCGATCTTATTCCTGCTCGCCATCTGGATCTCTGCTCGATCGGGCACCTTTTACTGCCAAAAAGCAGGCAGGCGGGATCGGCCGTTTCAAGTCATCTTGATACGCGCTCTCGGTATATTGAACTTAACTCGAGATACAGGACAGCTACAGAGCTAGGGAGCACACCTTATGGATTCAGAATGATCAGGCGCGTTTGCCTGTTGCATTAAGAGGTTTGAACTCGGTCTGCTAGCCGAGCTAGGTCCGCAAACCAATTCGTATTATTCGAGTCACCTTGACAGGCACTCTCGGTTTTCTGTACTTAACTCGAGCTATACGACAGCTACAGAGCTGATACTCACAGAAACCGATTCGGAATCATCAGTCGCGTTCGTTAATTGAATACAGAACTCTCAACTCGGTTTGCTGCCCGATTTAGAATCGCGAAAATATTCGTATTCATCGAGTCGTCTTGAGAGGTGCTGTCGGTTTTCTGTACTGAACTCGGGCTGTAGGGAAGCGACCTGGTTGTCACAGCAATCGATTTGGCAACATCAGGCGTGTCCCTCTGTCGAACTGAGATCTCGAAACTGGGTCTGCTGCCCGAACTAGGTCCGCGAAACTATTCGTGTTGTTCAAGTCATCCTGAGAGCTGTTGGTTTTCTGCACTTAACTCGGGCTGTAGGGGGGCTGCAGGGCTGGTCATCACAGGAATCGATTCGGAGACATCAGGCGCGTCCGCCTGTTCAATCCAGAGCTCTGAACTCGGTCTGATACTCGAGCTAGGTTTGCCAAACTATTCGTACTGTTCGACTCATCTTGCGAGGGTGCTTTCGATTTACGCGCGAAACTCGGGCTGTAGGAGAGCTGCAGAGCTCGTACAGAAGACAATTCAGAAGCATCTGGGGCGTTCCGTGGGCTGAAATACTATTCGTTCTCTGCATTTTTTTCGATATTATACGTTGTCAGGAAGCTCTACCAGTCCCCCGGCGGTAAGGAAGGTTGACGGTTTACCGCTGGCGCCCAGTTGGTAAAAAAAATCTCGACGGACCCTTTGCTGATTTTTGCTCGGTTGGAAATTATGTGCTCGAAATTCCTTAATTTGTTTAAGCTCAAGTATTTGTCCCATGTATTTGCTATATTCCTGTTCGCCGCCTCAATCTCATTGGGTACCTATCACTCCCAAAAAACGTCCAGGCGGGATCGGCTGTTTCGGCTCATATCGACAGGTGCTGTTTTCTGTACTTAACTCGAGCTGTAGGGAAGCTACAGAGCTCGTACGCACACGTAATCGTTTCAGAATGATCAGCTGCGTTCGTATAAAGCATCTAGAGGTCAGAAATCGGCCTGCTACTCGAGTTAGGTCCGCGAAACTATCCGTATTCTTTGAGTTATCTTCACAGATGCTGTTGGCTTTCTGTCCTAGGCTGGGTACAGAGCTGATATGAACACGTAATCGGTTCAGAATTATGAGTTGCGTTTGTCCGAAGCATCCGAACTCGGTCTGCTACTCGAGCTGAGCTAGATCCGCGAAGCTACTCGTATTCTACGGGTCATCTTGAGAGGCGCTCTCGGTTATCTATACTTAACTCGAGCTGTAGCATAGCTACAGAGCTGTTACGCACACGTAATCGATGGATTATCACCAGGCACGTCTGGCTGAAGCACTGGGCGCCAACGGTAAACCGTCAACCCTTCTTACCGCCGGGGGACTCGTAGAGCTTCCTGACAATATATATATATATATAATGTCGGAAAAAATTCTAGAGAACAAATTGTTTTTCAGCCCAAGAGATTTCAGACCTCTCGAAACAGCCAAACCCCCCCGATGCTTCTGGATTATCTTCTCTACGAGCTCAGTAGCCCTCCTACAGCTCGAGTAAGGTGCGTAAATCGACAGCACCTCTTAAGAGAACTCGAACAAAAGGGATAATTTGGCAAACCTATCTGGAGTATCAGACCGATTTGAGACCTCTCAATGCGAGAGGCGGACGCGTTGGATGTCTCCGAATCGATTCATGTGACTGGGCGCCGGCGGTAAACCGTCAACCTTCGTTACCGCCGGGGGACTCGTAGAGCTTCCTGACAACATATAATGTCGAAAAAAATTACACTGAAAAAGTAGTTTTTCAGCCCAGGCAATCTCAGACCTCTCCGATGTAACAGCCGAATGCCCCTGATGCTTCTGGATTGTCTTCTGTACGAGCTCTGTAGCTCTCCTACAGCCCGAGTTACGTGCGTAAATCGACAGCACCTCTCAAGATGACTCGAACAAAACGAATAGTTTGGCAAACCTAGCTCGAGTATCAGACCGAGTTCAGACCTCTGCATGCGACAGGCGGACGCGTCTGATGTCTCTGAATCGATTCCTGTGATTACCAGCCCTGCAGCCCCCCTACAGCCCGAGTTAAGTGCAGGAAACCGACAGCACCTCTCAGGATGACTCGAACAATACGAAAAGTTTCGGGACCTAGTTCGGGCAGCAGGCAGAGTTCAGAGCTCTGGATTCGAAAGGCGGACGCACCTGATGTCTCCGAATCGATTTCAGTAATTACCAGCCATGCAGCCCCCGTACAGCCCGAGTTGAGTGCAGAGACCAACAGCATCTCTCAAGATGACTCGAACAATACGAATAGGTTCGCGATTCTAGATCGGGCAGCAGACAAAGTTCAGAGCTCTGGATTCAACAGACAAGCGCTACCGATGATTCTGAATCAGATTCTGTACGTATCAGCTCTGTAGCTGTCCTGTAGCTCGAGTTAAATACAGAAAACCGAGAGCGTCTGTCAAGACGACTCGTTAAGACCTCTGGCTTCAACAGACGAACGCGCCCGATCATTCTGAATCGATTAGTTGTGTTTACCAGCTCTGCAGCTGTCCTGAAGCTCGAGTTATCTTGAGAAAACTGTTACCGCGTGACAAGATGACCCGAAACGGCCGATCCCGCCTGGACGCTTTTTGGCAGTAAAAGGTACCCGATCGAGCTGATATGAAGATGGCGAGCGGAAAATAGGATCGAATATTGCGGGAAAAAATACTAGAGCTCTAACGAATGGTTGAATTTCGAGAACAAAATTTTCAACCGACCAAACGTCAGCAAAAGGTCCGTCGAGATTTTTCTTGCCAACTAGCTCTCCAGCGCCCCAGAATTACTCTTAAGCTTCCAGCAATAACTTGCTGAGGAAAGCTCTACGAGTTATTTCTAGCGCTGTAGCCTCTCTACAGCCCGAGTTGAGTGCAGAACACCGACAGCACCTCTCAGGATGACTCGAACAATACGAATAGTTTCGCAGACCAAGTTCGGGCAGCAGACCGAGTTTCGAGCTCTGCATTCGACAGCCGGACGCGCCTGATGTCTCCATTCGTAGCGTCTAAAACCCGGAGAGCGAAGAAACGCTCGGGAACGGAAAATCTTTCCTGGAGAGCTCTGGGAGGGTCCCCTGCAGCGCTGCCGCAGCGCTGCCAGAAACGCCTCCATGCGTGCCTGCACGCGTGCAGGCACGCGTGGAAGTTTGCCGGAAGCTCTCCCGGACACGTTGCCGGGCCGCCGGGGTCGCTGCGGGGAACGTGGAGAGCCGTGGAGGAGCTGCTGGCGGGCACCACCACTGTCCGACTTCTAATCTTAAACCCTTTAGCTCTCGGCGAGCTCTCCGGGAAAATCGATTCCTGTAACTACCAACCCTGCAGCCCCCCCCCACCCCGAGTTAAGTACAGAAACCCGACAGCACCTCTCGGGCTGATTCGAACAATACAAATATTTTCCCGATTCTAGATCGGGCAGCAGACAAGGCCCTCCAGCAAAGATTTCCCGTCCCTGAGATTCTCTTTGCTCTCCGGGTTTTGGACGCTGCCAAGTCTCCCCGATTCTAGATCGGGCAGCAGACCGAGTTGAGAGCTCTGCATTAACAGACGAACGCGAATGATCATTCTGAATCGGTTTCTGTAAGTATCAGCTCTGTAGCTGTTATACAGCTCGAGTTTGGTGTTTGGTCAGGCTACACAGGGCGCGTGCGCCCAAGCCTAAGGGCTAGAGCCAGTTAAATCCGCCTCCTCCGCTTTGCAGAGGAAATTTCTTTAACAATGTGCTCACCTGTGCACAGGCGCTCGGCAGCAGATAATTCTGCCTCCGTCACGGTGGCTCCTACATCAAACATGTAGGCTTCTGAGCTCACGAGTGTCCACGGGCCATTCTCTGGAGCAACTTCGATCCAGTGACCTCCTGCAGCACCCTCACTGCTCACTCCACCATCCCAGCATCCTCTGATGTATTTGATGTTTGTCCTGTTCTGTTTGATATAGTCGTGCTTGTAAATTCTGTAACAGTTTCCTTCTCTCGCATGGTGTGTCAGCTCATCAGCATAGGCATTGGCTTCCCTATAGATATGTTTCCAGAAATCCCTACCGTACGTCGGGCATCGTATGTTGTGTTGTTCACTCACGTCATACATGATATTTTGTATCCTGGCGATCCGTTTGGCATACCCACTGTTGTCACAGGCCCAGACTCCCCTCAACCATTGTACGACCGTTTTACTGTCTCCACACATTTCAACAGCGATACCTTCCATCCCAGGGTCCCATATCGTAGTCTGTTCATTAATAACTGCAAGACGTCGGGCCAACTCGTCATCTGTCGGTGTCTTCGCAAACCCTCCCATCCTCCTCTCCTTACTCCTCCTCACAAACATATCCTCCACTTTGGGTATCTGTGATATGTGTTCCACAAACTCCTCCCAATCCGTCGGTACAACGCACGCGTCGTGCCACAGAAGCGACCTCCATTTTTCAAAGGGTGCATGCCAGCTGCTCGCCACGATTCGTGGTCTGCCTCTGAGCCGTCTCGTTCCCTCCCTCGACATCGTCCGACTTACTGCCGCCAGCATTTCATCCCTCTGCACCGTCCACTCCCCCGATACGTGCAACATGGAGCGCAGCGTCTGCTGCCACGATTTGCTATACACCGTGGACGGCATGTGGCACTTATATTGGGATACCTCCACGGCGAATTCAAAGTTGCACCTCACAACTTTCTCCACCAACGTTTTGAACCCCCCCTCCTTGAACATCTCCCTGGATCTGTTGGTACTGCGATCCCTGAACTCCTCCCACGTTTCCGTCTCTTTTCTATGTAATCCTCGCATTGTGTTCAAACATCTCCCTTCAAAGCTTCTCAATATGTTCAGCACATGTTCATTACAGCTCCACCCCACACATCCATGGCATATGATCTGTTGAACTCTACTCTGATACCGTCTGAATTTCTCCCTCATGCTCACCGCGCGTGATGGATAGAATTTAATATCAGCATAGAAACACCGCCTGCCTGCATCAATACGGTGTCGCACTGCATGGAAATCCCTCGGGTTCGTCACAAATTTAACTCCCAGTATGTCGCACTCGCTTTTTCTCGGCAAAACCACCGCCTCACGTAATTGATAGGGTAGGCTGGGGTCTCCAGCCCGTGCACAAATATCATCTCCCAGTTCGCAAACTAATGATTGTGGTCCCTGGTTTTGTCTCAGCCCAAAGACAAGGTACTCCAGGCTCTCAATCTTCCAGTCCATACCAGCCCGTCTGAGGGCCACGGTCAGCATACTCACCATATTCCTCAGCTGATTCGCCGAAGATGCCAGCAGCACCACATTGTCAGCCCATATGTAATGATTGACCAGCGCCTGTTGTGTCCCCTCGCCTTCCAATCGTACTCCAAAATGACATGCTTCCCATGATTCAGCAATAGAGGCCCAAATTGCCTCCAACACAATATTGAAGAGTACTGGGCCTTCTTTCCCTCCAGTTCGCACCGACTTGTTATACAGGATCTCTTCGCTGCACACATCCTGGAAATCAAAAACTGCTGTGTTTCCAATCATAGGCTCCACAATTGCAATAATCAGATCTGTTGGATATCTCAGATGTTCCATCGCGCGGATCACCATCGAGACAGTGACATGATCAAACGCTTTCTTTATATCCATTATCCCCATATGTACCGACTCGCCTTTTCCCCAGAGAGTGGCATGACGTGTCATGTGCAGCAAAGGGGCCGTCATGTGATGAACTTTGTGACTCTTCTGGAATCCATATGTCGCCAATTTTTTGATATGTCCATGTTCCTCCACAAGAATAAGAAGGCACGCCATGTACCACTTGCTCATAACACTCAACAGCGATATTGCACGAGTCTCCCCAAATGTTTGGATCATGCTCATTTTTGGAATCAACTGCACGCACAACTTTCTCCACGAATCAGGTGACGACTTTTTCTGATCATGTATTTCTTGAAATGAGTGTCGTATCAATCTCAATGCATTCCAAGGTATTGCTTTGAGAATCTCCGCCACCAGGCCATCAGAGCCCGCTGCGGTGCCGCCCTTCAATCGGGCTCGAGCCCCCAGCAACACACCCATAGATATGACCCTGTTCGTAGTTCTGCCCTCTGCCTCCCACTGTGTCCGTAGTCGATGCAACTCTCTCTTTGCAGCTCCTCCCTCCCCATCACATGTATATGACCGTTGTACGTGTTTGTTGAGCTCCTCCACCCATCTTTGTTTATTTTCTGTCAGTATCCCGTCACACAGCATTTCCTTGATACACCTACGGGGTCCATGTTTGAGGCCAGTGGAGTCCTTGAGGAGCTGTTCCCGTCTGAACTTTCTTCGGAGTGTTTTTTGACGTCTCAGCAATTGTTTCCTACGCTCACCGAAGACACCCCTCCTTAACTCCGCTTCAACGTCCACGAGTTGGTCAGGTTTTTTGATTGGTTTAGTGTCCGCCCTGCCCTTTGTATGCCTACACATCGTCGCAGCACTCACAAGCATCTGTCCAACTGTTTGTATATTTATGTCACCCTGTTGGTTCATATGTTGTTGTACCTGCACATCGGCCAGTGTACTGAACACATTCGCTGACTCATAATCCTCCGGGGCCCAATTGATGAGGCTCGGGGGCCTGGGTCGCACGAAAGGCTTGCGCACCGACGCATGTTTTATCCTCACACCTACCTTCGCATGGTCACTGTAGCGCGACGCTCGATCCTGTGTAGGATCCACAAATTCCACCGTGCATTCAAATGAGCAGTTGGTCCGAGCCACCTCGGTACCTGCAAATTGTGTCGGCACAAATACATAGTCCAACACCCTGGAGTAGCTGCTGGTACTCCACGGCCTGTGCGTCACTTGTCGCACGCCGTAGGTGTTGGCTGCACAAAGCCCCCAGTGATTCAGAAAGCGCACGAGCATGTCCCTCCTCTCCTCATGATGTTTCGCCTCCGACCTCATCCACACCTCCTCCAATCCTTCTCCCGTGAACCCCAAGAGATTTGGTTCCAGCTCCGTCTGCGCATCTGTCCCCACAAACTGCAATACTTTGGACCCCTGGTATTGCTCGCTACATAGTTGCATGCATGCACACAGCTTAGCTAGAACGTCACAATATTCATCGAGCCTATCATCTCCCCGCTGCACTGTGGGTAGGTACACTGAGGACACGACCACAGATGCAAATTGTACAACAGCAAACCTCTCACCGCACTTACTGTCCGAAATAGTCGCCGCCCATGGGCCCCTGAAGGCCACAGCAGCTCGTCGGCACACACTAAAACGCACCTGCCACCCACATGCTTCAAATGCTGCCGATGACATGTACTGACACTCCTGCAAGCATAGCACATCATAATGACAAAACTCCAGCATTGCTGGCAAAAGCTCGCTATTCATCATGTTGACATTCCAAGTTGCCACCGCGAGCTGAGTGGCAGACTGGCACCGTCAATTGTTCGTCTGTCTGAGCTTCGCGAGTAACCCCTCTTGATCCACCTCAGGCCCCACCCTCCTCAGATTATTAGTGTGTAGCGCCCACCCGCTGTGTACACCCCACTCAGCAATCAGTACTCTTGTGTCTGGATATGCCTGTGGGTTTTGTGTAAACCATATGTATGATTTTGGCGGCCCTGGCTCCCCCTTGCACATTGTCCCCGTCGTTTTCTTCACTTCCGCAAAGCAACTCTGGAACTTACCGATCTGTTGGACATGGGGTGTTCTCCATGGCGCGCATTCTACATGAAACTTTACATTCGGTGGAAGGTCAGTGTTTCCCCTCTTGTATTCGCTGTCGAAACAATTCCGAACCTGCCATATGATCTCCACTGCCGTCCCCTTTTTGAAATAGATCCGCCCTCGTGTGTATGGCCAGTACCTGCCAGTATTTCCCCCCGCAGTTCTCGCATGATCAAAAGCAGCATTATGTGTTGCGTCCAGCGATGCCAATCCCAATAATTTCGTTATGTTGTCGGTCAGCACCTGTTGTTTCATGGCCTCCCTTTGTTTTATCTCTCGATTCTTCCAACCCTCTCGTGATATCCATCCTTTGAACTCAATATATGATGGTACCCAGTTCGAATTATGCCCTGCACCACTGCCCGCGTCACCTGATCCGTATCTAGTCGAACCGCTTGCGCAAGATTGAGCGTCTCCATTTTTCAGATTCTGAATGTCAGCTTGGGCCTGTTTCATTTGCTCCGATACCGTTTTGACATCTGACGTTGTTCTATCAATCTTCTCCTCCATGACATGTAAATCAGCTGCAACCGATGTTTTGAACTCACTAACCGTCGCAGTTACTTCACTCTGGCCCTTCAAAATCTGTCTGAACATTTCCTCGGGCGTCATTGTAGCTGGTTGAGGCGCCTGGACAGCAGCACTTTGGGCCACGGCCAGACCACTCGTAGCATTGGGGACTTGGGCTGTAGCTAAATGAGGCGCCTGGACAGCAGCACTGGAAGCCGCGGCCAGACCACTCGAAGCACTGGAACCTTTGCCCTCCCCTTTCGCCCTCACCTCTCTCAACCATTCACTACTCGCATTCCCTCCCATGTTGCTATCTTCTGCTTTGTCATCCGCCATGATTGCTGACGAACGTCGTTTATTCCTCTCTTTGACTGTACGCGATGTGTGAAGTGCAGCCTGATATCTATCTGATTGCCCAATCTTCTTGAAATCGTACGCCTCCTGCTGAACAAATGCCTCTGGTGGAGAAATTTCCAACTCAAGTGCTATCTGATCTTCTCTCTTCTCCTGCGTCGTTAATCGCGGCACAGTAGCTGATGTGTCTTTCAACCAATCACACGGATGTGGGTCACTATCCACACCAAAGTCAGCTGACGTGAAATATTCACTCTGATCGTCTTCTGACGGTATAATATATGCTCCCTGCGAGTCCGTTTTCAATCCAACCGCCCACAGTGGTCTTTTGTAAAATCCAGACAAATCCTGATCTTCCTGCGATCCCCACGATATCTTGATATCAAGAACGAGAGCAAGGATTCAATGTGAACACAGCCCCCGCGATACGTCAAACACGCACCGCACGAGAGGGGGGCTTGAGGCAAGCCTGTGTGTGCGCCCTGACGTGGGCCCTGTTCGACGTCGAACCCTGACGTCTCGAACCCTGACGGCTTGAGCCAGCTCGAGTTAAGTACAGAAAACCGAGGGCCTCTGTCAAGATGACTCGAATAATACGAATACGTTTGCGGACCTAGCTTGGCTACCAGACCGAGTTCAGACCTCTGGATGTAACAGACGAACGCGCCTGATCGTTCTGGATCGATGAGGTGTGCTTACCAGCTCTGTAGCTGCCCTACAGCTCGAGTTAAGTACAAAATACCGACAACGCGTATCAAGATGACTCGAAACGGCCGATCCCGCCAGTGTGCTTTTTGGCAGTAAAAGGTACCCGATCCAGCTGAGATCAAGATGGCGAGCGGGAATAAGATGGAATATCACGGGAAAAAATACTAGAGCTCAAACGAATTGAGAAATTTCGAGAACAAAATTTTCAACCGACCGAAAGTCAGCAAGGTCCGTCGAGATTTTTCTTGCCAACTGGGCGCCGGCGGTAAACCGTCAACCTTTCTGACCGCCGGGAGACTCGTAGAGCTTCCTGACAACATATAATGTCGAAACAAAATGGAGAGAACGTATAATTTTCCAGCCCAAGCGATTTGAGACCTCTCGGTGCAACAGCGGAACGCCCCCGATCCTTCTGGATTTTGTCTTCTGTACGAGCTCTGTAGCTCTCCTGCAGCCCGAGTTACGTGCGTAAGTCGACAGTAGCTCTCAAGATAACTCGAACAATAGGAATAGTAACTCGTAGGGCTTCCCTTAGCAAGTTATTGCTGGAAGCTAAAAGTAATTCCAGGGCGCTGGAGAGCTAGTTGACAAGAAAAATCTCGACGGGCCTTTTGACGACTTTTGGTCGGTTGAAAATTTTGTTCTCGAAATTTCTCAATTCGTTTGAGCTCTAGTATTTTTGCTTCGATATTATTCCCGCTCGTCATCTTGATCTCAGCTCGATCGGGTACCTTTTACTGTCAAAAAGCGTCCAGGCGGCATCGGTCGTTTCGGGTCATCTTGTCACGCGCTGTCGGTTTTCTCGAGATAACTCGAGCTTAAGGACAGCTACAGAGCTGGTAAGCACAGCTAATCGATTCAGAATGATCAGGCGCGTTTGCCTGTTGAACCCAGAGGTCTGAACTCGGTCTGCTAGCCGAGCTAGGTCCGCAAACGTATTCGTATTATTCGAGTCATCTTGACAGACGCTCTCGGTTTTCTGTACTTAACTCGAGCTACAGGACAGCTATACATCGAGCTTAAGGGCAGCTACAGAGCTGTGGTAAGCACAGCTAATCGATTCAGAATGATCAGGCGCGTTGCCTGTTGAACCCAGAGGTCTGAACTCGGTATGCTAGCCGAGCTAGGTCCGCAAACATATTCGTATTATTCGATTCATCTTGACAGACGCTCTCGGTTTTCTGTACTTAACTTGGGGGGGGGGCTGCAGGGCTGGTAATCACAGGAATCAATTCAGAGACATCAGCTGCGTCCGCCTTTCGAATCCGCTCGGAACTCTGTCCGCTGCCGAGTTCGCGAAACTATTAGTCTGCCATTATGAGAGGTGCTGTCGGTTTTCTGCACTTAACTCGGGCTGTAGGGGGGCTGCAGGGCTAAGTATCACAAGAATTAATTCAGAGACATCAGACACGTCCGCCTGTCGCATCGAGAGTCTGAACTCGGTCTGATACTCCAGCTAGGTTTGCCAAACTATTCGTATTGTTCGAGTCATCTTGAGAGGTGCTGTCGATTTACGCACGTAACTCGGGCTGTAGGAGAGCTAGAGAGCTCGTACAGAAGACAAACCAGAGCATCGGAGCGTTCGGCTGAAACATCGGAGAGGTCTGAAATTGCTTGGGCTAAATAAAAACTACTGTTTCAGTGTATTTTTTTTCTACATTATATGATGTCAGGAAGCTCTACGAGTCCCCGGCGGTAAGAAGGTTGACGGTTTATCGCCGTCGCCCAGTTGGCAAACCTAGCTCGAGTATTAGACTGACAGGCGGATGCGTCTGACGTCTCTGAATCGGTTCCTGTGATTACCAGCCCTACTCGCTACAGACCGAGTTGTGCACCGACAACATCTCTCAGATGACTCGAATAATACAAATAGTTTCGCAGGCCTAGTTCGGGTCACAGACCAAGGTGAAAAACGCTGCTGATGTCTCCAAATCGATTCCTGTGATAAGTAGCATACAGCCCGAGTTAAGTAGAGAAACTAACAGCACTTGATAGCGTCCAAAACCCGGAAAGCACTTGGTTGCGTCCGAAACCCGGAGAGCGAAGAAACCCTTTGCAGACTTGGTAGCGCCCCAAACCCGGAGAAGAAGAGAATCTCGGGAAGAACAGCCAAAATCCGGAGAGCACTTGGTTGCGTCCACTTGGCAGCGTCCATAGCGTCCAAGTTCCCGGCGGTAAACCGTCAACCAGGTTACCGCCGGGGCCCTCGTGGAGCTCTTTTCTCGCACAGCGCTCATCGGTAAGCATGAAGAAAGCGTCTAGAGCAAGACCTGAGAAACTCGAAAAATCACGTTTTTCTGTTTTTATCCAACGTTGATTCCCCCAAGTGTTTTGATAGTAATACTACAGCTACAGACCTGAGAAATTTCACTGGCAGGCGCGCCTTAACCCACTACAGGTGCGAAAAATCTGCTTTCTAATAAATGGTCAAAGATCTTTCAAATATCCGGACAACCACCCAAAAGTTACCACATTGTCCGCCTCGGCCGGGTGGGCCAACTAGCTCCACCCCGCGCCGGAACTGGGCGCCGGCGGTAAACCGTCAACCTTGGTTACCGCCGGGAGACTCGTAGAGCTTCCTAGCTCGACTTCAGTTGAGAAAACCGACAGCACCTACCAACATTCCGACTCATAGTGCATATTTTTCTACCTCTGAATGTGACAGGCGGACGCGTTTGATGTCTGCGAATCGACTCCTGTCATTACCAGCCCTGCAGCCCCCCTACAGCCCAAGTTAAGTGCAGACAACCGAAAGCATCTCTCAGAATGACTCGAACAATACATTAGTTTTCCACCTGATTTGGGCAGCAGACCGAGTTCCGAGCTCTGGATTTGACAGGCGGACGCACCTGACGTCTTTAAATCGATTCCTGTGACAACTAGCACTGTAGCCCCCCTCAGCGCGAGTTGAGTGAAGAAAACCGAGAGCACTTCTGAAGATGATTCGACCAATACAAATAGTTTCGCGATTCTAGATCGGGCAGCATACCGAGTTCAGAGCTCTGTTCGGCAGACAAACGAAACTGATGATGCTGAATCGGTTCCTATAAATATCTATGCAGCTGTCTTATAGCTCGAGTTGAGTACAGAAAACCGAGAGTTTCTGTCAAGATGGCTCGAATAATACGAACAGGTTTGCAGACCTAGCTCGGCTTACAAACCGAGTGCACACCTCTGGATTCAACAGGCGAACGCGCCTGATCATTATACCATCAGCTGTGCTTATCACCTTTGTAGCTGTCCTAAAGCTCGAGTTATGCTCAGAAAACCGTGAGCGCGTATCAAGATAACTCGAAACGGCCGATCCCGCCACAGTGCTTTTCGATAGTAATATTCACCCGATCGAGCTCAGATCAAGATGGCAAGCGGGAATAAAATCGAATATCACGGGAAAAAATACTAGAGCTGAAACGAATTGTTGAATTCCGAGAAAAAAATCTTCAACCGAGCAAAAGTCAGCAAAAGTTCCGTCGAATTTTTTCTTGCCAACTAGCTCTCCAGTGCGCCGGAATTACTCTGAAGCTTCCAGCAACTAGCTAAGGGTAGACTAGCTGCACCCCGCGCCCGACCTGGGCGCCGGCGGTAAACCGTCAACCTTTGTTACCGCCGGGGGACTCGTAGAGCTTCCGTATATAATGTGGGAAATAATTCCAGAGAGCGACTAGTTTTCAGCCCAAGCGATTTCAGACCTCTAAAGATGACTCTGACAAAAAAACGAACAGTTTGGCAACCAGCTCGAGTATCAAACCGAGTTCAGACCTCGGATGCAACAGCCGAACGCCCCCGATGCTTCTGGATTCTCTTCTGTACGAGCTCTGTAGCTCTCCTACAGCCGGAGTTACGTGCGAAAATCGACAGCACCTCTCAAGATGACTCGAATAATGCTAATGGTTTGGCAAACCTAGCTCGAGTGTCAGACCGAGTTCAGACCTCTCCATGCGACAGGTGTATACGTCTGATGTCTGCGAATCGACTCCTCTGATTACCAGCCCTGCAGCCCCCCTACAGCCCGAGTTAAGTGCAGAAAACCGACAGCAGCTCTCAGGATAACTCGAATAATACAATAGCTTCGCGGACCTAGTTCAAGCAGCAGACCGAGTTCTGAGCTCTGGGTTCGGCAGACGGACGCGCTTGTTGTCTCCAAATCGATTTCTGTGACCAGCAGCACTGTAGCTCTTCCCCAGCACGAGTTAAATGCAGAAAACCGAGAGCACTTCTCAAGATGACTCGAACAATACGAATAGTTTCGCGATCCTAGCTCGGGCAACAGGCCGAGTTCAGAGCTCTCGATTGAACAGACGAACGCGTCTGATGATTCCCAATCGATTTGTCACTATGAGCTCTGTAACTGTCCTGCAGCTCGAGTTAAGTACAGAAGACCGAGAGCGTCTGCTACGATGACTCGAATAATACGAATAGGTTTGCGGACCTAGCTCGGCAAGCAGACCGAGTTCAGACCTCTAGATTCAACAGGCGAACGCGCCTAATCATTCTGAATCGATTAGCTGTGCTTACCAACTCTGTAGCTGTCCTGAAGCTCGAGTTCTCTTGAGAAAACTGACAGCGCGTATCAAGATGACTGGAAACAGTCGATCCCGCCATGACGCTTTTCGATAGTAATACCCACCCGATCGAGCAAATATCAAGATGGCGAGCGGGAATGAGATCGAATATCACGGGAAAAAATACTAGAGCTGAAACGAATTGTTGAATTTCGAGAACATAATTTTCAACCGACCAAAAGTTGTGAAAAGTTCAATCGAGAGTTTTCGAGCCAACTAGCCTGCCAGCGTTTTCGAATTACTCTTAAGCTTCGCCGCTGCGCTCTCAGGGAAGCTCTACGAGTCATTCCTCTAGCTCATCGTTGCAGAAGAGCTCTACGAGGTACTTGGTAGCGCTCAAAACCGGGAGAGCACTGGGCGCCGGCGGTAAACCGTCAACCTTTCTTACCGCCGGGGGACTCGTAGAGCTTCCTGACAGTATATAGTGTGGAAACAAACTCCAAAGAACGACTAGTTTTTCAACCCGCGCGATTTCAGACCTCTCAAGATGACGCTAACCAAAAAACAAACAGTTTCGCAACCCAGTTCGAGCATCGAACCGAGTTCAGACCTCTGAATGCGACAGGCGGGCGCGTCTGATGTCTGCGAACCCACTCATGTGATTCCCAGCCCTGCAGCCCCCCTACAGCCCGAGTTAAGTGCAGAAAACCGACAGTATCGACTCGAATAATAGAATAGTTTCGCGGACCTAGTTCGAGCAGCAGACCGAGTTCCGAGCTCTGGAATCGACCAACAGACGCGCCTGATGTGCGCAAATCGATATCTGTGATCCGCAGCACTGTAGCCCTCCCCCAGCACGAGTTGAGTACAGACAATTGAGAGCACTTCTCAAGATGATTCGGACAATACAAATAGTTTCGCGAACCTAGCTCGGGCAGCAGGTCGAGTTCAGAGCTCTCGGTTCAATAGACGAACGCGACTGATGATTCCCCATCGACGTCTGTGACAATGAGCCCTGTAGCTGCCCTACAGCTCGAGTTAGGTACAGAAAATCGAGAGCGTCTGTCACGATGACTCGAATAATACGAATAGGTTTGCGGACCTAGCTCGGCTAGCAGACCGAGTTCAGACCTCTGGATTGAACAGGCGAACGCGCCTCATAATTCTGAATGCGATAAGTGTGCTTACCAGCTCTGTAGCTGCCCTACAGCTCGTGTTAAGTACAAAATACCGACAACGCGTATCAAGATGACTCGAAACGGCCGATCCCGCCGGGACGCTTTTTGGTAGTAAAAGGTACCCGATCGAGCTGAGATCAAGATGGCGAGCGGGAATAAGATCGAATATGACGGGAAAAAAAACTAGAGCTGAAACGAATTTTTAAATTTCGAGAACAAAATGTTCAACCGACCAAAAGTCAGCAAAAGGTCTGTCGAGATTTTTCTTGCCAACTAGCTCTCCAGCGCTCCGGAACTGGGCGTCGGCGGTAAACCGTCAACCTTTCTTACCGCCGGGGGACTCGTAGAGCTTCCTGACCATATATAATGTGGAAAAGAATTTCAGAGAACGGCTAGTTTTTCAGCCCAAGCGATTATAGAGCTCTCAAGATGACTCTAACAAAACAAACGAACAGTTTTCCAATCGAGCTCGAGTATGAAACCGAGTTCAGACCTCTGAATGCGACAGGCGGACGCGTCTGATGTCTGCGGATCGATTCCTGTGATTACCAGCTCTGCAGCCCCCCATACAGCCTGAGTTAAGTGCAGAAAACCGAGAGTACCTCTCAGGATGACTCGAATAATACAACAGTTTCGCGGATCTCGTTCGAGCAGCAGACCGAGTTCCGAGCTCTCGGTTCGACGAACGGACGCGCCTGATGTCTCGAAATCGATTCCTGTGACCAGCAGCACTGTAGCCCTCCCCCAGCACGATTTAAGTACAGAAAACCGAGAGCACTTCTCAAGATGACTCGAACAATACCAATAGGTTCGCGAACCTAGCTCGGGGAGCAGGCCGAGTTCAGAGCTCTTGATTCAACAGACGAACGCGCCTGATAATTCTCAATCGATTTCTGTGATTATCAGCTCTGTGGCTGCCCTACAGATCGAGTTAAGTACGAAAAACCGAGAGCGTCTGCTACAATGACTCGAATAATACGAATAGGTTTGCGACCCTAGCTCGGCTAGCAGACCGAGTTCAGACCTCTGGATTCAACAGGCGAACGCGCCTGATCATTCTGAATGCATTAGCTGTGCTGACCAGCTCTGTAGTTGTCCTGAAGCTCGAGTTATCTTGAGAAAACCGACAGCGCGTATCAAGATGACTCGAAACGGCCGTTCCCGCCTGCCTGCTTTTTGGCCTTCAAAGTTACCCGATCGAGCTGAGATCAAGATGGCGAGCGGGAATAAGATCGAATATCATGGGAAAAAATACTAGAGCTCTAACGAATTGTCAAATTTCGAGAACAAAATTTTCAACCGACCAAAAATCAGCAAAAGGTTCGTCGAGATTTTTCTTGCCAACTAGCTCTCCAGCTCCCCGGAACTGGCGCCGGCGGTGAACCGTCAACCTGGTCACCGCCGGGAACCTCGTAGAGCTCATTTTACGCGTAAGAGTGCTCGGAGTCGAAAGAGAGAGCTTCTGGAAGCATTTCTCGAAAAAAAAGAAAAAATATTTTTTCGTGTCGACATGAAGATGGTTCCGCCAAGTGTTTTGATAGTAAAAGTGCGCCTACAGAGCTCATACTAAGACAGAGAGGCCCTCGTAGTCGTTTACAGGTGCGAAAAATCTGCTTTCTCAAAATGAATTGTCAAATATCTTCAAAAAATTGCAAAACCACCCAAAAGTTACCACTTTGTCCTTTCTGGCCGGGTCGACCAACTGGGCGCCGACGGTAAACCGTCAACCTTTCTTACCGCCGGGGGACTCGTAGAGCTTCCTGGCAATATATAATGTGGAAAAGAATTTCAGAGAACGACTAGTTTTTCAGCCCAAGCGATTATAGACCTCTCAAGATGACTCTAACAAAACAAACGAACAGTTTTCCAATCGAGCTCGAGTATGAAACCGAGTTCAGACCTCTGAATGCGACAGGCGGACGCGTCTGATGTCTGCGGATCGATTCCTGTGATTACCAGCTCTGCAACCCCCCATACAGCCTGAGTTAAGTGCAGAAAACCGAGAGTACCTCTCAGGATGACTCGAATAATACAACAGTTTCGCGGATCTCGTTCGAGCAGCAGACCGAGTTCCGAGCTCTCGGTTCGACGAACGGACGCGCCTGATGTCTCGAAATCGATTCCTGTGACCAGCAGCACTGTAGCCCTCCCCCAGCAGGATTTAAGTACAGAAAACCGAGAGCACTTCTCAAGAGGACTCGAACAATACCAATAGGTTCGCGAACCTGGCTCGGGGAGCAGGCCGAGTTCAGAGCTCTTCATTCAACAGACGAACGCGCCGATAATTCTCAATCGATTTCTGTGATTATCAGCTCTGTGGCTGCCCTACAGATCGAGTTAAGTACGGAAAGCCGAGAGCGTCTGCTACAATGACTCGAATAATACGAATAGGTGTGCGACCCTAGCTCGGCTAGCAGACCGAGTTCAGACCTCTGGATTCAACAGGCGAACGCGCCTGATCATTCTGAATACATTAGCTGTGCTAACCAGCTCTATAGTTGTCCTAAAGCTCGAGTTATGTTCAGAAAACCGTCAGCGCGTATCGAGGTGACTCGTAACGACCGTTCCCGCCTGCCTGCTTTTTGGCCTTCAAAGTTGCCCGATCGAGCTGTGATCAAGATGGCGAGCAGGAATGGGATCGAATATCACGGGAAAAAATACTAGAGCTCTAACGAATTGTCAAATTTTGAGGAAAAAAAAAATCAACCGACCAAAAATCAGCAAAAGGTCCGTCGAGATTTTCTTGCCAACTCGCTCTCCAGCTCCCCGGACTTACTCTTAAGCTTCCAGCACTAACTTCCTAAGGGGAGCTCTACGAGTTACTGGGCGCCGGCGGTAAACCGTCAACCTTGGTTACCGCCGACCAGTAATTATCAGCCATGCCGCTCCCTTGCAGCCCGAGTTAAGTGCAGAGAACCGAGAACATCTCTCAAGATCACTCGAAAGATACGAACAGTTTCGCGATTCTAGATCGGGCAGCAGACCGAGTTCAGAGCTCTGGATTCAACAGACAACGGCCACTGATGATTCTGGATCAGATTCTGTAAGCATCAGCTCTGTAGCTGTCTTATAGCTCAAGTTAAGTACAGAAAACCGAGAGTTTCTGTCAAGATGACTCGAATAATACCAATAGGTTTCCGAACCTAGCTCGGCTCACAGACCGGGTTTAGACCTCTGGATTCAACAGGCGAACGTGCCTAATCATTCTGCATCGATTAGCTGTGCTTACCAGCTCTGTAGATGTCCTGAAGATCGAGTTATGTTGAGAAAACCGTCAGCGCATATCAAGATGACTTGAAACGGCCGATCGCGCCAGAGTGCTTTTCGACCTTGAAAGTTACCCAATCGAGCTGAGATCAAGATGGCGGGACGCTGGAAACCTCGCAGGAAACTGGGCGCCGGCGGTAAACCGTCAACCTTTCTTACCGCCGGGGGACTCGTAGAGCTTCCTGACAGTATATAGCGTGGAAACGACTAGTTTTCAGCCCAAGCGATTTGAGACCTCTCAAGATGACTCTAACAAAAAAACAAACAGTTTCGCAAACCACTTCGAGTATCAGACCGAGTTCAAGATGGCGGGACGCTGGAAACCTCGCAGGAAACGCTTGCAGGGGCGCCGTTTACGATGCGTGGGGCCCTGCAGAGCGCGCAAGGAAGATCTGCCTAGGAGCCTGGAAGAACTGCCGAAGCTCTTCCGAAGCTCTGCCGAAGCGCTTCGCGCACCCTGGAGCCACGCGTATTGGGAAACGCTAGGAAGGCACGCTCCCGGACCCGCTGCAACCTCCGGCAACTTGCTGGAAAGATCGTGGACCGGCGAAGGTGGGCGTGTGCTTCTCACCACCCACCTCCGGCTTCTTATCTGAAACCCTAAGCCCACCAAGGAGCTATCCGGGAATTGCTGGAAACTTAAGAGTAATTCCCGGATAGCGAGGCGAAGCTATTCGTATTCTACGGGTCATCTTGGGAGGCGCTCTCGGTTATCTATACTTAACTCGAGCTGTAGCATAGCTACAGAGCTGTTGCGCACACGTAATCGATGGATTATCACCAGGCACGTCTGGCTGAAGCACTGGGCGCCAACGGTAAACCGTCAACCCTTCTTACCGCCGGGGGACTCGTAGAGCTTCCTGACAATATATAATGTCGGAAAAAATTCTAGAGAACAAATTGTTTTTCAGCCCAAGAGATTTCAGACCTCTCGAAACAGCCAAACCCCCCCGATGCTTCTGGATTATCTTCTCTACGAGCTCAGTAGCCCTCCTACAGCTCGAGTAAGGTGCGTAAATCGACGCACCTCTTAAGAGAACTCGAACAAAAGGGATAATTTGGCAAACCTATCTGGAGTATCAGACCGATTTGAGACCTCTCAATGCGAGAGGCGGACGCGTTTGATGTCTCCGAATCGATTCATGTGACTGGGCGCCGGCGGTAAACCGTCAACCTTCGTTTTTGCGGCTTTGCGAGGCTCCTACTGGCCCTAGGGCCACGAGCAAGCATGAGGTCAGGTGTCATCAGGAAGCGAAAGCTCTTATTCGAACCTAAAGTCAAGACAACCCAGAGCAGCGAAGCTGCGATGAATCATCAATCACAAATATGAGCGAACGAGCAAACGCACACAGAAATGAATCAAAGTGCAGTCAACTAAACATGCAAGAGAAAAGAGAAGTCCCAGCGAAAGCTGAGTAAATCATAGTATGAGGAAGAACAGTGAAATAAGAAAAACTGCAACTATCAAGTCTGTGATAACCATAGAACTGCCTGTGGGAGCGCAGTCACGATGCACTCCAAAGCACTGAGTTCTGTATCAGTAACAGTTGTGGTCGGAGAAATAAGCCAAGCCCTCTCAAAAACTGACTTCCATATCAGCTGAGCGGGGTCCCGTCGATCCCAATACCGAGGTTTGAGGCCTATGTCTATCCAGCAACCGCACCCACATCCCTCAGACGACACGCCGCCATCGAAACCAGCCCGAATAGCAGCAGCAACGTAAAATTCTGTCTCATAATCATGTGTATACGGACTACATTCTGAACTAGAAATCTGGCCCTCTCGGGCCTGGTGTGTTAGAACGTCGGCACGAGTATTCCACTCCCGAAAATCATGACGAATAAGATCCATACCCGGCGCTGGAGGTCGTATATTATAGCTGCAACAAAGCCCATCAAGCGTATTGATAATTTTTGATATTCTATCCGCATATGATCTATTATCTGCACGCCACCGTCCCGTAGCCCAGCTAACCACGAGAAGCGAGTCACCCACCACCTCCAGAGGGATTCCAGGGGCCTCCAGGTTCCAACGGGTTGCTTTCATATTATGAAGAGCGATGCGCTTTGCAAGTTTCTCAGCAGCCATCGGACTATCATCCGTGCTCACCTGGATTTCACCATGCTCGGAGGGCGCCAAATATGCGGGCGAACTCACAGGTCCGCACGTCGACACCTCCTGGAAACATTGAAGCATGCTATGAGTACAAAGGTGCGTGGCGTATTGCATAAATCCAAGCTGGGAGCCTGTGAAATGAATCCACCAATCATCTCCGAAAAACTCAGCTAATGTATATTGCCATGATCTCTGTCCAATACTCTCCGTACCTCGACAGCGACGTTTGTAAGAAGAGGCCTCCGACCAGTTGCCAAAGTGTCTCATCGTCTCGCTCATAAGTGTACGAGTGCGGTCAGTGTACGGTCCAAAACATAAACTCGCCATACGGGAATCGCGCCATGTCCTCTCCGCCGCCTTCAAGTCAATCACTTTCTCAACAATCATGCCATTTGCGAAACTTGCAATGTCTTTTGCGAAATCCCAGTGCAATATCAGATAACGCTGGACAAGAGAGGAGTACCCAGCCTTCAAGAAACGTTCCCGTGCGACATGATATCTCCTCTGCTGATAAGCTTGCCCCGTTTCCGTCGGGCCTTTTCGAGAAGAGATCATCCTCTTCAGGCATTTCCCTTCGAAGGAATGGAGAAACGAGAGAGTATGAGAATCTGCAGTGGTGGTCTCCATACCATACAGAGCCAGGCTCTGGACTCTGTCCTGGTATCTCCGCAGCTTATCCTTGAGAGGAATACAGTGCGACCTGAAATACCCTGCCTGAGAGTAAAATGCGCGACGAGCACAGTCTAGGCGAAAAGAAACATCACGATGTACAGAACAGTTATATTCACTATGCAGCTGCGTGCCCAGTACGTCCATAGAAACAACTCGACGGTAACATAACTCATCAATCTGCTGCACTGCATTCCTCCCGTCACATGCATCTGAGAAGATCGGTATTTTAAGATCCATCGAACGCGGGATATTCCCGTCCTCATCCAAGACAGCAGGAGCTCCGCACACCATGTACTTCAGCGATGTGGGTTTCCATCGCATCGAGAAGTTGTAAAGTGGAAGTGTCAAGTCTCTTACCATACGAGTAAGCTCCTCACGGCTACGACTGACGAGGTACACGTTATCTGCCCAGATAAAATGATTCACCACCGACCGATGCTCCGTACCGAAATCTACCGCATACCCCATGCCCTGAACGTCCCAATTATGAATAACGTCACCCCACATGGCAGCAATAATGAGGTTAAAGCCCAAGGGCCCTTCTGGGCCTCCAGTCCTAATACAGGTGTCCCACTGGATGTTATCAATCTCCAACCCGTCATAGTAGAGGCAGCCCGTGCTGTGCGATAACGGATCCAGAAACGCGTGCTGTAAATACGCAGGGACACGTGCATGCTCAAGACCCTTATGAACGTTCTGTATCGTGCAGTTGTCAAAGGCCTGGTATATGTCCATGTCCGCAACGTACAGACACTCACGCTTCCCCCACTTGTCCCCGTGCATACACATGTTAGTAAGGCTACTCGTGATATGGGATGTGCTGTGACCCTGACGGAACCCATAGAGGCCCAGAGGATGAAATAGCTTAGACTCTTCCACATGCTGCTCCACCAGGATAACTACGCACGCCGAGAACCAGCGAGTTATGCTATTCTGTAAGCACAAGAGTCGAGCATCCGCCAAGTTCGTGATCCCCTTTAGTTTAGGCATGTATGCAATGAGAATGTCCCTCCATCGAACAGGGTACTGGACAACCAGCCTCAAAAGAGAGTCGAAGATCTGTTGGATGTGCCGAACTGTGCACCATGGGAGAAGCTTGAGCATTTCACAAGGTACGCGATCCGGTCCTGTTGCCCGTCGCGTTCGAAGACGAGCCCTCGCTGCACAACATATCGACATCGTAATACGTCGAATGATCTGGCCACCCTTGATCTCCTCCTCCGCCTTCCTCCTGATTTCCTCCATCAAGTTGCTGTTCTCCTCCCTCCTACGCTGTGATGTCACCTTCCCCTTAACATGCTCCTCCAACTTCTCCTTCAAGATATATCTATCCTCCGTCTCCCATCCATCAACCACCACATGTTTGATACGATGTCGAATCTTACGACGAGTCGGGGGTACAGCCCATTCAAGAAGATCACGCCGATACTGTCTCCTCCAAACATTGGCAGCTGCTCTGAGTCTCTTTTTCTCTGGACCATTCTGAAGGGACCGAATCCGCTCTTCGAGACGTGTGAGCTCGGGCGGGCGAGTAGGCGCTGGAGGCCGGGCAGCTGAGGCCGTGGAGTAATCCACATCCTCCTGCGTAAATGCTTTCAAAATGACAGGAGCGGTCTCTGTCACGTCCTGTGGTCGTGTCGACGCAGCTGGAGGGGAACCACATCCAGCAAACACGGCACCGCAAAACTCGAGGTCAACCCTTTCCCTCCCTATCATCTCGTCCGCATACGTCTGAGCCCGCCATCCCACCAAAGAAGGTTCCCTATGCACACGCTCGACTGTCCAATCAGTCCTGCCAGGACTGGGCTGTCGTACTGTGCACATAACTAGAGCATGATCAGCAAGTCTACTACGATTATGAGTTCCTCCGCTGCGATACTTGAAATCGATCTTACACTCCTGCACCTCCCACCCCATCGGAACCATCACATAGTCTAAGACTCTCCTCATCGATCTAGTCCGAGAACGATTTCGCTCTTGTCCCCAGGGCTCCCAGGTCGGGCGACGACGGTCGAAGGTGTTGGCAGCTAACAAACCCCAAGTCTGCATAAAGGTCAGCAAGTTATCCGTCAATATCTGCCTCCTATCCTTCCTCTCCCTCTCCGCCTTCCCCTCAGATCCCGTCCTCCTCCATGATTTCGTACCTGTCCCAGTGGCAGCATAACCCTGACCTGCAACCTCAAGCTGAACAAGTGGTGGCAACTCAACATTGGCATCCGCAAGCAAACAAAAGCTGGCCTGACGATATTTCTGCTTCAAGAGACGGATCTGACCCTCCAACTCCCCCAGCATTTCCGCCGATTCAAGATCACACTGATCACGATCATGATGTGGAAAATAAGCCGAACATATGATCACCTGAGACGCCTCCGTTCCAAACACACCCAAGACAAATCTATCGCAGTCTGTGACACATTCGCGCAGAAGTTGGGCCCACCCATGGGCATACAACAAGCCTGCACGTCTATCCCTGGAAGGTTTAAAATGCCAACCGAGTCTATCTAATTCAGCTGAGTCAAAGAACTCACACTCTTGCAAACCGAAAATTGAAGAGGCTCCTATCTTCCTCAGAGATGTTAGAACCTCGGTCCCACGTGAGTTGGAAACACCCGAATTACCTACATTCCATGTTCCGATACGAAGTCCCTTGCTCCAATATCGTTTTTGTCATTGGCGTCTGTTGACCTCACTCTCTAACATCTGCTTAGTGACAACCGCCACCGCAGGAAATGCGCTGACAACCTGCTGCCACTGCGGCTCGTGCACCTCCCAAGTATTACGAGCTGAAGTGAATGTGGCAATATTGATGGGACGCAAAGCACCCTTGGCGACGGTTCATATCAACGATCGCGGTGGTCCAATTTCTCCTCTCACTTCGATCTGGGCGTGCTGTTGCGTCATCGTTCTGAACGCTCCGCAAAACCTCGCCACAGCTTTAACGTGATCCCTTTTCCAAGGTGCGCACTCGATTTGGACACGTAAATTTGATCCTGGGAACTGAATCACAAGGCCCTCAGTCAAGACTGCAGGTAAGGGCAGACCATTGTGCCCATCAACAGTATTCTTAATGATTGCATCCCACTTCTTTTTAATCGTCCAGAGCAGGTCCCTACTCGTATTGGGTTTGAAACTGATCTTGACACTGCCAAACATATACCTGCCCGAATTGATACGCTCAGTTGTTTCACGATCTACTGCATCCTTCTCGAGTTGATTGCATCGCTCCAAGCAATTGTCGATAAGTTTTTGGCAATCACTCCACGTTAGGAGTTGCTCCGCCCGCGCGCCATGATCTGACCAATTCGTCACCCACCCCTTCAACTCAATGTATGTCGGTCTGAAATCCTGGAAACGCGAGCTGGGAGATAAGCCAGGCGGCCCGCCGCCTCCAATACCTCCACCAGCCGTAGTACGAGAAACATCTGATCCAGCACCACTTCCATTATGTACTTGACGCAGGGCCTCTTCAAATTTATTCATCCTCTCCTCCATCTTATTAGCTCTGTCATCGTGCTTCTGCAATGTACTCTCCACGGCTTTGATATGATTGTTCGTGTTCTGAATGGTCTGTAAAATCTCCTCCTTACTATCCTCTGCTTTGAAGAAATGGTCCATGACGAACCGCTCAAACCCAGTGGTGGCAGTTTTCATCATCTCCTCACGTTGTTTTTGAATATCACCTCCATTCCTCGGTCTCTTGTTTTCTTTATTTGTGTCCACAGCAGCGTTCATATTTGCATCAACCGAAGAGGATGCACCCAACATTATTGCTTCTGAAATCTGTGATGGAATACCCCACTTGTTTAGAAATGCTTTGTCGTCTTCACGCTGTCGTTTCCCTGATGCACGCTCCAAGGATCTTAAATCAGCAGCGTCCCAAGGTTCAAATTGATCCAAGTAGTCGAAATGATCCACACGGTCCTCTCGAGGTGTCAATGGGCAGTCAAGATCTTGACTTGTATTCTGATGCCACTGAGCAACTGTTTCGTTCCAACGCCCCAATCCAATTGCTTCCAACAAAGCTTGTCTCGACTCGGGTGTGTCGTACGACGTGGTCCCAAATACTTGCACGAAGAATTACGATATGCTCCTCAGGCTCTGCTGATCACTACCGCTGGCCTTGGCGGAGGTAGCCCAGGCAGGACAAAGTCAGCGGCTCCGTGACCTTGAGCCGACACGCCTTCAACCTTCGTTACCGCCGGGGGACTCGTAGAGCTTCCTGACAACATATAATGTCGAAAAAAATTACACTGAAAAAGTAGTTTTTCAGCCCAGGCAATCTCAGACCTCTCCGATGTAACAGCCGAATGCCCCTGATGCTTCTGGATTGTCTTCTGTACGAGCTCTGTAGCTCTCCTACAGCCCGAGTTACGTGCGTAAATCGACAGCACCTCTCAAGATGACTCGAACAAAACGAATAGTTTGGCAAACCTAGCTCGAGTATCAGACCGAGTTCAGACCTCTGCATGCGACAGGCGGACACGTCTGATGTCTCTGAATCGATTCCTGTGATTACCAGCCCTGCAGCCCCCCTACAGCCCGAGTTAAGTGCAGGAAACCGACAGCACCTCTCAGGATGACTCGAACAATACGAAAAGTTTCGGGACCTAGTTCGGGCAGCAGACAGAGTTCAGAGCTCTGGATTCGAAAGGCGGACGCACCTGATGTCTCCGAATCGATTCCAGTAATTACCAGCCATGCAGCCCCCGTACAGCCCGAGTTGAGTGCAGAGAACAACAGCATCTCTCAAGATGACTCGAACAATACGAACAGGTTCGCGATTCTAGATCGGGCAGCAGACAAAGTTCAGAGCTCTGGATTCAACAGACAAGCGCTACCGATGATTCTGAATCAGATTCTGTACGTATCAGCTCTGTAGCTGACCTGTAGCTCGAGTTAAATACAGAAAACCGAGAGCGTCTGTCAAGACGACTCGAATAATACGAATAGGTTTGCAGACCTAGCTTGGCTAGCAGACCGAGTTAAGACCTCTGGCTTCAACAGACGAACGCGCCCGATCATTCTGAATCGATTAGTTGTGTTTACCAGCTCTGCAGCTGTCCTGAAGCTCGAGTTATCTTGAGAAAACCGTTACCGCGTGACAAGATGACCCGAAACGGCCGATCCCGCCTGGACGCTTTTTGGCAGTAAAAGGTACCCGATCGAGCTGATATGAAGATGGCGAGCGGAAAATAGGATCGAATATTGCGGGAAAACATACTAGAGCTCTAACGAATGGTTGATTTTCGAGAACAAAATTTTCAACCGACCAAACGTCAGCAAAAGGTCCGTCGAGATTTTTCTTGCCAACTAGCTCTCCAGCGCCCCAGAATTACTCTTAAGCTTCCAGCAATAACTTGCTGAGGAAAGCTCTACGAGTTATTTCTAGCGCTGTAGCCTCTCTACAGCCCGAGTTGAGTGCACAACACCGACAGCACCTCTCAGGATGACTCGAACAATACGAATAGTTTCGCAGACTAAGTTCGGGCAGCAGACCGAGTTTCGAGCTCTGCATTCGACAGCCGGACGCGCCTGATGTCTCCATTCGTACCGTCTAAAACCCGGAGAGCGAAGAAACGCTCGGGAACGGAAAATCTTTCCTGGAGAGCTCCGGGAGGGTCCCCTGCAGCGCTGCCGCAGCGCTGCCAGAAACGCCTCCATGCGTGCCTGCACGCGCGCAGGCACGCGTGGAAGTTTGCCGGAAGCTCTCCCGGACACGTTGCCGGGCCGCCGGGGTCGCTGCGGGGAACGTGGAGAGCCGTGGAGGAGCTGCTGGCGGGCACCACCACTGTCCGACTTCTAATCTTAAACCCTTTAGCTCTCGGCGAGCTCTCCGGGAAAATCGATTCCTGTAACTACCAACCCTGCAGCCCCCCCCCACCCCGAGTTAAGTACAGAAACCCGACAGCACCTCTCGGGCTGATTCGAACAATACAAATATTTTCCCGATTCTAGATCGGGCAGCAGACAAGGCCCTCCAGCAAAGATTTCCCGTCCCTGAGATTCTCTTTGCTCTCCGGGTTTTGGACGCTGCCAAGTCTTCCCGATTCTAGATCGGGCAGCAGACCGAGTTGAGAGCTCTGCATTAACAGACGAACGCGAATGATCATTCTGAATCGGTTTCTGTAAGTATCAGCTCTGTAGCTGTTATACAGCTCGAGTTAAGTACAGAAAACCGAGGGCCTCTGTCAAGATGACTCGAATAATACGAATACGTTTGCGGACCTAGCTTGGCTACCAGACCGAGTTCAGACCTCTGGATGTAACAGACGAACGCGCCTGATCGTTCTGGATCGATGAGGTGTGCTTACCAGCTCTGTAGCTGCCCTACAGCTCGAGTTAAGTACAAAATACCGACAACGCGTATCAAGATGACTCGAAACGGCCGATCCCGCCAGTGTGCTTTTTGGCAGTAAAAGGTACCCGATCCAGCTGAGATCAAGATGGCGAGCGGGAATAAGATCGAATATCACGGGAAAAAATACTAGAGCTCAAACGAATTGAGAAATTTCGAGAACAAAATTTTCAACCGACCGAAAGTCAGCAAGGTCCGTCGAGATTTTTCTTGCCAACTGGGCGCCGGCGGTAAACCGTCAACCTTTCTGACCGCCGGGAGACTCGTAGAGCTTCCTGACAACATATAATGTCGAAACAAAATGGAGAGAACGTATAATTTTCCAGCCCAAGCGATTTGAGACCTCTCGGTGCAACAGCGGAACGCCCCCGATCCTTCTGGATTTTGTCTTCTGTACGAGCTCTGTAGCTCTCCTGCAGCCCGAGTTACGTGCGTAAGTCGACAGTAGCTCTCAAGATGACTCGAACAATAGGAATAGTAACTCGTAGGGCTTCCCTTAGCAAGTTATTGCTGGAAGCTAAAAGTAATTCCAGGGCGCTGGAGAGCTAGTTGACAAGAAAAATCTCGACGGGCCTTTTGATGACTTTTGGTCGGTTGAAAATTTTGTTTTCGAAATTTCTCAATTCGTTTGAGCTCTAATATTTTTGCTTCGATATTATTCCCGCTCGTCATCTTGATCTCAGCTCGATCGGGTACCTTTTACTGTCAAAAAGCGTCCAGGCGGCATCGGTCGTTTCGGGTCATCTTGTCACGCGCTGTCGGTTTTCTCGAGATAACTCGAGCTTAAGGACAGCTACAGAGCTGGTAAGCACAGCTAATCGATTCAGAATGATCAGGCGCGTTTGCCTGTTGAACCCAGAGGTCTGAACTCGGTCTGCTAGCCGAGCTAGGTCCGCAAACGTATTCGTATTATTCGAGTCATCTTGACAGACGCTCTCGGTTTTCTGTACTTAACTCGAGCTACAGGACAGCTATACATCGAGCTTAAGGGCAGCTACAGAGCTGTGGTAAGCACAGCTAATCGATTCAGAATGATCAGGCGCGTTGCCTGTTGAACCCAGAGGTCTGAACTCGGTCTGCTAGCCGAGCTAGGTCCGCAAACATATTCGTATTATTCGATTCATCTTGACAGACGCTCTCGGTTTTCTGTACTTAACTTGGGGGGGGGGCTGCAGGGCTGGTAATCACAGGAATCAATTCAGAGACATCAGCTGCGTCCACCTTTCGAATCCGCTCGGAACTCTGTCCGCTGCCGAGTTCGCGAAACTATTAGTCTGCCATTCTGAGAGGTGCTGTCGGTTTTCTGCACTTAACTCGGGCTGTAGGGGGGCTGCAGGGCTGATTATCACAAGAATTAATTCAGAGACATCAGACACGTCCGCCTGTCGCATCGAGAGTCTGAACTCGGTCTGATACTCCAGCTAGGTTTGCCAAACTATTCGTATTGTTCGAGTCATCTTGAGAGGTGCTGTCGATTTACGCACGTAACTCAGGCTGTAGGAGAGCTAGAGAGCTCGCACAGAAGACAAACCAGAGCATCGGAGCGTTCGGCTGAAACATCGGAGAGGTCTGAAATTGCTTGGGCTAAATAAAAACTATTGTTTCAGTGTATTTTTTTCTACATTATATGATGTCAGGAAGCTCTACGAGTCCCCGGCGGTAAGAAGGTTGACGGTTTATCGCCGTCGCCCAGTTGGCAAACCTAGCTCGAGTATTAGACTGACAGGCGGATGCGTCTGACGTCTCTGAATCGGTTCCTGTGATTACCAGCCCTACTCGCTACAGACCGAGTTGTGCACCGACAACATCTCTCAGATGACTCGAATAATACAAATAGTTTCGCAGGCCTAGTTCGGGTCACAGACCAAGGTGAAAAACGCTGCTGATGTCTCCAAATCGATTCCTGTGATAAGTAGCATACAGCCCGAGTTAAGTAGAGAAACTAACAGCACTTGATAGCGTCCAAAACCCGGAAAGCACTTGGTTGCGTCCGAAACCCGGAGAGCGAAGAAACCCTTTGCAGACTTGGTAGCGCCCCAAACCCGGAGAAGAAGAGAATCTCGGGAAGAACAGCCAAAATCCGGAGAGCACTTGGTTGCGTCCACTTGGCAGCGTCCATAGCGTCCAAGTTCCCGGCGGTAAACCGTCAACCAGGTTACCGCCGGGGCCCTCGTGGAGCTCTTTTCTCGCACAGCGCTCATCGGTAAGCATGAAGAAAGCGTCTAGAGCAAGACCTGAGAAACTCGAAAAATCACGTTTTTCTGTTTTTATCCAACGTTGATTCCCCCAAGTGTTTTGATAGTAATACTACAGCTACAGACCTGAGAAATTTCACTGGCAGGCGCGCCTTAACCCACTACAGGTGCGAAAAATCTGCTTTCTAATAAATGGTCAAAGATCTTTCAAATATTCGGACAACCACCCAAAAGTTACCACATTGTCCGCCTCGGCCGGGTGGGCCAACTAGCTCCACCCCGCGCCGGAACTGGGCGCCGGCGGTAAACCGTCAACCTTGGTTACCGCCGGGAGACTCGTAGAGCTTCCTAGCTCGACTTCAGTTGAGAAAACCGACAGCACCTACCAACATTCCGACTCATAGTGAATATTTTTTTACCTCTGAATGTGACAGGCGGACGCGTTTGATGTCTGCGAATCGACTCCTGTCATTACCAGCCCTGCAGCCCCCCTACAGCCCAAGTTAAGTGCAGACAACCGAAAGCATCTCTCAGAATGACTCGAACAATACAATAGTTTTCCACCTGATTTGGGCAGCAGACCGAGTTCCGAGCTCTGGATTTGACAGGCGGACGCACCTGACGTCTTTAAATCGATTCCTGTGACAACAAGCACTGTAGCCCCCCTCAGCGCGAATTGAGTGAAGAAAACCGAGAGCACTTCTGAAGATGACTCGACCAATACAAATAGTTTCGCGATTCTAGATCGGGCAGCATACCGAGTTCAGAGCTCTGTTCGGCAGACAAACGAAACTGATGATGCTGAATCGGTTCCTATAAATATCTATGCAGCTGTCTTATAGCTCGAGTTGAGTACAGAAAACCGAGAGTTTCTGTCAAGATGGCTCGAATAATACGAACAGGTTTGCAGACCTAGCTCGGCTTACAAACCGAGTGCACACCTCTGGATTCAACAGGCGAACGCGCCTGATCATTATACCATCAGCTGTGCTTATCACCTTTGTAGCTGTCCTAAAGCTCGAGTTATGCTCAGAAAACCGTGAGCGCGTATCAAGATAACTCGAAACGGCCGATCCCGCCACAGTGCTTTTCGATAGTAATATTCACCCGATCGAGCTCAGATCAAGATGGCAAGCGGGAATAAAATCGAATATCACGGGAAAAAATACTAGAGCTGAAACGAATTGTTGAATTCCGAGTTCTGAGCTCTGGGTTCGGCAGACGGACGCGCTTGTTGTCTCCAAATCGATTTCTGTGACCAGCAGCACTGTAGCTCTTCCCCAGCACGAGTTAAATGCAGAAAACCGAGAGCACTTCTCAAGATGACTCGAACAATATGAATAGTTTCGCGATCCTAGCTCGGGCAACAGGCCGAGTTCAGAGCTCTCGATTGAACAGACGAACGCGTCTGATGATTCCCAATCGATTTGTCACTATGAGCTCTGTAACTGTCCTGCAGCTCGAGTTAAGTACAGAAGACCGAGAGCGTCTGCTACGATGACTCGAATAATTCGAATAGGTTTGCGGACCTAGCTCGGCAAGCAGACCGAGTTCAGACCTCTAGATTCAACAGGCGAACGCGCCTAATCATTCTGAATCGATTAGCTGTGCTTACCAACTCTGTAGCTGTCCTGAAGCTCGAGTTCTCTTGAGAAAACTGACAGCGCGTATCAAGATGACTGGAAACAGTCGATCCCGCCATGACGCATTTCGATAGTAATACCCACCCGATCGAGCAAATATCAAGATGGCGAGCGGGAGTGAGATCGAATATCACGGGAAAAAATACTAGAGCTGAAACGACTTGTTGAATTTCGAGAACATAATTTTCAACCGACCAAAAGTTGTGAAAAGTTCAGTCGAGATTTTTCGAGCCAACTAGCCTGCCAGCGTTTTCGAATTACTCTTAAGCTTCGCCGCTGCGCTCTCAGGGAAGCTCTACGAGTCATTCCTCTAGCTCATCGTTGCAGAAGAGCTCTACGAGGTACTTGGTAGCGCCCAAAACCGGGAGAGCACTGGGCGCCGGCGGTAAACCGTCAACCTTTCTTACCGCCGGGGGACTCGTAGAGCTTCCTGACAGTATATAGTGTGGAAACAAACTCCAAAGAACGACTAGTTTTCAACCCGCGCGATTTCAGACCTCTCAAGATGACGCTAACCAAAAAACAAACAGTTTCGCAACCCAGTTCGAGCATCGAACCGAGTTCAGACCTCTGAATGCGACAGGCGGGCGCGTCTGATGTCTGCGAATCCACTCATGTGATTCCCAGCCCTGCAGCCCCCCTACAGCCCGAGTTAAGTGCAGAAAACCGACAGTATCGACACGAATAATAGAATAGTTTCGCGGACCTAGTTCGAGCAGCAGACCGAGTTCCG